>JAZFAU010000269.1:1825000-2045000 GCA_037178615.1 Dione vanillae
TTAATTTCCATACTCAATACTTTCGTCGCATTAAATTAACTGGTGCCCCTAACAAGGGTACCAAGCCAAAGTCAGAGCTCTTCTAGCCCGGCCTCCCACAAAGCCGGTGACGCTGTAGAGGCCGTTAGGGCCAACAGCATACTACAAATTCGAAAAAAAAATAAATAATAAAATGTATATTGATTTGCGCCCATATACACTTACATTTGTGAAATTAAGAGTCATCAAGTCATATAGAAGAATATTTCTTAAAAAAAAAGCCATTGTGTTACGATTGGACTTCTACATGAAAATATTATCATTATTAATTAGTAAGTTTTTACGTATACGAGGGTCAAACTGAAAATTCTTAGAAAATCAAAAACTAAGCATTCTAGCAAGTTATTAGTTTTATTATAACTTTTCAAAATAGCGTCCATTTACATCAATACATCGCTGCATTCGATGGAACCATTGAGAAAAGCACCTTGCCCACTCGGCCTTAGGGGTCTCTTCAACGGCGTTTTGAAACGCAGCCACTGCTTCTTCGGCCTCCATAAAATGTTTTCCTCGAAGTTTTTCTTTTATTTTCAGGGAATAAATAAAAATCGCAGTGTGCAAGGTCGGGGCTATACGGCGGGTGACCCAGTAATTTCACGTCTAAGGTCGCCAAATAGTCGATAGTTTGCCTGGCGGTGTGCGACGAGGCATTGTCGTGATGAAGGAGGATCCTGCTGCGAGGTCGTTTCTCTCGAACTTTTTCCAAGACAAGTGGTTAGTTAGAGGTTGACAACAAACAGTTGTTAGTGTACCACTCTGCATTAACCGTTTTCTGATCCTCTAAGACAACTGTCGCGTAATGACCTGTCTTTCCGAAGAACGAGGCCTCCATCTTTTTTCCAACACTTCGACCTCTCTTCATTTTAGTTGGCAACTCTTCGGAAGGAAACACCCACTGAGCAGACTGTCTTTTGGTTTCCGGATCATAACAGTAAGTCCAGCTTTCGTCACCCGTTAGTATGTCGAACACAGCATTTGAGTCACCTCCGTTAAATTTTTGGATCATTTCTCGGCACCAATCAACACGGCGGAGTTTTTGAGCCTCGGTCAAATTATGCGGTATCCAGCGGACACAAAGCTTCCTGACCGCTAAATATTCATGGAGGATTTTGTGCACTTGACTCATACCTATGCCTAGACTTGTCCGAATCTGCTGATAGGTCACTCTTTTGTCAGTCTCTATCATACGCCGCACAACACTAATATTATCTTCAGTCGTCGCTGTAGAAGGCCGTCCCTCACGCAAATCATCGGTGAGATTAGTTCGACCACGTTTTAATTCATTAAACCAGTTGTAAACTGTGACACGAGATGGGGCTTCATCGTGAAAAGCCAATCGAAGTCTATCATAACTTTCTTGTTGACTTATATGACATCGAAAGTCATACAAAATCATTGCACGAAAATTTTCTCGGCTTAAATTCATTCTGACGTGCACAGACAATTTTCAATTTGCCGCCAAATCGTAAAACAAATGACAAATGAATGAAATGTATACTCAATATTATTGGTAAAGAATTTTATTTTCAAAATTTAAACTTATTTTTTTAATATAATGCTTTTAAGTTGCCAGTTCTAAAAACTTTCAGTTTGACCCTCGTATAAGCGCGGCGCTGAGTGTTGAATAGCGAAACAATGTTTTAAAAATTTGACAGAAAGCATATATAGAGTTTTATCTATCTATTTTAATCCCACAAAAAGTTTATTTATATTTTATAAAAATTTGAGACGGTTAAAAGAGTATTAGTAAACTAAGTAGGGAAGAGTTAAAATTATTGACACGCAGTCGCTAGAGTCGAGGCTGTTTATGAATTTTAAAATCAATAAAAAAAATCCATATTCTTATATTTCAATGTAGGTCTCAACACATTTCTATATTCACTATCGACTAATATAAAATGTTAATCTTTATTCGAACAGATATCGCTCTCATAAAATTCAACTGGTGTGCCATTATGCCACTAATATTAACTATATATAGTCATTGGTTATTGTAGTAGCTGTATCAGGTCAGACATACATACATATTATGTATCTAAATAATATTATCACAATTACTCCTATATCTGAGACTAAGAATGCAAACGTTTTGATAAGACATTTTGAGATAACGTGAGATAAATAACAATTTTAACCTGATAAATAAGAAATAGGCGAAAAGTTTTACAATTACTTAAAGAAAACAAATAAAGATTCTTGTACGCACCGGGATTTGAACCCCCGCCTCTTGCGAGCTAAGACATATGTTTAAGTTTTACTATTGCTTTTTATAGGAGCATATTCAAAAAATAGAAGGAACAATAGTTTGTTACAGAATCAATAATATGCCTGTAGAAATGACAAATTGAATATTGTTTTTTAATTAAGGACATGTGTATCCACACTTTGTTTTTTTTTATAATTAAATAAATCTGTAAAATATATGACCTCAACTTCATTTAGTCTCAACTTCATTCAATAAAATACACATTTTTTTATCGTTCACTATACTATAATGTTTTATAAAATAAATAAATTGATGAAAAATATAAATATTAAACAGAGGGCCGTCATGGCGTAAAAGTGCAGCAGACGCTGTAAACGCTTGTAAACGCGACGAATTGTGGGTTCGATCCCCACTAGGAGCAGACGAGTTTTTCATTTCCACTTCCTTCGCTCTAGCAACTAGTTACACCGCGGCGTGTAGTTCCACCACTCAACATGCAATATCTCGGAAAAGCAGAAAGTGGGGAACGGAGTGTCTTCACACTAGGTCCCTACGGTTCCTGAGGTTCGCTCTGCCTACCTTGCTTTGGGCGGGATAAAGCGTAAAGCTATAAAAGTTAAGTTTATGTACCATAGTGTGGCAAAGTTAGTGAGCCATACTACACGAATCGTCGCGTCGAGTCAGTGGCCAATAAACCTCTTATGTTAGTCAAATGATATTCCATTATAGGCTGTATACATGGATCGTTAAAGATTATCGTTTTATGTTATAACCGATTTATTATGTTTATATACTGATTGTCATACGTGTTTGACTACGTGGACGCTTTATGTGCCCTTGCTGTTATCTATCTATAAATTTTTGGTATTATCGGTTTCTATAGTATACATTTTTAAAGTACAGAATTAACCTGCGGCAACAAATCTTAGGGTAGATGAAAAAATACTCGATATATCGGTGCTATAGTTACATGGTTTTTTAGACTATACTTTCTCTGTAAGTGGACTTTAAGATCTTTCAATTCCAAAGTTTCAGAGATTAACCTCAACATAAACAAAAAAATGACTCTTGCTTTATAAATATATAAGGTATAGATATATACATGAAAATATCAGTGCTTTCTTTTAAAAGTACTTAAACTTATATCAAGTCAATATAAAAATTATTTGTCGCCTATAGATATATTTTTGAACATAATTTCAAGTAACTGACAATATGAAAATGTTGCATAGCTAAGTTCACGGGTAGAATTAAAACTAAAAGTTTCGTTGTACATTCATAAACTGGTATTCCAAAGCGCATCCTGCTTCTATTTCCAACACCGTGTTTTTAAACGAATGCGCAAAGTTTTGCTTGTTATTGAAACTTTTAACAGAAATGATTAATTATAAGTTGTCGCTGTTGTAGTTGCGAGATGTTTAATGAGTACTATGGATTTCAAATGACAGTCGCTGGTTTAAAGCTTTATACTGAGATAAATTTAATTTCATTGTTTAGTTTAGCATTTGGGTATTTGTTTAAGAATTAGAAATCTCATTCATTATTCAGTAAATCTGTGGTGATTTATTTTAATTTCATACTTTGCAAAGACGGTATATGCAAAGAGAAACTAGTGTCAAAATACTTCGTTCTCCACTTTCCGTCTATATTTAGGTATTGCGTATTGCGTGGGAGAGTTTAAACACCGCACTTTGTCTTAGTTTTTGTCAGAAATGACAAACTTAACTGACCACACGATACAGGCCATCGTAGTATGTTATTTTTGTAGCTTCACGCTTTATCCTGCACATGGCAGGGTAGGCAGAGGGAGCTGCAAGAACCATAGGAACCTAGTATTAAGACTCTCCGTTGCTTTCTACGTCCTCGCTTTTTGCTTTCTTTTCAATTAATGTATACCTATAAGATATTCTTGATTTGCACCTTGCAAGAATGTATGAATTTAATTAATAAATGTTATCAGAAAATAAAATTTAATTTGCGTCACGTGCATGATTTTATCAGTGTGACAGTCAGTAATGAAATATAGTTGATACTAGAACTCTTATCAAATTAAACGGTTTTTGATAACGTAATGAAGACATTAATCTTTTGTACGCCGATTATAGTATAAACGCGTGCTTTGTTTGTTTTTCATTATGGTCGACCTAATAATCTAGTGAGTGTCAAAATAGTAGATTAAGTACCTTTAGGTTTGAAACCTGGTTCAAAGTAGCTTCTATAAATAAGATGGTTGTTCGGTTATTTGCATTCCTAATATAAGGTTCACGCTTTATACCACTTATAGCAGGATAGGCAGAAGGAACCGCAGCAACCGCGGGAACCTAGTGTTAAGACACTCCATTTCCTGCTTTCCACCTTTTCGAAGTATTATGTGTTAACTGGTGGCACTCATAGCCGCGCTTGCATGTGGCCACAGCAAAGAAAATGGATATGAAAGAATCAATCTTCCCCAAATTGAAGCAACATAAACCGTTGCGTTTGCAGACAGACATGAACCTAGAACATAAACCTATTTAAGTATAGACTCATAAAAAGTCTACATACCTGGTTCAACATTAAATATCTAATTCCAAAGATAATAACCAGACGACGATTAACTGATAATATCAACCAAGTCATGACTTAATGTATTTTGATCATAAATACGTTACATATTTTAATTACTATTTGTAAACATAAACATGCCAGAAGTAATATACATCAATATACATATTAAATCTTTTATTTTTAATAATTTATTTCCTTTTTAATTTTAAAAGACATCTTTGCGCGAAAATTAATTCTCTATGGAAAAACAGCTGTTATAAACTAAGTTTTCTGTACTCTGTGCACCAACTTGTGGCTTTTTTCTTTTTTAAAAAGTTGACTGAGTAGATAAAGAGGATATATGTTGTGTTCAGACATTCCATGATCATTATTATTTCTTGATGTGAAGCTGCGGCATCATCGTTTGCACTTTGAAGCTTAAAAAGCTTTATATAGCTTGTGATTCCAAGAATTATTTCCTAAAAAAGGAGCGGAAAAAATTCAGGCTTATTTTATAAATATTTTGTTTGTTTGTTTAAATTGATAGATATATTAATATTTTGTTTTATATTTTACTACTTACAAAATATTACAAGAGATTTATTAAGATAATTCGTTTTCAGAGGTGCTGGGAGCAATGACATCAGTTCTCTTAATATGGGCACTTACTGGGATATTCGTGTACGTGGCCGCACTGCGCATACGCACCGGCGAGTACAACATAGAGCCGGACATGATGATGCTCGTGTCCGGATGTGGAGTAGTATTCAATGTGATCTTAGCTCTAGTTTTACATGGCTGTGCGTCAGATATAGGTATGTTAGTTTTTTTTATATTTATTATCTACTTATTTTTGAACTTTTCACATGTTTAAATAATTGGATTGTTGTGTTAAGAAACTCATTTTAAGTTATACATTTTATAGGGTTTTAGAACATCTTTTTGCTTATATTTTTAAAAATGAGCTTTAGTACATTTACGTATATATCATGGTAGAAAGAGAGAACATAAGGCTAAGACATTTGTATTGAGTGGACACTTAGCCTGGACAGCGGAGAAAATAATTTATTATTGAGTGCCACCATTGTGTCTACAGCCAAATGCCCTACGTGTACTCATTTTAAAAATATGCAAACATTAAATGAATCTTCCATATTTGTTTCGTATAAGAATCATTTCGTTATCATTATTGTCTAAATGAAAACTCAATTGAAATCAACATATAGTAACTATGAATTTATTGCAAGTAGATTCTAGGACCAAAATTTCTTTCAACGAGATTTGAAGCTGCAACACTCCTATAGATAACGTGTTACAGCCCATCATCACACCCACGGTGGGGCAGCTTGTGCCCACGCGCACACAGAGACACCACGTGGTTTCCGTTTCTTTAGGAGAAGAGAACAAAAACAAAGCAATGGTGCTTTAATAAACGGCGACTACACTATGAAGGATTTATCCAGCACTGAAGCCCATGTAACGGGATCAACAGCTAGGTATAATAGATTTTTATGATTTTTAAAGTTTTAAACCATACTGAGGTTAGATGAAATGCCTAAAGAAAAAATATAAAAGTAAACGTAGCGGGATTTGAACCCGCGCCCTCTTGCAGCCGTGTAAGCGCTCTGACCACTGAGCCATGTGTTTTTCTGCGTTTAAATTTTTGAAAAATTAAATTTTTTTTCATTATTCAGCTTCTGCTACGACATCTGTCTATCTCTTTTGCTATTTAAAGCATTTATAGCCGTCGGCTTGCTTTAACATTTGTATCCGTATTCGCGATCTTATCAGATACTGATGACACTTCCAGGAAACTCATTCTTGTCTGTGAAAAATAAAAATAGAAAGAACGTTCTTTTACCTCAGAATTATAATCGTTAGTTTTTTAGCTCTTTGGCTGTTTTTAAAATTCTATACAATTCTATATTATGCATTTCAGAAATATAAATCTTCGAGCTGCGCTCATTCACGTTATTGGTGATTTAATACAGAGCTGTGGGGTGTTGCTCGCCGCAGTTGTTATTAAAATATACGTAAGTTGCTTATTGAATTAATATTATCATATAAGTAATATTTTATGAATAGAAGTTTTTATATACATAATTCTTTCTATTTTATAAAGAAAAACTGAGAAACTTGTTGGAACTCTTGTTTAGAGGCAATTAAGACGTTGTTTTATAATCTCTGGATTTAAGCACTAGCAATTGAACGTCCTCGAGTTCTCATTTTTTATTTCATTTATCTTGATAGACAAAACGAAATAATAAAAATATCAAATATTATGTATATAGATGAAGCGTGAGATAACCGAGAGTAAAAGAGATGAAAGGTTGACGAGCAACTTCCGGGATAACACGAAGCTTTTCTGGCGAGAAGTTAGTGATTCACGGAGTTGTTCGTCAACCTTTAGAATGAAAGGGGTGCTTTCGAAGGACGGTGAGATATTTACAAACAGATCACACTTCTGCCTCAAGTAACAGCGACAAGCTGAGTCTTGATGTAGCAGATGGCGAAATCAGTATAAAAGAAGTTGAGAGTGCAACAAGAAGCTTGGAATGTGGTAAGTCAGCGGGAGCGGATAGAGTTACTGCCGAGATGATCAAATATGACTGTGACTATGATATGAAATATGACTTGGACTTGTTCTGGTTTCTGTGCAATTTGTGCTCGAAATCGGGGGAGGTCCCAGATGATTGGCAAAGTGCAGTTATCGCCTTTATATAAAGGCAAAGGTTCACAGATAGACTGTGCAAGTTATAGGGCTAGTTTGATTAGCTTAGGTGGTAAAGTATATGCAAAAATTTTAGCGAGAAGAATGCAAGAAAGATCCGAAAGGCTACTGTGGGAGGCTCAAGGAGGCTTTAGACCTGGAAGAGGATACATGGATCAGATCTTCTCCATCCGTATGATCACAGAGAAGTTTTTGGCTGTAAACCAAAAGGTTTTCTATGCTTCTGTGGACTTGGAAAAAGCGTTTGACAGGGTTGTGAGAAAGAAATTGTGGGAGATACTACCCCGGTACAATGTGAGCGGACCCTTGCTGCAGGCTGTAAAGTCTCTTTATAGAGAGCACTCAGCCTGTATGCGAGTAGGAGCCGACATGTCGCCTCGGTTTGGCATCCAATCGGGTGTCAAACACGGTTGTGCCATGTCGGCTTGGTTGTTCAATTTGTAATTGGATAGCTGTCTCCAAGGACTGAAAGAAAGTGACATGGGTGTCAAAGTTGGTGACTTGAAGGTAAATTGCTTGTTGTACGTAGATGATGCAGTGCTTATTGCATCATCAGAAAGCGAGTTGCAGGCATTGGTCACCATTCTGGTGTGAAAATAATGGTCTAAGCCTGAATGCAAGTAAGACGAGGAAAGGGCAGAATGCAAGATTTTTGTGAATGGAAAATTATTAGAACAAGTGAACGAAGTAGTATACTTGGGAAGTATGTTAAGTGGAGATAGTAGATACGAAATGGATGTGGAAAAACGTAACAGAATGAACGGTGCCTTAACTGCGTTGTTAAGATGGCAGAACGTCAGCGTCGCTGCACGTTTGGCCGTACACAACGTAGTTCTGGTTCCGACGCTGTTATATGGCAGTGAAACGTAGGTATTACAGAAGAAGAATGAAAGAAAGATGAATGCTGTGGAGACGCGATCTCTTCGAAGGATATGCGGAGTCAGCTTAGCTGACCGAATCCGCAACGAAGAGGTATACAGGACGGTAGGCACCAGCGAGGATGTCACAGTAAGAATGAAGAAGAACGTGCTCAGGTGGTTTGGGCACGTCGAAAGAATGAGTGACGAAAGAATGGTAAAAAAGATATACGATGGAAAAGTGAGTGGTAAGAGAGGTAAGGGGAGACCTCGGTTGACTTTCGAAAACACAGTATCGAAGATACTGGAGGAAGGTCACGTAAAAAGCATAAGGACTCCCCGGAGAGCATGCATGAAGAGGTTAATGACAGTGGACGAGGCGAAAGAGGTATGCAGGGACCGCAGCGTTTGGCGCTCCGTTCTCTCTGACTACCCCGCTGGTGACAGAGCGTGAAGTTAAGAAAGAAAGAAAGAAAGAAATATTATGTAAAAATCTATAAATAAATAAATTAATGTTAAGTAAATATCGTCAATGATTTTGCGACATTTTTGGCAGTTTTGAAACTGATGTGACGTAATCCAACTTAATTTAATGAACGTGTCAAGTTTGTATATTATAGAATTTTATTCAATGTAATTAATAATATTCTCAAGTTATAAATGAAAAGAATATATTTTTCTGATTACATGCATTCCTTTCCAGCAAACTAAAACAGTATATTTGGGATACTTACAAGTAGTTATCGTCTCTATTTAATATAATATTGTTGCAGCCTTCAGCCAAAGTGATAGACCCGATCTGCACGTTCGTGTTCAGCGTGCTGGTGCTGGTGACATCGGCGCGCGTGGTGCGGGACGCGCTCTCCATGCTCATGCAGGCCGTGCCTAGGGACTTCAAGTATGGCCGTTGATTACTACACAGTATATATTTGCGGTTCTATGTATTATATAGAACTATAGGGAGGTTGGCATGTCTATAGATCTATTTCTTATGTCGTCACGCTTTGTCCCGCACATGGCAGGGTAGGCAGAGGGAACTGCAGGAACCTAATGTTAAGACACTCCGTTGCTTAGTCTCTGCTTTCTGCCCTTTTCGAGGCATGACGTGTTGAGTGGTGGAACTCAACGTCGCGCTGTGCCTTATTTCCAGAGCGAAGGAAATGGAAATAGAAAAGTCCATCTTCTCCTAATGGGAATCGAACCCACAAACCGTCGTTCTAGTCATAACACAAATTTGTGCAGATACCGCGAGTGCGTGTCGGCGCTGGCGGCGGTGCCGGGCGTGCGGCACGTGCACTCGGTGCACGCGTGGGCGCTGTCCACGCAGCACACGGTGCTGACGGCGCACGTGGCCGTGGACGAGCTGGCGGACTGGCGCGCCGTGCTGCGCGGCTGCCAGCGCGTGGCGCGCGCGCGGGCCGCGCACGCCGCGCTGCAGCTGGAGCCCTACGCCGCCGCGCCGCGCTGCGCCGCCTGCGCCGCGCCCCCGCCCTGACGCCTGCACGCGGTAACGCCCCTCGCTTTATAGCGGTAATA
This sequence comes from Dione vanillae, assembly GCA_037178615.1. Classification (NCBI taxonomy): domain Eukaryota; kingdom Metazoa; phylum Arthropoda; class Insecta; order Lepidoptera; family Nymphalidae; genus Dione; species Dione vanillae. Next base: position 1,834,896 of record JAZFAU010000269.1, read on the forward strand.
CGTCGGTAATACGTCGGTACCCTCTCGTGGTAATACGCCGGGAATATCTCGGCAATATCTCCCTCTCGCGGTAATACTTTTCTCTTTTTCTATTCTTCAATAAATTTCGATTTTTTAACATTATTATTTTGTTCATTGCACGGTAACGAGTATTCCCGCTTTTAAAATTTATCCACTTCCACTGGTTGGCTGGAAGAGATTTCTTTTAGAAATTTAATGTACTGTAATATACAACTTTTTTCCAGATCGCAGAGTAATATGGCTGAGAAGGAAACACATGTGTATACAAATAGAAGACGTGATAATGAATGAATATTACTTGACGTGTTGGTCTGTGTGACAGTCGATTGACAAGACTTTAGAGTGACAACGTTCCAAATAACTGATATATTGTTGATAAATTTAGTACTGTACTTTAATTAATGTAATTCATTATTTATTATTTAGTTTAAAATATTTCTAAGTTCTTGTTAAAAGATATGAATGTGTTGTTTTCTTTTTTTTAATTAAATGTGTTAATAATTTTTAATTATTCAGAATTATATGAAAAATAAGTAGTAAAACAAATAGAAATTTTGTGGGTAATGAAATGTAAACCCAGTTGTACATCTCTTGAAGTTGGACGATTTCAGATTATTTTCAAATTAGCATTTTTTTAATATTTATTTTTATTTAACTTTTTTAATAAAATTTTTCGTTTCATGTTTCTTTCTTCAAGATCGAATTTTTCGAGAAGATTTTTTTTTTCAATATACATTATAATATTTTATTGTTTATGGCTTAAAAAATATTTGTTTCAAATTGAAAACCATAGATAATCAAATTGATTTGTTTCAAATTGAAAACCATAGATAATCTTTTTTTTTTCAAGTACAATTAGCGATACATTAGCAAAGAATAGTATTTATAGTGCCAAAGTTAAAAAAAATATAAGATTGACGTTTGTACTTTCTAAAAATGTATTAAAAAAGAGCTTTATGGGAAGCTTTTTTAAATCTAACCACTTGTTGACATGCATTGTAATGATATTAGATATGGTTTATAATATTATGTAATAATTTCTTGTTAATATGTGTGTATATATATATATATATATATATATATATATATATATATATATATATATATATATATATATATATATATATATATATATATATATATATATATATATATATATATATATATATATATATATATATATATATATATATATATATATATATATATATATATATATATATATATATATATATATATATATATATATATATATATATATATATATATATATATATATATATATATATATATATATATATATATATATATATATATATATATATATATATATATATATATATATATATATATATATATATATATATATGTGTGTGTGTGTGTGTTAATAGATATACTGGTTTGATTATTAAGAATACACATGAGAGAACTTGTTAAATGAAAATTGTTAAATGGAAAAGGAAGACAAATGGTCAATAAAATTATTTATACGAAATGAACAATTAATAATTTAAAAATTTAACATTATGACGTCACGTGCCAGTAAAGAAATTAATATAACGTCGTTCAAATTTATTTTATAAACATTATCACTTCACACCAAAGCAGAAGTGTGTTTATAAAAAAATATCAAATTTGGTTTCTAATTTTTTTTCCTTTATAAGTAATAAAAGTAGTAGAAAGAGAATGAGAACAATAATTAATTAATTACACAAGAATATTTAACAAAACCAAGTGTAGAAGTGAAAATATTAAAAAAAAAATCAAGCAACAGATAAAAATCAAATTGAATTAATAAAGAAACCAGCATATATATATATATATATATATATATATATATATATATATATATATATATATATATATATATATATATATAGATATATATATATATATATATATATATATATATATATATATATATATATATATATATATATATATATATATATATATATATATATATATATATATATATATATATATATATATATATGCTGGTTTCTTTATTAATTCAATTTGATTTTTATCTGTTGCTTGATTTTTTTTTTAATATTTTCACTTCTACACTTGGTTTTGTTAAATATTCTTGTGTAATTAATTAATTATTGTTCTCATTCTCTTTCTACTACTTTTATTACTTATAAAGGAAAAAAAATTAGAAACCAAATTTGATATTTTTTTATAAACACACTTCTGCTTTGGTGTGAAGTGATAATGTTTATAAAATAAATTTGAACGACGTTATATTAATTTCTTTACTGGCACGTGACGTCATAATGTTAAATTTTTAAATTATTAATTGTTCATTTCGTATAAATAATTTTATTGACCATTTGTCTTCCTTTTCCATTTAACAATTTTCATTTAACAAGTTCTCTCATGTGTATTCTTAATAATCAAACCAGTATATGTATTAACACACACACACACACATATATATATATATATATATATATATATATATATATATATATATATATATATATATATATATATATATATATATATATATATATATATATATATATATATATATATATATATATATATATATATATATATATATATATGTATATATATATATGTGTGCTAAAATAGTTAAGTATATATAATTAATTATACAGACTGTGTTTGTTCAATATTTTTTGACTAATATATTTGAATGTGACTTAGTTGTAATATATTTTTGTTGTAATATCTTAATGTCTAGTATACAGGTTCAAATCGGTTTCTAAATGTAAATATGTAGTATGTTCAAAATGTACATGTATCTTGTACATATATGAATATAATTAATATAATATATAGTTGTAAAAGTTAGTAAAACTTGTATTCCCAAAGAGAATTTGTTATGTCATTATCTTTTGTCGCTCCCTTTTTTAATGTATTGATTGAATATTGCATTTTTTTACCATGTAAAAAAATATTAATAATTAATACTATATAAAAATTTAAATTAAAACACTGTATTGACGGTACTTGACCATAATCTATTGTGAATGAGACCACAAGTCGAGGTTCGAATCTGAAAGACTTTTGTGCCAAATGCTGGATTACAGTCATAGCGACATAATAATATCTTTAAATATTTAAATTTTCATGACTTCGAACCCACTCTTTATATACAAAATCGGTTTAAATTGCAAATATTTATAAAAAAATGCGATATTCAATAGAACTTTAATATGTAAATGTAAAATAAACGTGCTCAAATAGTGAATTTATTGTGATAGCTTTGTATTTGTTTTGTACTTAATATGATGTTGAGATGTTGTAAGACGCGCCAAATGTATGGATAGCACTTCTTTAAATATTTCCTTTATTATTTTTTTACTGTAATAATTATGTTTAAAATGTGTTATTTTATTGTTTAAGTTTAATTACAGATTATTAAATAATAAATATTGCATAATCTTTATTTTTGAACTACATATTTAGAAGAAAAAAGATATATTTTTTTTATTTATATTTTTAGCATGGATTCTATAAATATGTTATTGTAATGTAAATATATGGTTAAATTGTATTGATTAGATGACTTGGAGTCGTGTATTGCCCTCCATGCAAGGATTACTTTAATAACCTAGAGATTGTTTTAGAAGATCTCCTTGCCAATTACACGCAAATTTTAATAATGGGAGACTTCAACACATGTCTTTTGAAGAATGATTATCGAGCAAGGAAATTACAATCTATTCTTATGTGCTTTAATATGAATGTCTTGCCCTTAAACCCAACTCACCGTTCAAATAGAACTGATTCACTTTTGGATTTAATAGTTACGTCTAACTCCGGTCTTATATCTAAATTTGGTCAATTTCCCGCTCCTGGTTTTTCGTTACATGATTTAATTTTTGCTTCGTTAACTCTTAAGCTATATAAGGCCAAGCCTAAGATCCTTCTGCTCAGGAATTTCCATGCTACGGATGTGAACAAACTTAGGCAGGATGCCTTTTGCGTTGATTGGTCACAAGTTGAGGAATTGGGTTCAATAGATGACAAAGTAAGGTTTTTGACTTCCAATATCATAAAACTGTATGACAAGCATGCTCCACGCCAGTCTGTCAAAATTAAAAATCATCCTGCTTTATGGTACAACGATGAATTTCGCAAAGCCCGGGCAAAAAGAGATAGGGCTTTTTTAAAATATAAACACCTCCGAAATAGTCACAATTGGTCTATTTATAAGGCTGCAAGGAACCAGTGTAATCAGATATGTAGAAAATTAAAACGCCAATATATATTCAAAAAAATACGTGACTCTTCTCCTGAGTCGACTTTAAAATTTTTAAAGTCTCTCGGCATTGGCAAACTTTCTTCCTCCGTTGTTTACCCTGATATTGATTTAAATAGTCTAAATCAACACTTCTCTTCGTCTTCTCCTCTTGATTTATATACCAAAACTAGCACTCTAACTGAAATTCATAGTTTGCCGAAACTTCAATTACCGATTTTCTCCTTTTCTTCTATCAATGAAATTGATATTAAGAAGACTATTCTGGCTGTCTCTTCCAAAGCAGTAGGTTCTGATGATATTAGTCGCAACATGATCACATTAATTTTAGACATCCTCGTACCTATAGTCACTCACATTATTAATTTTTCATTTACTTCTAACCAATTCCCTGAGATGTGGCGTAGTTCATTTATTCTCCCACTTCCTAAAATATCTAATCCTTCGCTACCATCTCACTTTCGACCTATATCAATCCTTCCTTTTCTTTCTAAAATCCTTGAATCCACTGCCTATGAACAAATATCCACTCATTTTTTAACACATAACTTGTTAAACCCGCTGCAGTCCGGGTTCAGAACTGGTCACAGCACAACTACTGCTTTGTTGCGAGTTACCGACGATATTAGATTAGCTATGGAAAAAAAGCATTTAACTGTGCTAATTTTAATTGATTTTAGTAGCGCATTCAACGTAGTTGATCATGACCTTCTTATTGCTCTTTTATCCAACGCTAATGTCTCAGATTCAGTCTTAGATTGGTTTTCATCTTATCTTCAGGGACGTCAACAGTCAGTTCGTGTTGGTCAAACTAACTCTGATTGGCACAAATTGATGGTTGGCGTGCCTCAAGGCGGTATTCTATCACCTCTTCTGTTTTCAATATTCGTCAACTCCATCACTTCAATTATCACTTCACGATACCATCTTTACGCGGATGACTTGCAGCTTTATGAACATGCTAGTGTCGACAAAATTATAGATGCTATTCATGCCTTAAATCTAAACCTTAAGCGAATTTCGGCATGGTCGACTAAATATGGTGTTGAGGTTAATGTTAATAAATGCCAGGCAATTATCATTGGTAGCTCACGTCAACTGGCCAGACTTGACTATAACACGGTGCCAAATATTACATATAGAGGTACCGTTATCGGTTTCTCTAAAACTGTAAAAGACTTAGGTGTTATAATCGACGATAAATTGTGTTGGAATGCTTACGTTTCTGATATCTCACGCAGGGTCTATGCTTCAATCCACTCTATGATGCGACTTAAGAATTTTCTGCCAGTACAAGCCAAAGTTTTATTAGTCAACACGTTGCTGCTGCCTATTATTGATTATGGTGATGCTTGTTGCTTAGATTTAAGTAACGACCTTTTAAACAAGCTTGAACGCCTGCTTAACACCTGCATACGTTTTATTTTTAATCTGCGTAAGTATGACCATATTTCATCCAGTAGGAGGCAGCTCGGTTGGCTCACTGTGACTGATCGTAGAAAAGCCAGATTGCTCTGCTTACTTTATTCCATTTTGTTTAACCCCTATTCTCCCTCATATCTTTCTTCCGACTTCTCATTTCTTTCTTCCTTACATGAAAAACCTCTACGATCCCAAGCAAATCTTTTACTTTCCATTCCAGTTCACAATTCTGGCTTTATGTCTAATTCATTCGCGGTTGCTGGCGTCAGGCTATGGAATGATTTACCCGAGTCTATCAAGAAAGCTCCCTCCAAGGAGTCTTTCAAACGTCAAGTAAAACATTTGTTGTTTTCTGTTTCATAACAGTTGTACAAACTTGAATTGTATTATTTATGTTTTATTAAGTATTTAATAAGTTTAATTATGATTATGTAGCTTATATGTGTATGTGTGTGTATGTATGTATATGTGTATGTATATGTATATGTATGTATGTATGTGTATGTGTGTATATGTATATGTATCTGCATGTGTATAAATATGTATGTTCATATTTATTTATTGTGTATATAAATCATTAATATACTTAATTCCTAAGAAATTAGTTTGGCACACCTCAACTTTTATTTCCCACATGACAGGTTGGCTGGTAGAGAATGCTTTGTAGCGTTAAGCCCGCCTTTTGTACATGTTTACTCCTTGTATTGTGTGCAATAAAGGATAAATAAATAAATAAATAAATTATTAAGCCAAATATGTTTTGAATGTTTTTTTACAGCTTTACTATTCCGTAGAAAGCAGGATAAATAGAGAGATCGTAGTGTTGAAACACTCCGTTCTCCGCGGCGTCCCCGTTAACCGCTAATTTGTGACATAAAGTGTTAAGTGGCGGATTTCAACGTCACGTTTAGTCTTACTAGTATTGTAAATAGGGATAAATAATTCAATTGAATGGGAATCGAACCCAGAATCGGTTTGACAGTTTTGACTGATATTTATTTGAACTTTTATTAAATAAAATCAACAAATTAAATGATTAAATACATATATTGATACCAGACGTTGACATATATGAGAATTTGAATTTTAAATTAGAAATCAAAACGTCTCTCCTGCCAAAAAGTATTAATTAACCAATCATATTTTTGTAAATTATTTACGAAAGCTCAGGTGTTATTTATTCGACGTTACGTTGTACTTTGTTGTTGTATGTAAATGTATCTGCCGTCCGCGTAACCTTGTAATTGTAATTCAATTGTCAAATAAAGTGAAAAATATAATTTTTGGTTTTCTTTTTTTATCATTTATTCTATGATTAGAGATGCCACAACTACATTAACTTTGATTAAAAACTTTAAAATCGATAATGAAATCGATTTTTGGTTATTTTTTTGTAATTTAGCTAATCTTGGAGTTTTTAAAAGTGATACTATGCCAAATATTTTTTTGTCAATGCACCATTTTCTTGTTATATCATTTACCATTGTTTGTTAAGGTTGTTATAATTAAACTGGACTGCTTCAGTTGTATATCATGTGGCAATCTTAGCTGATGGCAGGGCCTAACAGCTAACCAGTAAAAAACGTTTCGATCAAATCCGATCATTAAATCCAAAGATGTGCTTGTACAAAAACACAAGGGGACATGACAAATTTAAAAATCACTGATTCATATTCTATTACTTATACCTACGCTGTATTTTTCTAAAAGACAAGATTTTCCTTTATTGTTTTATTATTTTATCCGTGTAGAGTAAAATAATTATAAGATTTATTTTTTTTAAATCGATAAGATATATGTATATGTAAATATATTCTGCTAATATATAATATTAATAGAATGCTTACAGTAGTAATATGCATCCTCTTAGGCGCGAAACATCCATTCGACATAATATCTATTAAATAAAATTTATAAATATTTTTTTTTATATAGAAAATTATTTTTTTTATTCTTAATCAACATCTTTTCGAACCAGACATTTTGCTTATTCTTTTTTTTTATTTTTTAGCTTCACGCTTTATCGTGCACATGGTGGGGTAAGCAGAGGGAACTGCAGGGATCGTGGGAACCTAGTGTTAAGACACTCCGTTGCTTAGTCCCTTCTTTCTACGTCCCCGCTTATTCTTAACATCATAATAATATATAATCGATTAAACTCCAAAATAGTTCCATTTATCATTATAAAAAACATAAGCTCATAATATATACATACAAATACGTTGTCAAAGTCACCACTCTGTATCAGTTCTCCTTACAAAAAATAACAAAATAATAACATTAAAATATTTTTGACAAATATAAGCTTCTCAATAATAGGATATTATAAATTCAAAGGAGCTTTATTTAAAGCTACGTTGTTACTTTCTGTCCCTTTCACTCCAGCTGGACCCGCCCCATTCGCTTGAACTGGTCGCCGCCCCTCAAACGTAATTGACTGACTTCTTTTGTTGATAATCGCCACTTCACTTATGCTAGCCTAGTACTTGAAAATTTTTATTAGGTCCATAACAAGGTTTCAGTTTAGACACAATCAGTTCTTTATTAACCCAAGAAACGTATAAAGCTCTTTTTAAACTTTGAAAAGCTTTCAATGCGACATACCTTTTCATACCAATTGTGTTAAAAAGTTGGAAAGAACTCCACTATTCGTATTTAAAGATTACATAAGCAGTGACTATTTTTCGCTTTAATTTTGACGCCCAACGAGAAAGCATATTGGTGCTTATATAAATGTTGAGGACCGTCGTGGCGCAGAGGCGGAGCGTCTGCCTGTAAACGCGACGGTTTGTGGGTGGATTTTTCTATTTCCATTTTCTTCGCTCGGGTAAACTAGGCAAAGCGCGGCGTTGAGTTCCACCACTCAACACGCAATGCCTCGAAAAAGGTGGAAAGCGGGGACGGAGAAAGCAGGGACTAAGCAACGGAGTGTCTTAACACTAGGTTCCCACGGTTCCTGCAGTTCCCTCTGCCTGCCCTGCCACGTGCGGGATAAAGCGCAAAATTTATAAAAAAATAAATAAATGCTTATATTAATCACTTTTTGAGTTTAGGCAATTTAGGCAATTTATGACGGTAAAATCTTTGCCTGCGTAGGCATCATAAATGCTATTCCTCCTCCTCCTCATGAGATGCCGCTGTCGGTAGAAAAGGATCTTGCAATTATATATCAAACGTAATTTACTATCAACATAGTTGAAACAAAACATATACGTTACTGCAGCATGAAAATAACTATAAGGACAAGCTGCATAGCCGTCTATATGAGAAGTCAAATTATTGTGATTGTCCTCCATCGATTCTGATTTGTACTTTGAGAACTACACAGTACTCGTTGCCTTTTCAAGCTAGTCGAAATTTTAATATAGTGAAATTAATAGTATCTTTATAAGCTCTGTCAATCGGTCGGAGAAAATATGAAAATATTTTCTGCTTTAATAGTACACTACCGTTGAGGTAACAAAGACGATTTCTTTTAATTTCTACAGGAGCGAGACGAATAATATTGAGAACTATCCTCGCTCTGGTCACCTGAAACGGGAAAATCAATATTTGTGATATAAATATTCTTTTTTTACTGTAGAATTAAATTAAAATCGTTAACTGTCGTGGCGCAGTGGCGCAACGTTTGCCTGTAACGTGACGGTTTCTGGCTTCGATTCCCAGTCGGGGAAGATGGATTTTTCTATTTCCATTTTCTTCGCTCTGGTAAACTAGGCAAAGCGCGGCGTTGAGTTCCGCCACTCAACACGCAATGCCTCGAAAAAGGTGGAAAGTGGGGACGGAGAAAGCAGGGACTAAGCAACGGAGTGTCTTAACGCTAGGTTCCCACGGTTCCCTCTTCATACCCTGCCATGTGCGGGATAAAGCGTGAAGCTAAAAAAAAACTGTCGGTATAGTGTAATTCAGAGGCTAACTTAACTCCCTTGATCATATAGAAAAGCTTTTTTTTTAATCTTTATGCAGCATTCAGGAAACGCAGAGAAAATCGTAGGCGCTTGTAACCGAGATGAGCTACGACGTAGCGTTCAACGAAATTCATCTTACCCATCGAACCCATAAACCGTCGCGTTTACAGACAGACGCTGTATTTTTGCGCCACGAAGACCTCAAATAAATAAATAATAGTAATAAAGTTACGCCTTATCTTACCTTAATTTGTATAACAAATTAGGGTAAGATAAAGTAAGGTAAAGGTAAAGGTATACAAATAAAACAACAAAATATAACTACATGCTTATATTAATTCATCTGAAGGCGTCCAACACACGACACATGTATGTATGTATGTCTATGTACACACTATCTATTGTTACGCTACGTTTGTACAGAGTAATATCACAACGGCGAAAATAATTCACGTTTTAAAGCTATTCTCGCGTATCACTAACTAAATTATGCTTAATTAATCTGTGTATTTGTTTTAATTTTAAATTAATTGTATTTTTATATTAATTGAGAGTTATCACAGAAATAATAACCTAAATATTTTTATAGAATTATTTAAAAAAAAATAAAATAATTTACTTTTGTCTTTACAGTTTTGATTACAACAAAGAAATAATAAAGTGACCTAACTCAACAATATCAACTGTATCTATAATATGCAGAAATTTCATTTTTTTATTCACGTCATTCTCAGAGATCCAAAGGAACCACCTCCATGAAAAACCTTTTTATAATTATATACAATGGTATTATTTCTATGATAACTTTACAACATTACAATCAACTAACGCTAAAGCAGTTAAATTATTACAAATAATTAAAAAATAGATACATTAGCCAACTACTAAAATAAATTAAAAACAAAAGATTTCTAGGTCCTCTCAATATAACATTGCACATTTAATATTTAAAAAGGAGCAATTTAAAAAATCCAAAATCCTTAAATTTTCAGCACTTGTGAAACGTCGTGAATGGACAAACACATATTACATGAGTCGCAAGTTCAAATCCTAGTTCCCCAACTAGAGAGAACACATTTTTATTAATCTCTCCGTCACCATTAAAACTCAAAGTCTCCGCTTTCCGCTCAAAGTTGTTATCACACTATGTTGTTATTTGGAAAGAGAGAACCTACTCTTAAAGAAAATCTTTACATACAACTCATTAGGGTTCTGTACTACAAGAGCAATAAAAAAACTCCACAAACACTTGTGTATGTCCGTCCCATACATTATAACACATGACATTCCATAAAATTACATGAAAATTGTATTGAAATATAATAATAATAATATATATTTTTTTATTTTTAATTTACAAAACTATGTGAAATCTGTTTGAGATCTAAAAATACAGGATATGTGTTGTCTAAACTACTGCATTGCGTTCAAAATATTTAAGCTGCTTTTTTAATTACTAAGAGGAGTAACTTCTGAAGAGTTGGGAAGAGATGGTGGTTGAAATGTGTACCGACTAATTACTAATTATTTTCTTATATTTATTTAACTTTAAATGGATTAGAACACTGTATTTGCAAGTCTACAGAGATTGGTGTCATAATGTATATAGGTTTATAAATATATTATCCATATACATATTTTCCTGAGAAATATTTGCACTAAATTCTTATAATAATAATCTACATATAGCATAATGTTAGTATTTAGTATGGAAACAATTTTTTGCCTTTTCTTTCACACAATTTAACCAAAAAAAAATCACACACATAAAAGACTAACAGTAAAAAATAAAAAAATAAAAAATAAACATTTTGCTAACTCGCTCAATAATTACAAGATATGGCGCTACATTTAAATATAGTACCAGATATATATATATATATATATATATATATATATATATATATATATATATATATATATATATATATATATATATATATATATATATATATATATATATATATATATATATATATATATATATATATATATATATATATATATATATATATATATATATATATATATATATAACAGTTTAATCAGAGAGAGCATACATTTTCAGAATTTTCTTACATATAATTATTCAGATGTAATCACAGTTTGTGCTGTATGAAGCGTAATGAAGCAAAACAACATGTTTAATGCATACTATGTAATACTACGATATATTATTACCTATCATTTAAAAATATTCTATTCTTCATTCAATAGGTTGGGAAAACATCTCTTTAAAACGACTTTAATAGAATAAATTATTAATTTTTTTGTTAGTGAAGTTAAAATATTATATATATATATATATATATATATATATATATATATATATATATATATATATATATATATATATATATATATATATATATATATATATATATATATATATATATATATATATATATATATATATATATATATATATATATATATATATATATATATATATATATATATATATATATATATATATATATATATATATATATATTTCAAATTTCAAATTCAAATTCAAATAATTTTATTCAAAATGAGAATACATGATTCATTTTTTGAACGTCAAAAACACTACCACCGGTTCGCTAAAGTTAATGCCTCAGACCTGAGAAGAACCGGCGCAAGAAACTCAGCGGGACTTTTCTTTTTTTTTTTTTTTAAGTAGTCAATATTTTTACATTAGTTCATTTTGATAATGACACATTTGAAACAGACTGGAGCGAGCATCTCATTCCCAAGGTGTGTTGTCATTTAAAAAATCATTAATCAGGTAATAACCTTTAACACACAAACGTCTTTTCACAATTCTTTTAAATTGTGATATAGAGCATTGTTGGACGTTTTCTGGGATCCTATTGTAAAAGAGTACACACTGCCTCATGAAAGAATTGCGGACTCGTTGCAATCTAGTTATAGGCGCTGTAAGTTTAAGCCTATTTCTAGTATACATATTATGTGAATCACCGATTTTCTCAAAATCATTAATATTCTTTTTGACGTACATCACATTTACAAAGATATATTGAGATACAACAGTCAATATATTTATTTCTTTAAATTTTTGCCTTAAAGAATCTTTAGGTCCTAGATTATAGATTGCACGAATAGCTCGCTTCTGCAAAACAAAAATTGATTTAATACCGGCTGCATTACCCCACAGTATGATGCCGTAAGACATAATACTATGAAAGTAGCTAAAGTAAACGAGGCGAGCCGTTTCTACGTCAGTTAAGGATCTAATTTTCTTAACTGCAAAAACTGCTGAGCTAAGTCTATTCGCCAATCCCTCAATATGAGCTCCCCACTGTAATTTGGAGTCAATGGTGATACCGAGAAAAATCGTAGAATCAACAGGATCAACGGCTTCACCATTTAAGAGTACATTGGTTTTCACAATTTTCGTGCAGGGCGTTCTAAAAATAACACATTTAGTTTTCTTACTGTTCAATAGTAAATTATTAGCACTAAACCAGTGTACTACTTTCGAGAGGGCATTGTTTACATCGTCAAATACATTTTGTTGTCTTTTCATCTTAAAAATTAATGAAGTATCATCCGCAAACAATACTATCTCGTGGCTCCTTTCAACTAAATATGGTAAATCATTTATATATATTAAAAAGAGGAAAGGACCAAGAATAGACCCTTGTGGGACTCCCATACTGATTAATGACCCAGGGGATCTCTTGCCATTAACATCAACACTCTGAAATCTGTTAGACAAATAAGACTTCAGAAGATCGAGAGCACGTCCTCTTATGCCGTAATGATGTAGCTTCATGACCAATGTAGAGTGCTGAACGCAATCAAAGGCCTTGGACAGGTCACAGAACATACCAAGAGCATCCTGCGACCCTTCCCAGGCCTCATAGATACTCCTTAGTAGAGCTATTCCAGCGTCTGCAGTAGAGCGACCCTTAGTAAAACCATACTGTTTATCGTGCAAAAGATTATATACACGAAAATGCTCTGACATTTGATTTAAAATGATTTTTTCAAAAATTTTACTAAATGAGGGTAGCACAGCAACCGGACGAAAGTTGTTGGGATTGTCTGTACTACCTGATTTAAAAATGGGTATGACTTTACTATATTTCATTAGGTCAGGAAACACACCATACTCTATACATTTATTAAATATAGTCGCGAGTTGGGGAGCAATACCGTCTATTATGTAATTAATTAGTTTAACAGAAATGCCCCATAAATCTACTGTTTTTTTTATATCAAGGGACTTAAAGGCCTTAACAATTTCTTTTGAATTTACTACTTTAAATTTAAAATTTACATTGCATTCCTCTATGTTCCCCCTAAGCAATGATTCGGCGACGGTTGTGGAAGATATAAGAGCCTCGGTTGTAGAGACTGGAATATCAGCAAAAAACTTCTCAAAAGTACAAGCAACTTCTTGTTCTGAGGTGGTATAACCATTATCAATTTTCAATTTAAATTTATCTTTGCGGTTCTTAGTCTTTCCAGTCTCACAATTTATTATGTTCCATGTCATCTTAACTTTATCCACAGAATTTTTAATTTTATTTTTTATGTGTATACATTTTGCCATGGAACATACTTTTCTAAATATTTTAGAGTAGGTCCTAACATAGTCATTAAATGATTTACTATGGTTATATGTTTTTTCACCATAAAGTTCATATAACCTTCGCCTACTCTTATGTATTCCCACAGTCGCCCAGTCATTAAATGACAAGAAACCCCCAGAGTTAATAGTTTTAGAAGTAAATATAGCTTTGAATTCATTATTTATAAGATTGAAAAAATTCCCAAATGACAAGTTGGGTTCACTATTAATATTTTTTAAGTATTTAATTTGTGCTATAATATTACTTCTAAATTTTTGTACTCGACCTGTTGTCATCGGTATACACACAATTTTTTGATTTTTATTAATTTTACTTTTATTAAAATAAAAAGAAGCCAACTGTCCGCAATGATCTGAACTTAACATATTAATTATAGATTTATCTCTGGGTACAGCGTTTGTAAAAATATTATCAATACATGTAGCTGTACTACAAGTAATTCGTGTTGGTTCCAGAAATAAATTATCTAGGTTATAGGACTTTAACAACGATCTGAATCTAATACAAGTGGTGGAATTGTCAAGCAAATTAATATTAAAATCACCACATATAACTAAATTCTTCTTAGATCCAGATAGTTTCACAAGTACTTGTTCCAAAACAGTTTCAAAGTGCTCATATAACCCAGTGGGAGGTCTGTACACACTTACAATAATGAGATGCTCAAGCTCGACACAGGCCATTTCAATAGTTTGCTCAACAGAGAGGCTCACAATATCCTTACATTCTTTAAATTTATATGCTTTTTCTAAAATAATTAAGGAGCCACCTCGAATAGCTTTTTCTCTGTTGAACATACTAACTACTTGGTGATTTTTAAAGCTGAAGATAGCCTCACTTTTTCGAAGCCAATGCTCTGTAATACAAAGTATATGGATATTATTACTATTTAGAAATAATTCAATTTCCAAATCTTTACTAAGCATACCTTGTATGTTTTGATGCACCAAGTTAGTAGTGTCACTATCATTATAAATTGGTTTACTTTTAAGTACATTATTTTCTTCACATTTATTATAGAATGAATTACTGCCAGAGATGGCCTCTTTTGTCTTACTATTTAATTTAAATGAATTGGAACAGATTCCAAACAATTAGGCAATTTATTCTGTTCAATAGGAACAGTCGTACTTATAGCCATAGTACTGGCTAAGTTAATATGTATATAATATGATAGCATACTTGCTATCTGTCTTTTGTAAAAGTAAGATAGGTGCAGCCTATTACATGTCAGGTAATTACTATTGATATTGATTACATTATTTATGTCAATTAATTTTAATTTATCCTTATTACTATTCAATGTCAAATAATTGCTATTAGTTAATATGTGCAACATATTATTTAAATTAAATCTAATTTCATTTTCCTGTGGCAACTTCTTTATGTAAGGAAATGTAAACATTAAAATTTTTCTAACATTTAAGCTTAATAGTTTTGTATGATATTCATGCAACAATTTCCTATTTACATTTCCCGATATATATATATATATATATATATATATATATATATATATATATATATATATATATATATATATATATATATATATATATATATATATATATATATATATATATATATATATATATATATATATATATATATATATATATATATATATATATATATATATATATATATATATATATACATATAAAATAGTTTAAAGAGGTGTCTTCCAAAACATCTTATATCTAACGTAAAATGTACTTATTTTTACATATAGAGATATCGATTTGAAAAATATTACTTTGAGTATGATGCTAGGTAAAATATAATTCAACTTTTGAATGGAAGACAGTAAAAAATATGTATTAAAAAAAAGAACAACAAATAAAAATATTTTATTTTTGAGTAAATAATTCCCTTTAAAGATAATTATTAATAAAAACATTGTAAATTCACAGATACATTGTAACTCTATGTCTCTTTGTAGTTATATAGTAATTTATTTCAAAAAGATAATGCTAGATTAAAAGTTATATTCATAACTATATGACTATACACAGTTTAGCCCTCAAACACAAATCATAAAATATAAAAAAGGCATTACAACCTACTGAAAAAAGTAAGTAGCGAAATGCAAGGAAGTATCGTTGGCAAGAAACTGCAATGGTTTAGAGCTCGTGTCATAAGTTGAGAATAAATCATAGAATATAGATTTAAAAGTCAGATATGATCATCCTCACAAATAGGGCTCTAATGTAGGGCTAAAAGTGGAAAAAAAAAAGATTAAGGCGAAAAGAAGAAAATATGAGAACTTATTTTTACACTCAATTGGATTTTCTTAGAAGATAAATAACAGCATACAATGTTTACATATAATATGTATATTTAACTCCACATTTTCATTAAAACATGTGGAATGGACTAGGCAGCGGATGACAAAGGTCGTGCTAGAGAATATTTATTAGGAAATTTCTAGAAAATTTTTTATAGCTTCACGCTTTATCCCGCACATGGCAGGGTAGGCAGAGGGAACTGCAGGAATCATAGGAACCTAGTGTTAAGACACTCCGTTACTTAGTCCCTGCTTACTCCGTCCCCGCTAGAAAATTTCTAGGAAAATTTCTTCTAATGTGACTAATAAATTATATTTTTATTTTATTATTTTTAGATTCTATTAAGATTATAGACTTTATGAGTCATATTAACTGAACTCAACACTATGATCAGAAGTCTTGTTATATCTTGATTTTACATATACATTTTTTTTTTTTTTTTTTTTTTGCGGGGACGGAGAAAGCAGGGACTGAGCAACGGAGTGTCTTAACACTAGGTTTCCACGGTCCCTGCATTTCCCTCTGCCTACCCTGCCTTGTGCGGGATAAAGCGTGAAGCTACATATACATATTTTACATTATTTAGAAAAAAAACCTACAATAATAATAAATACTACTGGTCTTCAAATTTTAAAAAGGAATTACATTTTCGTAACGAAAAATTATTTTACAGACTTCATTTTAAGTCAAATTACAATGTATCTGTGATATCATAAGTAAATAATAGAAAAATAAATAGTTCTTTTATAATTTTAATTATAGAGCTATTCCATAGTCAGTATTGTATTACAACATACAAACGACTAACATATATTGCTTTCATCAATGAGGTCCGATATTATGAACTATTTTATGTAATAAATATATGTTGTGGCAAGAAAAAATAATTTAATAATAATAATTAATATTCTAACTTTTCTAATTTCTTTTAATCTTATTATGAAAATAAATAAATAATTATAAAAATAATAATACTGTTAGAAATAGTTAAATAAATATTATTATTAAGTTTAATTTATACAGAGTAAAAAAACATTTTCAAAAGCATATAATTTTTTTTTTCCATAAGAAAAAAATATGTCCTAATATCTAATACATAATTTAAAATATTTTGTAAATTAATTTTACTTAATATAATAATATTGAAATAATTGATTTTATAATAAGATCAGTTTACTTCAGACATCAATTGTTACACCGCAACTAACAGCTCAGGTAGAAGAATTCTAGTATTGTATTATACTATATATATCCGAAGAAATGTCTTAGAGAAAGTTTTAGCAATTGTCCAAGCATTAATTAGGCCAATATTTAAAATAATAAGCGACAGCAATATATTTAAAGGCATTACAAGCTTTTATATATATATATATATATATATATATATATATATATATATATATATATATATATATATATATATATATATATATATATATATATATATATATATATATATATATATATATATATATATATATATATAAAGTCCACATAATTAATTTAATATATTAAATTTAAAATATTTCATGTACAGTTGCCTGTTGTTTCTTAAATTTGAACAACATTTATTAGGTCATAAATAAATATAATGCTAATAATATTGACGATTATTTTTGCTTTCTAAAGATTATGCATCATATGCATGCATACAATGGCAGATGTCAGATTAAAATTAAAATTTATATATAATTTGTAAAAGTGAGATCATATAACTTTTCACAAAAAATGCTAATGTCATGTTTTTAAAAATTGAGAAACATTAATGCTGGCATATCCATAAATGTAGGCCTCCTACAATAGACCTAACATATGTTACCAGTTAAAGAACATACAGATAAAACAAGCTATTTCTCAAAAACCACCATATATATATATATATATATATATATATATATATATATATATATATATATATATATATATATATATATATATATATATATATATATATATATATATATATATATATATATATATATATATATATATATATATATATATATATATATATATATATATGTACGTACGTTATCTATCATTAATTGATCGCAACAATTGTAATAGCACTAACCAAATTATCATACTTTAAAGTGCATTCTAAATTACGTATTGCTTTTCAATAGCCTACCAAATATATACTAAAAGGACTAAGCTTATTTGGACGATTAATTATATATTTATAGATATGTATATACATTTAATTATTGCGAGCGAAGCTAAGCGAAAGCTAAAAGTGTTTGATTTTTTTTATAAACAATCAATTCCATTAATTCTTTATCAAATTATAAATATTAATTATATATTATGTAACACTAATTGTCGTCGATAATCGAAATATTACTTCATATTTCTTATTTATCATGAAATATAATATTCTTTAATTTTAAAATTATTTTCATTTTATTTATTATCTATAATTAACTGTACGAGTTACTTCACAATAATTGCATTTTAATATAAATTAATTTCCATTTTTTTGACAAATAAAAAAATCTTTTAAATATAAATAAAAAATAAGGTATATTAGGTAATATACCTTATTTTTTATTTATAAATATATAGATATAGAATAAATAAAAAGAGAGCATCAACGGCAAGAAATAATTAAATTTATTAGTAGTTAATTAAAAAAAAATTTAATGTGATTTTTGAAATTCTATTTTAGTTTAGACTAAAAATCAATATTTATTCGACAAAATGTAGTAATCAAATTCATTTGAAGTCGACTTCCTTAGATCCCAGTAGCGTATTAGAGCTGTCTGATTAAATTTATATTACGTTTACGTTGAACTGGAATTATTGACTTTTCAGTTAGAAAACGATATAAACATAATAAACAATAAAGAAATGAGTTTCAATAATAGAATTCTAACCAACAAGATAGAATTTAAAAAACGGTCTAGCATAACGTAAAAGAACATACCATCTCTTTAATCGAATAAAATCCTTTTTGTAATTCGATGCTGAAAATCGTTTTTTATTTCAGTTTCTTCCAGATTTGCATTTTCAAACAAAATTCCCCCTAGAAATCCGAAATTCCATTTTTAAATAAAATTCATCTAGAAATCCATTTTCAAATAAAAATTCCTCCCAGAAATCCAAAATTCCATTTTCAAAAATAAAAGTACCCTCCAGAAAAACAAAATTCCATTTTCAAATCAAATTCCAAAATTCTATTTTCAAATTAAAATTCTGTAATTTGATTTTGATTCCATTTTCAAACCACTTGTCCTTCCAGCCCGGAGTGTCTCAGTACCTGGCGGTGGGCGTGACGACGCCGGCGAGGCGCTCGCACACCGCCTCCAGCTGCGCGTCCAGCATTAGAGACGCTATCTGGTCATCGGTTAGCATTTCCACACTGAAATTATGTTAGTTATTATAAAAAAAATATTTATATAAATTAATATTTTTTATGTTAAAAGTTTTAATAAAAAACCCATGTCTATAAAGATATGGTTTTGTTTAAGATTTTTTAAGATCATTAGCTAGCCTGGGAGAAATTAAAACACTTTACCGCAATGGCAGTTGTGATGTAATAAGAAATGTTTAAAAACGCTTTTATCTACCTGGCAAGACTATCAGTATCAGAATATCTTTCGTCAGAGGTGGAGGATGCGGCGTCAGGCGCGGGGGAGCGGCGCGGCGTCCGCGGGGCAGACCCCGGACCTGAACCCCGTCTCTCTCCGAAGAGAGATAGACCTGGTATAAGGATATTTTTAAGTGTTCCTTAGCTAAATATATGGCTTTTTTTTATTTTATATATTCATGTAGATTTTATGTCGATCAAACTAAGATTATTGGAATATTTTATATAGAATCCATCTACATCTTAAATTTAGTGTCCATAATTGTCTGTATGTACAGCCAAGAATAAATATTTTTAAAAGATTATATTTAACTAATTTACTAAGTTAATTCAATTACGTAAACCAAGCGCAAAATCCAATTTTCTACTAACCCTGAAACATCTCCTTCACTTTCTCCCCAGTGTCATGTATAAGAGCATCCAAGCTTTGTCTTCTTCCACGCTCCAGTTCCGCCCTAATGGCGGCACTTCGATCTCCTGACCTGATGATGCGACGAGGAGAAGCCGCTGACACCTTCGACTCCTTGAATTGGTTGAAGTCCTTCGTGTCCTTGGAGTCCAAGGGACTTGGTGGGGACGAATGTTGTGGGGAGGAACGCGGTCGAAGCGAGCACTTCTCGAAGCTTATCTGTTTGAAAACATTTTTTGGAATATTTTATTTTTTGCTTTATTTTTGCACGTTATTTCATTTTGATAATAATTATATGAAAAATTTATAGGTTTTAAAAGTAAAAATATGTAACATAAGATGACATCTGTTTGTGTCCCGTCCGTCCCGCACCCACCTCCTCCGGGCTGGAGTAGTCCAGGTCGATCTCGGTCCAGGTGTCGACGTCGCTCCGGTCCACCCTCCGCAGCCACTCGCGCACGTTCTCGTCGTTGGAGTGCGCGCAGAGCTCCTCCAGCGTCTCGCTCGCGTTGGACTCGCTCGCGGTGTCCGTCATGGTGGAGTGGTCTAGGTCTGGTATTGAATGGACTGGGTGGGAATTATGACAGTTGGGTCATTGATTATAATTTTAATTAATTTTGTGTGTATTTTTTATTCTTATTTATTCCTACACTGTAGGAACTGCAGGAAACGTACGAAGCTAGCGTAAGACACTCCGTTGCTTAGCTGCCCTGTTTTCCGCCTTATTGAGGCATTGCGTGTTGAGTGGCGGAGCTTAACGTCGCACTTTTGCCTACTTTCCAGAGTGAAGAAAATGGAAATAGAAAAATACCCCGAGTGGGAATCACACCCACAAACCTTCGCATTTACAGGTAGACGCTAGGCCTCTACGCCACGACGGTCTTCGATTTTATTTTTATATTTTTTAAAACACGATTCAATTTTTAAATTTAGATACTTTAAATCTATTATCATAGTTAAGTCTAATTATTAAAACTTAAGCTTAAATGTTGTTTAAGCTTAAGTTTTAATAATTAGACTTAACTATTTTACTTAAAATTAGTTTAAATAAAAAAATTAATGAACAACCATAAGTTCTACTAAAACTAGTTATCATTTAAATATAATACACATCATATAAAGTCACAAGTTCGAATATTTTAAAGTAAAATATTTCATCGACTCACCATTCCTTGTAGATTGCCTCCTGGACCTATGTCTATGTATTTCATCTGATATTCTTTCCAAGTTTCTTAACGCTGATGAATATTTCTGTTTGGCTTCAGCCACCTGTTCCTCGAGGGTCTGGATTCTAGCCTTCTGAGTCTCTAAAGCTGCGTTTATACGGGCCTTTTCTTCGAAATACGGTCTGTAATTTTATTATAGGGACTAACAACTAAGATTCTGGACAACCTATAGATTTCAAAATATACACGTTCATTTTTAATATTTGCTAGTAAACATTAAAAAAAGTTAAAATAATAAAAACTTTGTGCTATTTGCTCTACACAAGGAAAAAAATACAGTAGCCAAGTAAAGCTGTTTCAAAATTAATTACATAATTCATGCAAATTGAAATAGATAAGAAATTATAAGTAAAAATAAAGTATTCTTTATGGAGAGAAAAGAAAAAATATGTACCAAAAGTGACGGATGCTGCGACTGCGTGCCTGTAAAGAGATGTGCAAACTAAAAAGCAAGGCATAGATTGGCTTAAGATTTAGCTTTATGTTAATGTCAAGCACTACACTACTTGTAAATAAATTATTAAAAAAAGTCACTGAAGTTACAGAATAAAATTGAAAAGTATTAAAAAAAGGTTACCTGGGTCGTTATAAATGGGTATTTAAAATTATCAATTATTTTGTATGTAAATGAAAATGTAAATATTACTTAATAAAATATTTTTTGACATATTGTGCCAAAGTAAAATTAAAACGTTGAAATATTTAAGTTGAAAGCACTATATACACAGAGGGAGAACTAATGCTAAATGTATGTGAACAACAAAGGATATTGTAGCGTGCATGTTACATATTTGTAGCCTCACATTTTGAAAAAAAGAGTCTATATATATATATATATATATATATATATATATATATATATATATATATATATATATATATATATATATATATGAAAAATCAATTTTTATTTATATAAATAAATATCAATTTTATTTCAAAGCCGATTCAAAGATTATTTCTGATATTTTTATTATTTCTTATATTTCAAAAATTATTTGTACATAGAGCATACAAGAAACAATTTAATAGACGAGTAATTCAATTTTAAAAACTAAAACATTTTTTATCGTTACGATTAGACCTTAAGAGTTAGATTTTTCAAATATTTATTTGTTACACAAAAAGGCAACAGTATACAATATAGGTTTAATTAATTTATTTATTTATATATTGATAATATTAGCTCGATTTAAGACCAACCTAGACTTAGCAATGTGCCGCTTGAGCCCGTTCTGCAGCTGCTGCACGAGCGCGGACGCGGCGCGGTGCGAGGCCGCCTTGCTGCGTTGCGTCACCGTGGCTGAGGCGCGGTCCGCTTCTGCCTTTATTTTGTACAAATAATATATATTATAATATTTTTAATAGTTTTTAACAGAGCAGGGTAGGCAGAGGGAAACGCAAGAACCGCGAGAACTTAGTTTTACTCTATTCGTTGCTTTCCGTCTTTTCGAAGCATTGCGAGTTGAGTCGCGGGACTCAATCCGCGCTTGCTCAGTTGCCAGAGCGAAGAAATTGGAAATTAAATAATTCATTTTCTCCGAGTAGGAATTGAACCCACAAACATCGCGATTACAGGCAGGCGCTTTGCTACGACAGTCCTCTTTTTAGTATTTCCTAGCTATAGAATCCTACTAGGTAGGTAGATGTTAAGAGTGATAAAAATTAAAACGAGAGTTTTGTTCAGTTTTAACCATTTTCGAGCTACCAGAGTTATATGAGCTATCATAACAGAAAAGCTTATAAAAGTTGTCGATATCGACGAACAGTACAAGACAAACTCCGACATTATCTCCCTCAAAATTGTCAAAACTTTTCTTAAATAAACAGTAGACACATATATTTTAGAGTTTTATAAAATAAATATTCATGCCGAGTGATTAACGAAAATGAATATATTTCATAGTATATTATTTCCATACAAATAAAACATTATTTTTGGAATTCCTACCATGGAGTTATCATCCCCATTTATTTTCATTATCTTCACACTGTCATACATATAACAAAGATAAGTCAAAGGGAACCTATAAACTTCCTATTATATAGCTATATATTTTCGCCTTCCGCCAGTTGAAACACTGGGCGTTCATTCAAGCTAAGTGGGAATCGAACCCAATATTGTCGCATTTATAGTCACATATTGTACATTTACACCAGGACATTCCCAAGGTTCGCTTAAATAAAATATAATATACATGTTAAACATAGTTATGATATCATCATGCTGTTAAGAAATGACTAACTATCAAGTAAAACGACTCGGCGTATCACCCACTCGGTTTGAACTATTTGTATTTGAAATATAATATAAAATTACATATAAGGCAATATTGAAAGGGATTATTGATTATAATAATATGTTTTGGGAATATTTTTATAGATAATATATAAATATTAATTAGTATATAAAGTTATATATATAAATTAAACTAAGCCATGTGTTCGTCATCAGGCCGCGTCAAAATTCTTATACGATTTATTCATTTTAAATAATACAATTTAACCGGATTTATCGCGTATATTAACATTATTTGGGAAACCCGACGTTTCGAACACTTTGCAGTAGACTACCCGTGCTACCCGAGACCACGGACTACTGCAAAGTGTTCGAAACGTCGGGTTTCCCAAATAATGTTAATATACGCGATAAATCCGGTTAAATTGTTTTATTTAAAATGTATAAAAATCGCGAATATCAAAGAACGATTTATTCATTTTTACGCGTCGTTTGCCTCTGTAGGGTGACTTTAAAAAAATATACATTACCCAAAGATAATGGCTTAGTGGTCAATGTGCTCGGATGGTTCCCAAGAGGTATGGGTTCAAATTCCGCTGCGTTTAAATTTTTATATGTTTTCTTTAAATATTTTTAGGTTTTCTCCACTTTCGGCCAGCTTAAAAGATGTCACATTTTGTGTGGTGCAACTTAAATGAAGATTAGGATACTGTTCATACAGTTAGTCTTATCAAGTAATAAAACTACATAACAAATGAACCTTCATTTTGAGTTGACTCTTTCAACCAGCACAGCACAGCACAAGCAAAATCACAGCAGTCCTTAATAACAATTATCACAACCAAAAGGTCTTTACTAACTAAAAATAAAAGACAGAAATATTCTTACTTGATTAACTCTATGGGTAGCATGGTTAAGCATTTCCTGCCAAGCTGGGTCCAGAGTGAGGCCTCCAGAGCCATCTGCAAGTCGTGCCAGACCTTGTTCAGCGAGATAGACCATTTCCCTAGCGGCCGCATGGGCACTGTTCGCTTTATCATATGTGAGATTGGCAGCTTGAAGCTCTTGGGAAGTCTGTAAATAGTTGTAAATGAAGATAAAATATTTAATATTATTAAGGCATTAAGATATTACAGTTAGCATACAAACTCCACAATTTATTTTACTTTGCCCTATACAAATATTGTCACCCTCTTAAATAAAGATTGAATTCATAGCAATCTTGTTCACAGGGAGACTCTTTATCAATAAAATATTTATCTATAATATATATAAATTAAATTATGGTACTTAAGTATTTTTCCTTGTCTTGATTCCATTTTTTCTTTAAAATATGTATTAAGCCAATTAGTATGATACCTATAATTACTATTACGCTATATATAAATAAAAAAATAATAAATCTATATACATAAACAATGGCTATGACTAAGCATTTCTTTAATATAGTTGCAATCAACAAATTACAGAATAAATGATAGAATAACATGTAAGCTTTATGTGTACCTTCAATATTGTAATATTTTTAGTTAAACTTAATATTTAGACAATGTTTCCCATTCTCAGCAGACTTTTTAAGACATGTGTTGTAAAGAACTCAATACTGCTATTAAGAAACATTGTCAAAGTCTTTGTCTTTTTAGCAGGACATAAGAAATTAAAATATTTTATTTAATTAATATGGGTATACAGGGACTGTGGCATTTGGTGCTCCAATCTCTTTGACTACCCTTCTAGGGAAAAAGTGTGAAGTATGTATGTAATAATTTATTTCAGTAAGATATTGTAGCATTGTGCCTCACAAGACTCAGTGACTAAATAATTATACAATAACTTACAATATTAGCTCTAAACCTTGCTTCATAATAAGGTCTAGCTTTATGAACACTTGTGCCAAGTTTCTTTGTAAGTTGCTGTATCCGAAGATGTCCTTCCGCAAGAAGTCTACGGAAGGCAAGCCTGGCCTCATCTAGCTCTACTTCTAATCTGTTGATTTCATCTGTTGCTGTGTTCAAGCGTTCTAGTTCGATCTAATAAGTGCAATTAATTTTATTTTTTAATATATTCAAAGGCAATATTCTTTTATGTTATATTTTTTCACATATTTTTATATGTATTAAAATACCAAAAGCTGTCTTGCTGGGAAATATCTAATATGTTTTATATAAAATCTTTTGAATAAAAATTATCTACAATGGTTTTAAGAAAAAATAAAGTGTAGTGAAGAATTGGACATATTGTCTTAGTATAATTTTAAAATTGTTATAAAAATTATTTAATTTTAAAAATTTAAAAACACAATAAGAGTATACATTTTATTGATATATTTAAATATTTATTACATAATTAAAAAATCGTATAATAAGCGTAAATTTCTAATAAAAACTTTTTAACTAGTCTTCCGGGTTTAAATTGATCACGACATTCACCCACATGAAAAAGATCTATTGTTCGTATAATATTGTAGTTTTTATTATCGATCAACTTTACCTGTACCCGAGGATCTAAGGTTTCTGTGCATTCTGCGGCGCTATCGCTCATTTTACTATCAAATCATAAACATTTTAACCAATGTTACATTCAGTTTAGAGCTTTAATAACGTTATTGCTTAAGTCCTGCGGAACTTCGAATCGCCATCGCTCAAAACGGTAGCGGAGCGAATATTAGGCACGAAAATTAATATACAAAGCTTCGTTCCGCCTGCGGTTTTGTTTATTGTCTATGGCCCTTGTAAGTTGAGAGGGCAATGATAGATGTCAAATTATAGATAAAGTAAAATAATAGTATTTAGTACTACATTTTCTGAATTAGAATATAAAACTGAATTTTACTAGATGTGAAGTAAAAAAATATAATGCAGAAAAATAATAAAAATACATAAATAAAAAATATATTAATAAGATACATAAATATTCTTTATTGCATTAAAAAAATATGATACACTGCTGTGTATCATATTTTTTTAATGCAATAAAGAATATTTATGTATCTTATGAATAACACAGAAATATCATTGGCAAAGGTGGACTTATCTCTCTATAAAAGATTTTTTCCAGCCAACCTGTGAAAGTGGGTGAAAGCAGAATGTACGAGAAGACAGAAAAATTCAATATAAGGTTTAAAAAAATAATAATATAAGTTACATCATAAGAACAAAATCTACTTATTTCAAGTACACTATGCTAAGCATACTAGTAATAAAAAAGGGAAATAATTTACCACTGATTAATTAAAATATATAACAAATAAATTGTTGTATAAGAAATGTAGAATGCTATGTATGAAATGTAAAATGTAGCAATACTTTCCATTGACAGATGACAATTGTTTGTCATAAAATTGAAAGTACCATAAACATATTAAATCGAAAGTTAGTGTCGCGAAACATATTTAATATTTATTTAACAGGGAAATATATAACTATCGAAAATGGTAATAAAAGTGAAGCATTTTATATATGTGTTATTGCAATTTTGAATCAATTTCATCTATATTGCAGGCGACGGAAGTTGAAGAAACTATCAAAAGAATTCAAGCCCACAAGGGTGTTATGGGTGTCGTCATCGTTAATCACGAAGGTTTGGTCGATTTTATACTATTTCCATGGGGATTATTTGATCTATTGATTTGTAATGAAAATCACAATAACTAAAAACTTTTCAGGTATTCCCATTAAAAGCTCTTTGGATAATGCAACATCAGTTTTGTACGCTGGTTTAATTGGACAGCTCACAGAAAAAGCAAAGAATGTTGTTCGTGAAATGGTAAATAAATATTCTAAAACTATTAAATTGATAGGTATAAGAAAACAAACATATGTTGTTTTTCTAATAGAATGGAATCTTATAGGAAAAAATGTGTTCTCTAAAATTTATGTATGATAAAAACTTTCTTACTCTTTATTTACAGGACTCTACAAATGAATTGACATTTCTAAGGGTGAGAAGTAGAAGGCATGAGATATTGATTGCACCAGACCGTGAATTCATACTCATTGTCATTCAAAATACGTCAGACTAGTCTTTTCTCATTTTTAAGTATATAACTTATGATTATTTTGTTGATCAAATTAATTTTGTAACGTCTTTTTGTTTAGTCACATTTCTTTTTAAGCAAAAGTGTATTTAAGCATTTTATATTGTACCTATATAACCACCACTTTCAAATCATAACTCTACTTGCATAAATAAATAGCAATTTTTCTTTTTCATAACCTGCATATTTATATTTTGGAAACATTATTTATTTTATTAAACATAGGCCTATTTACTAAGTTCTTAATGAAGAAATAAATGATGAAACAAAATATTTTTGCTTTTAGTTTATAATTAATTTATATAGGTACCCATTTAGTAACTAAGAATAATGAATAAACTTGTAAAATATTATATTATTTTTTCTTTCAATTACGATATTAATGTTGAATAAGTAATAAGAAAAGAATATGGAAATATTCCATTTTACTGATATAGAAATGCTATATTAAATCCACTAGTTATGTTCGACACTTAAAATTGTTTTGTCTAACTTAGTAGATGTAGTAAAATAACATTCTTCCTTTGAATATACTTCAAATTGATTACTTTACAGGTATTCAAATTTGGGTGTTTGAAACGTCAGGTTTGGTTAAAAAAAATAATAAAAATATATAAGCTTATAAGTCGAATTAAATAAAACACAATTAACATTTTTTTAATTCTTTATTTTGTAATAAATATATTTTATTAACTAAAAGCTTTATATATATATTATTGTTTTTATTATGGAGAATTTGAGAAAAGCAAGGATCTCACACCGTAGCTGGTAGTACTTACCTGTGTTATCATAAATAATAGAAAGAGAGTACAGAGAATAATAAACAGAGAACCATTGTTATTTCCATCTCTCCCATTTTAAAGATCATCGCACCAGACCAGTAATGTTTATATCTTTCCCTCCATACAGGTATTATAAATTGATATGAGTACCTTATAAAATGACACAAAATAAGCATGGACCTTTTTGCTCCAGGAATTCACTTACCTGCCTTATTTCTTCCTGGATACCACTTTCATTTTGTTTATATAAAATATATATTTGTATTATTTATATAATACTTTATTTAAAAGAAACACACAACAAGTTCTTCACTGCTTTTGTGGTTTTTAATTTAAAAGTTTAAATACAAATAATATTTAAAGTTATATATATATATATATATATATATATATATATATATATATATATATATATATATATATATATATATATATATATATATATATATATATATATATATATATATATATATATATATATATATATATATATATATATATATATATATATATATATATATATATATATATATATATATATATATATATATAATGTGTGTATTAATAATAAATTGCTGTAATATAATCGTTATTTTTCATTTGTTTACATAATGTTTTTAAGCTTATATTTTTTTAATTAATATTATATTTTTATCTCACTGTAGGAAAATTTTAATATTGGTTTAAATGCCACTCATTATTATCATATTTTTAATCATTATATATTATATATATACTTTATGGTTTTATACTGTCTTTAAAAATGGGTTGAATTGTTTAAGCTAAGAAGTATGTAACTTTTTGTTATTAACATATAAATAAGTTGGCAGGTTGTAAATATCATATTATCATCATTTTTGTTGTTTGGAAACAAATGGAAAGCTTTTATGAATCAATATTTAATATTTTTAACTTGTTCTGTACTTACCTTTGACAAAATAAATTTACACATACTTAAATATTACTTTAAGGAATTTGATTGTTTTTCTTATTAAGATATAAAGGAAGAATTTTATTTTAATTTGTCTTAAGTTTAGAACAGACTAAAACATTCTTAAATATTTAATATTTATTTTATTTTAGTTAGCAAAAAAAGAAAATAATACCAATTTTGTTAATACAAAATCACTGTTCACGAATAGAATTTTCAATTAAAATCCACGATTTTTTTTAGAATTAAATTTATTTCTATGTCACACAAAGTTTGATACACTTATTAAGTCCAAACACATTTTAAGCTTGTTAAAATTTTTGAAACGTAATTTTAGTATAAATCTAATACTAATTAATTAATTAGTTTAATATCTTGACTCCTACGTTAAATTTGAATTTTTTTAATCATATTTTAAATTCTATTATACATATTACACGTTTAAATTATTTGATTTGTTCCGATAAAGATAATATCTGTAATTTTACGTCAAAGTCAGTTTAGTTCACAATTTTTGTAATATATTTGATATATATTTTGTATTGAATAAATTATTTATTTATACTATCTGTGGTCATAGTATTATCGCCATTTATTTGTGCTTCCAATGATATTTTATTATCTGTAGTGGATAATTTGTCTTCATTTGAAATTCTTAATTTTTGTTCTCTTTTTTATACTTACCGATTATTGTGAACGTTTTTTGTGTTCGGATCTGAAACAAACTTTAATATTAATACAAAATTATTATAGTACAAGGAAAGCAAATGAAAAATGAAGAAAAAAAAATAACTCGCAAATAAGAAGAAGAGTATTATTTATCTAGAAGAAGCAAACAAAAAATGCACATGGACGGTGGCTTTACAAGAATATTGTTATAATTTCGTTGCATTGTTTTTATATATCATTACTTCATAATTTATTTTTCAAGAATTATCAAAATGTATACAAAAAAACAACTATAATATGCCATATTGTAAAGAGATAAAAAATGTCACCTATAACAGAGTAAACAATAAATTTTCAACTCAAACAAAATGCAATGGAGCATCGAGTATCCGAACGTCGCTAAACCAAACGACTGCTTATATACGTAGTAACGCCGCTTCGGCGGACGAAGATTCATGATTTTTTTAAAACTTCATCGTAATAAGTAAATACAAGACTGTCTGCACTTCTTTGTTCCTGTTTCATTTAAGTAAATTATATGGTGTTCATTTACCTGTACGTAAATTTGTATGGCTGGATCAATATACATACATTAGTTCGATTATCCGAAAATACCAGTTTATCCGACACTTACCCAATGAGTTCGGATAATCGACGCTCTACTGTACTATAAAAAACGTTCTTTTTATAAATAACTAAATCACATGTTTTAATACAACTGATTGCCCAATAAACTATAAAGACACCTCCACACGCTACAACAATACGAACAGACGTATACTACTTGGCGCGCGGGTAGGGCGAGGCGCGCGCGTAGTGGCGCGTGTGGGAGGGCCCGGGCCGGCGCGTGCCGACGTCGCGCGCCGTCGTCTTGTACTCGCGCCCCTCGCTCTTGTAGTACGAGTCGTCGTCGTAGAAGCGGTCGGGCCGCTCGTAGTAGTAGTCGGGCTCGCGAGGTGGCCCGCGAGGCATCTGGAATTGGAAACATTTTACTACGTTTTTTTATATCTTCACGCTTTATTCCGCACATGGTAGGGTAGACAGAGGGAACCTTGGAAACCTAGTGTTAAGACACTCCGTAGCTTATTCCCTGCTCCATTCCATTCGCTTTCCGTCTTTTTCGAGGAATCGAACTCACAAACCATCGTATTTACAGGCAGACACTACGCCTTTGCGTCCTCATAGGCACTATATATATGTACTCATACTAATTTTAAGACAAAAATGTATTAGTTATATTTGAGGTAACAACCAACGTAGTTATCACTCAGTGATACGAACTAATGGAATGACCAAGTTTTAGTAATATATAAAACGGTGTTGGATTCCGCCATTAAACAAGTAGTGTCAAGAATTCAAACGGAAAGCAGAGAACAGATTTAAAAGAACCCTACTAATATTTATGATCATTATGTTAATATAATGTAATTATTACGTTGTAGTGGTCAAGCATTTACTACACTTAAGGCTTTTGGCCCATAATTGTAACTGTGGGTAAGATAGCTTCTCCTAAATAAATACAAATTAAATCTTGGCACATTTGCACTTCATATAGAGAAATGAAATAGGTATACAGATTTTCATTTAGTTCCCACTAGATGACAACTCAAACATCTTTCATTTAAATCATTCAATAGACACACACACACATTTTAACATTTTCTTCAAGAGTAATACATATATTAACAGCTAGAACGTTTGTATCGCACTCACCGGCGGCTCCACTACCGCGTAAGGATCCTCATACGGGTAGGGCGTCTCCATGGCGCTGCGGGCGCGGTCCAGGATGCTGTATACCTTGGTCTTGGGCGGCAGCGGGCGCATGGGCGGCGGGTGGTGGGGCGGGGGGCGAGGCGCCCGTGGGGGCGGAGGGGGCCCTCCTAAGAAACATTAGATAGTTTTTTTTGAGGGAGGCAAAAGAGCAAGTGGGTCACCTGATGTTACATAACACCGTGGAGATACAATTTTTTTTAGAGGAAGGCAAAAGAGCAAAGTACCTAATGTGAAGTGATCACCTCCGCACATAGATACCGATGAAGCCCAAAGTTTCAGGCGTGCGTCGAATGCCTTATATAGCACGGATAAACAGAGAATATATAGTGTTGAGACACTTTCGTTTTACAGTTTGTGGCCGATTTGGATAAATTGATTTTGGAATGGCGAAACTTAACGTCGCTATTTGTCTTACCACAAAGGGTAACAACATAGTAAAAGATATTCATATTATATAATAAAAATATTTTTAAAACGCCATTGCTATCAATGACAGCGTAGCAATCTTAGTAGATCGGGGAAACAAGTAGGATATAGGAGTCGAACCCATAACCAATGACTGCTTATAAGTAGACGCTGTGTAGACATAGATGACAAAAAAAAAATTTGAATTTGAAAATTGAAATGCCAGAGTGAAAAATTATTTACAATAAATAATACAAAAGAAAAGTTTGTCTTTAAATATTTTCGTTTAGCTCGTCGATGTGTTTATGTATATTTACTTTTTGTAAGTCATATGTTTAAATCATAATATAAAATTACAACAAACCACAAAATCAAAAATAAATAATAAATTTAAATGGTACTTCTGGTTGTTTTTAGTTATTAGACTGATCTCAATATTAGTTAGCATAGCAAAATTTATCTAAATGTATTCGAACCTGCACTCCTAAGCATGGGATTCTGGTAGGATAGGGAACGTGTGGTGACGACGCAACTGTACTCTACGTTGCTTTCTGGCGTGTCTAGTAGCGCCTTCCGCGAATCTGGCGACAAATGCGCCTTTAGTGTATCTCACATTGGATATGAGTGGATTTTTTTTTATTATAATTGTATCTTGTGTGTTATTAGTTGGAGAGTGGAGTGTCTCAACACTAGATACACTCCATATACCTCACAATAAGACACCAATAGTAATTTTTTTTACTTAATAATTACAACTTGTAGAAATGACAAAAATATAATTTGCTTTTGCTAAAGTAATATTATGTATTTTACTGACAGAGAAAATCTAGTAATGAGTCACTCCGTAGTCTACATTCCGTTTATTTAGAGATACTAGGTCTAATTAGACCAGAGATGTGAAAATATTACTAAAACAAACAAAGATAATAAGATGACATACATAAGTTTAAGTCTGTCATTTATTCTATTCAAACTGTTTTTTTTTTTAAATATAATTAATGTACAAAAATATATGCATTGTATTACTTTGTTACAACCTACATGTTCTTGATAAGTTATTTTAAAATCAATCAAAATCTTGCATTCTCTAGTGTTATCCAAATATAGAATTAGATTTTGATTTTACGAAAAAGAAATAAACACTAAAATCTTACATGCCCAAAATGAAAATGAACCCACAACTATCACAGTAAAAATCAAATACAACAGGCCCCATTTCTATGAAGAGCTATTACACTATTATGGATTTATAACTATTTTGAATGTTCTGCTAATTTTGGATTATTATTATGTGGTTGTATTTTTGTGTTAATTAATATATTTATATTATTATGTACTGTTTTTTTTTATTTCTAAATAATATTTATTTCAATGTATAAGATAAAAAATTAAAGTAGTAAGTAAAGAAAATAAAAATATTTATATCACATTATAAAATGCTATCATAATCTCAAGTAGTTTTTAACATTTGAGTTACATTTTTCTATAGAATAGATATGTGTTTACAGCTGTACGTGTTTATCTTACTTTACATGTAGTAAACTAGTTAGACTTGGTAAAATAATGTCAAAATATTCTGTTACCCGCAGAAATCTGAGATAGCCAAGTTGTCTTGCCAGGGCATAGGGGCACCATATATGTATACATAT
This sequence comes from Dione vanillae, assembly GCA_037178615.1. NCBI lineage: Eukaryota > Metazoa > Arthropoda > Insecta > Lepidoptera > Nymphalidae > Dione > Dione vanillae. The sequence goes on from JAZFAU010000269.1 coordinate 1,869,084, forward strand.
ATACATATATGCAACACATTGTGTTACTTGAAAATGTAGTATGCAATTAATTACTATTGATAACAATATGAACAAGTGCATTCCATACATTTCATTCAAATAGATAACATAAACTGTGTAGATAATATTTTGTTATTAGTTATTTATCAGTTTGTTTTTTAGAATATAGATCATATGTTTATTTATAAAAAAAATTAAAAATATATTAAATTTGTGTAATCCGTAAATACTTTAGGTTAAATGTTAACATTATTTTGTTTTTATTGATTTTGATTTTATTTATTTTTAACAATGTCTTTAGCCACTGGTATATATTTGTAGGTACTATTTTAATATATATTAGAACTTTAAACATAATTAACTGTCTCATCATACATCTCATAACTCCTATACTATGAATTTTTCATACCAGAAAAGTCAACAAAAAATAAATTAAATAATATTGTAAAAGGAAAAGTTAGAATAAAATTAAAATATAAATAGATAGATTAAGTCTAATAGTAAAAAAAATTGTTCATAGTTTTTGATACCAGACTATCAATTTAATAATAACACATTTCAATAAACAAAATAATTAAAGACAAAGAAAAATTAAAACTAACCTCTTTCCATAATATCCCTCATTTGTGTTTGCCTCATCATATCATTTGCATCTGGTATCAAATATTTCTTAACTTCTGCAAGTGCATATGCAATTCTTGCATGAGCTTCCGCTGGTGGAGCCAGTGCTGATATCTCAACATGTAGTTCATCTGATAGATGAGCATATTTAGGATCTAGAGAACTTCGAAGACTTTCTTCTTTTTGTCTGAAATAAAGATTACATATAAAATAACAAAGGTTTCTTGTAGCAGTGTCGGCAAAAGCTTAGTTTCTAGATTTATTAAAACCTAATATTTCTTTTACTTTTTAAGGCCATTCTATCTTTAAAGAATAAAAATTAAAGTTAATGAAATATAACTATTTCAATTGAATGGAAATTAAATTCATTGTATGTACATTTTTTTATAATGTTATATTTTTTATTATTTAAATTTTGTACACAAAATCCAGTTGCAATTTTATTTTAAGCACATACCTGTCCCTCATTGATCCTCTGCCAAGTATAGCCATTTTACACATAGTTTCCTCTTGTAATTGTTTCATTTTGTTGCCTTTTGGACCTAGTAGCTTGCCAACAAAGTTTACCTGTGGAGAGAAAATAAATATACATTTTATTAAGGAAAATATAATGGACCTTTTTAAAGTACATGTTAGTGTATTTTAAATTACAATACACAATTATTTATCACAATTTTAAGTGTTATGACATATTAAAAATAAAAAATCTAATTAATTTTTTTGTATTAAAATAAATAAGTAGAAATACAAGAACTCAGTCTACCCCTGACCACGGACTACTGCAAAGTGTTTGAAACGTCGGCTTTCCCAAAAAATGTTAATATACGTGATAAATCTGTTTAAATTGTTTTATTTAAGATGTATAAAAATCGCGAAAATCAAAGAACTTATTAAATACAAGAATGTTTATCAAGTCAGTCAGTCAATAAAATACATTTACCTTAGGGTGCTCTTTGACTGGCACCAAAACTTTTACTGTTACTTTGATTCTTTTCTCTCTGTATACATCTAAATATTTGAACTCTTGAGCTGGAATTTGTCCACATGCTTGTACTTTTGCAACCTCTGTAAGAAATATAATATATTTAAAATAATCATAAAACAGCTATAAATATATAAATATAAATATATTTTTTAGCTGTATTGTAAAAAAATAGTCGCTTTATAAAAAACACTTTGATATATTAATATTCTTGATGTTTTTATTGATTGTATTGTAATCTGAAATCATATCAAATAAATATGAAATATTATGAAATCATATCCAATAAATATATAACATACCTTGATCTATCAGTCTGGAAGAAATGGGAAACTTTGCATTATTTAACTTAATTTTTTCACTAAGCAGTTCCCTCATATATTCCCCGGCTTTTTCATTTAATTTAGACTCATCTTCGCCATCTTGTTCGTGATCAGGTTCATCTTGTTTTAGATCTTGGGACGAATTTCTTTTGAAATCACTACTATTATAACCATTTTTATCGTATTTTTCAGACATATTTAATAACTTAATTCACAGATCTAGGTTTGTAATAGTGCTATTACAAACAATGCGTCATACAGTCCGACTGTCAGACCGCCGGGACGGAAGACGCTTAATTTCGAAAATGGTTTCTCTGAGCCACAGACAATAAATACATCAATGAAAACAAAGATAACATCTTTCAGTTTTAGTACATTTAGTTACTACTTAGTAGTTAACATGTCTTTTTTATAGACATATAGGAATTACAAAGTGGGAACTATATATTGAATAAAAACATTAATAATAGTAACAGAAAATATTTATTGTAAAATTATATAATAACGAGTATAGCTAATTTTTATATTTTCCAGGTACATTAATTTTCTTTTTTTCTCTAGCGTGTTGTACTACGATAATATTGAATTCAGAATGTGGAGCAACCATTATTTCAATTTTCTTTGTTTTTATCCTGAAAACTAAGACTTCATCGAATATGTCCTGTAAATTTTTAAATTCGTTTTTTAATCATTTATGTACATTTTTAACACAATTATTTTTAAAAGCTTCTTTGAGTCAGTGACACAGCGTCTACCTGCAAAATAACCAATGTGTGTCTCCTCTTTGAAATTTAAACTATGTTTTTCAGATTATATTATATCTTATTTTCATTTCCCAAAAAAAGCAAGAAAAAATTCTGCCATTCAATGAGTGATGTATGAAATTCAAGGGAAAAAAATAACAATCACTAAGTTATAGTGCCATACTATCTAGTGGAACATAACATAAGGTTAAAAACGATTAGTAAATATCTATAATGTGCTAAATTACAATTTCTTTAGTGCCGTTCTGGGCCATTTGACCCAATCGTTTCATTGCCATACTGTAGTTAGTAGCTCCGCTTACATTGACATTGGTAAAAATCGGCACACCTGCAAATGAACTGTGTATTAATATATTTTATAGTTTAACATATTATTTTATTAAAGTGTATAATCACACAGTGTAAATGCCTAATTTCAATTATTTGCGCCTCCTCGGTAATATTAAGTTATAAATTAACGTACTTTTGATATTAAAGTTCCACATTTTTTTAATTATTTTAAAATAATATTCTTTATCCTACAATGTATAATTCTTGCGTATTTATAAAAGAATAAAAAATAATGCGTGCTCTTATAATAAAAATACACAAACCTTCTTCGTTTGCCATTATTACGGTTTCAACAGAGTCGTCGTCCATAATCCTATCTACAATCGGATTGACATTATTCAAAGCATTTGTCTGAAATAATTTAACATTAATATATTAATATTATACATTAAATTGTAAAGTGCTTATAGGATAAGCAATTAGCAAAGTCATAAGTTATTTTTAGGACTTTATTATTCCAAAAACGGTCAAGCTCATCTGATGGAGCTGATACTAGAGCATACACTACTTACAATAATATGATATCAATATCTCTAAGTTTAGTTTTAGTAAGAGTTGAAAAGTAGCAAACCATACACATAATAACTTAGTAAATTGCTAATAAAAGTTACTGGCCACAAGCGTATAGTTATCAAAAGTTAAAATAAATGTTTAAAAATCTGTTTACTTACTGTTTTGACCAACCATTCGTTGCGTGTGGCTTTTATCAAATTTGATACATGCATTATTAATACTTAATAGGATTGCAACCTGTTATAAAACAGATAAATGGATTAAAATGTTAGTTTTATAAATATTCATTTTTTTATCTTCATGCTTTATCCCGCATATTGCAGGGTAGGCAGAGGGAACTGCACGAACCGTATGAACCTAGTGTTAAGACACTTCATTTCTTAGTCTCTGTTTTTCGTCCAATTATAACATATAAATATTATTGAAAGAAAGAAGAAAGTAAAAACGGATAGATTAAATAATTATATCTAGCTGTTACTTTTCACCACGTATATTAATCAACAAACAATTTCGAGGAAGGACCTCTGGTCCAAAAGAAAATTCTGCTTCTATAGTTTTGACCCGCTTGTGATGAGAAAAATACATATAAATATCTACTATTTATAAATGGTTGGGAAAAAGTTATTTTAATTACAATATAATTGACAACTTTAGTGCTATATTAATAAAGAAACTAGTAAAATGTTATACTTATTTGTCCTTTTTCCACGTTTTTTCCAACGAGGGCTTATCCTATGAATTACACAGGCATTGAATTCCTTGCCAGCAGCCACCATGATTTCAATCGTGTTGGTTTCGATTCTATACGCCACTAATTCATCAAAAATATTCTGTAATATTAAATATCTATTACAAAGTTTATAGTCTGTGATTTCAGTGTCACATGACAGTGTCATTTTTATTAATGTTTTACCGCCAAAACTTAAAAGTGATTTAAAAAAGTGAGTTTCTGGGTTTTTTTAAGATCCTTGCTTGCCTGCGAACTGCTCTTTCTGATCTTTTATTCTTAAACTTAAATTTAATCAATCGATAACGATTTACTTTAAGTCGTAAGCGTTCAAGATTATTTGTTACGGCATTTCAATTTTTTATTTTTTCTCGCTTTATCCTGCACATAGCAGGACACGCAGAGGGAATCGCAGGGAATGTGGGAACATAATTTGATTATTTCATTATTTTTTTTAATAAAACAAGTTATCTATGGTACAAGGGCACCCTTGCTGGTTTTGTTCATTAATAGCTTAGAAGTAAATAATGCAAATGTGAGTGAGACTACAAAATAAAGTTAAAAAATTAGTATCTCATATAAACTAAGCAAAGAATTGTTTCTAAAAACTAGATTGTAAGGCTTAAGTCATAAACAAGCAAAAAATATTACTATTTCTCCGATAGCTTCCATCATTAATGAACTTAGACGGGTTAAGGTTTTTGATAGGATTTGCGAAACATTCTCTGGCGTAGTACAAAGTTGTAGCTGATCTGGAATAAAGAGAAAATTATCACTTTAGAGGTCATTATTTGACAGTGGCTGGTTAGGCCTCAGAATAATTACGATACTAATTTTACTACTTTATTGAGACGTTTGTCGACAAAAGATTTGTTATTTAACCTACATTATTTTGAGCCTGGTAACGTCTCCTTCTAGGAGGAGGTAAAAATATGTTTTTGTCATAATCACTAGCATCATCATAATTCCGTTTTTAAAAAGTGCGGGTTCAAATCCCGCTGCGTACAAATTATGTTTATCTTTAATTTTTTCTATCTTTAGTGTAAATGAGCACAGTATGATCTATAAAATATCATCATACTGATAAAACATGATGATTGTTTATATCATTTCAATGTATATGTTTAAATATTAAAAAATTAGAAAATTTCCAACAAAATTATACCTTTCTGAAAAAATAGTATTCCTACAACATTAGGGTTGTCATCTATTCTGGATATTACATTCGCTGTTTTCTCATCCAAGTCCAACTGTTAAAAATTATGAATATGGTAAATAAAATAATATAAGTTTAGTAAGAGGTTTACGGCTATGGTAACATATGCGTATGCACATGCATATAGCCTGTGGGCCCGTCCCACAGCCTATATGGTTGTAAATGTGACAGTTTTGGGTTCGACGTTTATTTGTGGGAAATACTTTATTTCTACGTAAATTCTGAAGAAAACGAGGAACGTTTTGACAATATGTATCTATACCTACTCTGCCTATGTTTACGCTTTTACGTTTTTTTTATTTATATCTCAAAACGTTGTCAGTTTTAAATTCCTTTTAAAAATAAAATGGCGAATAAAAACTCTTTGCTTGTTCAAATATGAAAAAATATTTCGAGGAATTATTAAAAGAAACAACCATTAAGCCCCCAAAAATCTTGCTCCATTGCCCCTCTGAAGTAATACTGTTTTTACATAGTATTGATTGTACCCAAATATTTCGTGTCTAATGTCTATTAAAGCGAAGTGTAAGACTATTTAAATTGTATAGGGCGACGCTTTTACACGCACGCACTTGTTACTGTAAATTTTATTATTTTTTAATTAAACAGCATTGGACAATAGTCCAATTGGAAAATCAATGGAACATTAAAGAAATTACACTTGTTTTATAAATTACAGGAAAATACTGGCTAAATTTAAATATTTTAAGAATATACGATTATTAGGGAGTAAAAGCTTGAATAATATTTTTTTTATGTAACATTTTATGAGTCGATGAGAGATTTTATAAGACGACACTTGGGGTGGGTACAGTCCATCTGGCCCACTCTATTTCAGGGTCCTGGCTTTACATCTTATTTTTCAGGATGGGGTAATAGACAGCCTAACATTGAGACATTCTGCTCTTCTTTGCACTATTTTTCACTGATCTTAGATTTGGGCTTTATACTTTCCGTATATAGCATGTCGGACATAGAAATTTTATGTTAATACACTCAGTTATCCATTAACTAGAATTACTTATTTATAAAAACTTACTTTTTGAACGGCTTTATTATATTTCTTTCTATAATCTGTCATTATAATATGTATAAAAACAATATTAAAAGTACAAAAATATATTATTTATTAAAATTTACTCCAAAATATTATTTATTATGTCATATAAAAGACGAAAATCGCGTAGGCTTATGTACAGAGTCGTAAATATATAAATACAAGTATTTAGGGTTCCGTTACATAATGGTAAAACCCGGAACCCTTAAGGATTCGTTGTGTGTGTTTGTCCGCATGTCAAATGGTAGTGCCAAGCTACGCAACACCAAAAGCTCAAAAGCTTGGCCGGTTCGAACCGGGTAATTAACACGCTTTTACAGAATACAGTTGCATATTAATGCTGCTGTGTTTCGTTAGATAACTGAGAATTCCATGACCTCTGACCTCTAAGCCATATGTCCTTATAAAGCATCCTCGAAATTCTTATAAGTTTATTATACAACAACATATTTATGTTGTCAACATCTTTTGTATCTAAGAAATTTTTACTTAAATCAGCTACTTAAGCAAATCAAGTCGAAGAGGCCATTGCGACATGAATCTACTATAACATACCTATATAAAAGCTTTATCTGGAACACAGCAGATTACAAACGACGAACAAAGTTTAGTGAGTATTAATTTTTGTTCAAATAAAAGTTTTTAATTAATATTTGCTCCTTTTAATCGGCGCTCTGCGGCTTGGAAAGTTGTCATTGGCTTCTCTGTACTTTAAAGCTTATGATCCATGTGATATTGTGATATGGAAAATTATAGCTTCTCATTTTATCCCACTCGTAGCAAGATAGGCAGGGGGAACCTAGTGTCCACTCCATTCCACGTTCTTCGACTTTTCGAGGCATTGCATGCTGAGTGGCGGAACTCAATGACGTGCTTTGCCTAGTTGTCAGAGCGAAGAAAACGGAAATGAAAAAACTCGTCACCTTCAATGGGAATCGAACCCACAATTGGTATTTACAGATAGATACTGCCCTTGTGCCATAATGGTCCCTCAAAAATTATGTAAAAAATTAATTATTCGAAGCTTTTAATTCTTTTTTTCCGTCTTGTTAATGCTATGTTATTGTAATCGTACATAGCTCTCTTGTAAATGAATTAGGCAAATTATAAAAATATTATTTTCTACTAGTTATTAAGACGAAAGTGTTTTAAGGTAGGATAGGGTTATAATATGTATATAGAAAAAATACTATTTTTCTTTTATTGTTATATTTTTAAAATGGTAAAATTACCTAACTCACTTTATGTATCATAACATATTTTTCACCTTAATTAGGAAATGAGTGAGTTTCGATAAGAGAGTGTATAGCAGGCTTATCATTCTAATTAGTATAATCAGGTAGAAGGTACTCTCTGAGAACATTAAAACGCTCTCATAGTATTAGTATATGCCATAGTGGTGCAGAGGAACAGCTGTAAAGGTTCGTTCACGTTTGGTGTAATGAGTTATTTAATTAAATAACTCGTGAATAAACTAAACCTCAAACGTAAACGTGATGAAACAATTAATAAAGTATGATAATAACTTAGACGAAAGAAAGAACGTATATAATGTATACATTTATAACTTTATACATTAAGCCCAGCATCCACTGGTACAGATTTTCATCTCGCAACTATCACAGTCGCTATTATTTAATCACGTTCCAATTATTTTATATAAGTAATTAAAAATGTCACTGCGAGTGACACTTGAATCCTTTTAAATTTCGACGTGAAACAATTGAGCTTGCATTTCCGCTACAAGCAAAATATACCCTACCTGCCCCAATTATTGAAGGGTTTATCGATTTTCCGTTCGGTTTCTTTATAATGTATGTAGATTTATTTTATGAACTCATGTTCTTTTAATTTTGTAAATATGAATTAGAGACCATTTGGAGCAGAGGTAAAGTAGTATGCCTGTAAACATGAAGGTGTGTGGGTTCGAATCTCTTTTGAAGAGAGTTAATTATTTTCATTTTTTTGCTCCGGTAGAAAGGCAAAGCGCGGCGTTGAATACTGCCTACTCATAATAATTACTTGAAATGCGAAAGGTGGGAAACGGAGTGTTCCTAGTTCCTACGGATCTCTGTGCCTATCCTGCTATGTGAAGGTTAAAAAAATTAAAATTTATAAAAATTGATCACTGTCTGAGATTTAGTAAGGAAAGACTTTATTTATTATATGATTGGTACTTTTAATATAATGCTTATATTTTGTAGCTTCACGCTTTATCCCGCACATGGCAGGGTAGGCAGAGGGAACTGCAGGAACCATAAGAACCTAGTGTTAACACACTCCGTTACTTAGTCCCTGCTTAATCCATCCCCACTTTCCACAGTTTTCGAGGCATTGCGTGTTGAGTGGCGGAACTCAACGCCGCGCTTTGCCTTAGATGCCAGAGCGAAGAAAATGGAAATAGAAAAATCCATCTTCTCCGACTGGGGATCGAACCCAGTAACCCTCGCGTTACAGGCACATGTTGCGCCTCTGCGCCCCGACGGACCTCTTCTTACGACGGTCGGTCCTTATTTTGTACTATGATACTGCAGACAGACATTTGTTATGTCATGTAATCTTGTATGTATCCAAGTGACTCTTTATAATAAGAACGTATATTTTTGATATGTTTCAGTATATTAAATTGGAAATTCTACAAAATAAAATATTAAATATTCATAATTTATAAGATGTATTGAACCTATTGTCACTTTAAGCGTAGTATATTCAATTTTTTGTTCTTTCTTGGTACTTTTAGATGGTGAAATACACTTGGTACATTTAGTTGACAGAAAGTAGAGAACAAATTGATCTATTTTTAGACTTTTCTGGATAAATCTGAAGATGATAAATAGGATAAAACCGTGATTATTTATCCATAGGCTGTCTTACTTAAAGAAAGCAAAAAAGTTTTCTATATGCACATGAGAAAACTTTGTGTTATTTTATTTTATTACAACTTCATGTACGTAGAACGATAGCATTTATTTTACGTTTTACTTCCGCTTACATTCAGCACTTACAATAATGGAGACCAGCTGTGTTTCCCATCCATCTATTACACGGTATAAAGACAAAATATTGTATTTGAAAACTGGATATTTCGATATTGAAAACGATAGACGAGACATTTTTTTACTGTTACTTGTTAATAATATGTTGTCTATAAAGTTTTTAAGGTAATTTCTACATAAATATGTAATTAGTTTACTTCTCTGGGATATTGTGGTTATATTTAAATTCAGTTTTGAGCTTATTGTCCATTGTCCATTGTAAGTTTTTTTAATGCTAATAAATGTCGTTCCTCCTAAAAACTTACAATACAGCCTGCGACAAGTGGCTTCTGGGACTTTTTAAATGTTTTGGTGCTCCACTGAGGATAGAATCTACATCAAAGTGTTTCAAGTGGCAACATCATGCCACTCCACCACGATGGCTTTAATAACCTAATAAAAATCAATCTAGGTACAATTTATTAAAGTCAATTTAAAATACAGAAGGAAAAAAATTGAGAAATATCAAAAAAAATTTCAAAGGCTTGTCCAATTATTGGTTAAATGAGATGACGAGGACTGCTTTTTATATAAATAAGTACAATAGCGTCATTAGTGCTTGTAATAAACAAAATATTTGATTAAAGAAGATTATTTAACCAGTACATTATAACAGTTAGATATTGAGTAGCGGAACTTAACGCTGTTAAAAATTAAAAAAAAAAAACTAAACAATTTAAATTAAATAAAAATATTGTAGAGTACAATCTGAAGATGTTTATGAAAGACCTGCCTTAATATTTAGGCCAAAAGTCGTATCACTGTTTACTTTTTGCCATTATTGTGTAACCTCAATCATCAAGTGACACCCACTTTATAGTATAAAACTTTATATTACTAAAACGAAATACAAAACTAAAAAAATTTAAGTAATTCGCTTATCAGCCATAGCCTTAGTTCTAAGTAAGAATAAATATAAAAAAGTAATGTAGAGACAAAATAAGACTTTATTATGATTAATATTAATTATATATACATGTATATAATTAATATTTATGATAAGAATATATAGTATTAGTTAAATGGACTACGGACCAAGTATCTATAGTGTCAATTACATAAAATAAATAAATAAATAAATAGCCTCACGCTTTATCACGCATATCGCAGGGTAGGCAGAGGGAACTGCAGGGGCCATATGAACCTAGTGATAAGACACTCCGTTGCTTAATCCCTACTTTCTCCGTCGCCGCTTTCCGCCTTTTTTCGAGGACATTGCGTGTTGAGTGGCGGAACTCAACGCCGGGCTTTGCCTAGTTTCCAGAGCGAAGAAAATGGAATTAGAAAAATTCATCTCCTTCGATTGGGAATCGAACCCTCAAACCGTTACGTTCACAGGCAGACGCTTACGCCTCTGCGCCACGACGGTCAATTACATTTCAAATAAAAAACAATACTAAATAAAATAAAAGCTCTATATCTATGAGGACTTTCGTGGCGCAGAGGTATATCATCTGCCTGTAAACGCAGACGACGGTTTGTGGGTTCGATTACCACTCGGAGAAGATGGATTTTTCGGTTTCCATTTTCTTCGCTTTGGAAACTAAGCAAAGCGGGCGTTGAGTTCCGCCACTCGACACGCAATGCCTCGAAAACAAGCAAGCAGTTCATGCGGTTCCCTCTGCCTACCCTGCCATGTTGCGGGATAAAGGCGTGAAGTTAAAAAAACATATAGTATAAGTTAAAGGATAACGCACCAAGTATCTGTAATGTCAATTAAATTTCAAATAAAGAAAAATACTAAATGAAATAAAAGCTCTATATCTGTACACTTAGCAAGTTGAAAAATACGTTCAGATCTTACACTACACGTTCCTCGTTATCCCTTTCATTTACTTTCTTTGAATTATATGTAATTTGGTTTGATGAGATTGTTAATTTGTCGCTTCTGTGGTTTTACAAGGAGGAGGAGTTTTATAAGGAGTTATCTTCTACGTTTCATGTTGTTAAGGTTTATTATGACATAAAAGGAAGTTATTTTGTTTAGCTAAACAAATCTCGTAATGCGGTGAATTCTTGAGTAACGTATATTAGTGAAGGGCGAGTGAGTCTGAAATTGATATGTTTATATGTGAAGAATATATATATATATATATATATATATATATATATATATATATATATATATATATATATATATATATATATATATATATATATATATATATATATATATATATATATATATATATATATATAATATATATATATATATATATATATATATATATATATATATATATATATATATATATATATATATATATATATATATATATATATATATATATATATATATATATATATATATATATATATATATATATATATATATATATATATATATATATATATATATATATACATATATATATACGGTTTATAGGTTCGATTCCTGCTCGAGGAGTAAGGATTATTTCATCTTTGTTTTCCTCAATTTTGCAACTAGGTAAGCGGCGTTGAGTTTCGTTACTCGTCACATAAAGCCTTAAAAGGCGGAAATTGGAGGATGGAGTATCTTATATGGCTTGGGTAGCTCTAACAGGCGCGTCTACCTTCACTTTAAAGCCTAACCACCGTAACATTTCTTGTGTGACACGAGGTTATAGACGTCGGTGATCACTTACCGTAAGGTGACCCAAATGCTCGTTCTTGTCTTTCCCATAACAGAAATAAAATAATACATTGTTTAAGCATAGTTGGTTGTTAGGTCTGATGTATAAACAGATTTGAATTGGCTATATATAAAATCGTGAAAGTAAAATAAAATTTAATTTCCCAATAGATGCGTAGCATCCATTATACCACCTAATATGTTATAATATTTTTAAAAAGCAAGAGGAGAAGAATTTGGAACGTAGTAATGCACATGCAGTTTATAGAAAAGAATTAAGTTTTATTAAAGCAAAAGATCATAAAATCAAATTTTGTCTCTTTATCAAGTCTTAATGCTATTTATAGTGTAGATTTATTTCGTAGCAAGCAGTTTATCCTGCACATAGTAGGTTGAAGAAACTTAGTGTTAAGACACTCCACTCTCCACTCTCCACTTTTCGCCTTTCTAGACATTAATCATCGAGTGGCGAAACAGAACGCCGCGTTTTATCTCACCAGAGCAATGGAAATGAAAATAATACACTCTGCGCGACTGGAAATCAAACCTACAAATCTTCGCATTTACAGGCACACGTTGTGCCTCTGCACCACGACGGATATTAACTTTATATGAATTATTAAAATTACAAGTTTACAATTTAAGTATAAGTATAATAAGTATTATTCTACAGTGAGAAAAGGAAATATATATTCGAAAACGGTCAATAAAAAAATTCTTAAAGAAAAGACAAAAAATTTAACGCAACAGGATTTGAACCTACGCCTCTTGGACCGTTCAAGTGCTCTGACCACTAAGCCATGCGTCTTTAAAGTATAAAGTTTTTCTTATGCATTTTTTCTATCCTTACTGTGGATTAATACTTTAAAAATATAAATAAGACGGTTAAATATTTAAACGTAGGACATGAATGGCGCGTATTATTCTCTAAAAATATTTTAAGTAAGACTTAATAATCACGGCCAATATACAAAAAGCTCAGTGCTTTACAACAACGAAAGCTTTATCAAACTAAGTTTCAAATAGTTAAACATAATTAATGCAATTTTATGAGTGTTTTAATGCGGTAGTTCGGCTCGCGATGTCTTTGGTAAGAGCTGCTGTTTATTGCTTGTAAACTTGCGCCATTACTCGTGAACGATGGATGGTTTGCGGTATTTTTATACTGTTTTTCATTACTTGCACTGGAATTGAAGTTGGTTGGGATGGAGTTACTACTTTCTTTAAGTATATAACTTTTAAAGAGCTTAAAGCGTTTTTTATGCAGGAACCATATGAATCTAGTGTTAAGACACTCCGTTGCTTAGTTCCTGCTTTCTCTAAAGTGGGGACTTTCCGCCTTTTTCGATGCATTGTTATATGATTTCCTAATTTGGTTTATTTTGTTATATATTTAAATATTATTGGATATGCTGATACTAAATGTGCTATAGAATGTCTTTATATGCAACGTTCACAGCTTTTATGACATTACACAATATTAAAATATTTTCTTTAGAGATAACTATTGAAAAGGCGACATGTAATTTGCCCAGTAAACTTAAGAAGCAATTTGTGTGTAAGTTTTATAAATATAAAGGTTCCTCTTGAATCTTTTTATCCATATTTTTTTTATTTTGGCAGTTTGAGGGTTCAATTCCCACTCCTGGGAAGGATGGATTATTTCACTTCATTTGTGGAATACAGTGTTTCAATACTAGGTTGTCACGGTTCCTGCAGTTCCCTCCGTCTACTCTAATATGAGCAGGATAAAGCGAGAAAAAAATAGAAGAAAACCACATAATTTTTGAACAAAAATGTTTTTATTTTCCATTGTTATATTATTCATTCAGATATCTGTTATACATTTTTTCAGTTATTCACAAATACCGAAGTAAAAGCTAATAGAAATACAAAAAGTTTTTTTTTGTTTTTTGTAGCTTCACGCTTTATCCCGCACATGGCAGGGTCGCACAGGCAGAGGGAACTGCAGGAACCGTGGGAACCTAGTGTTAAGACACTCAGTTGCTTAGTCCCTGCTTTCTCCGTCCCCGCTTTCCGCCTTTTTCGAGGCTTTGCGTGTTGCGTGGCGGAACTCAACGCTTTGCCTAGTTTACCAGAGCGAAGAAAATGGAAATAGACAAATCCATCTTCCCCGACTGGGAGTCGAACCCAGAAACCGTCGCGTTACAGACAGACGTTACGCCTCTGCGCCGCGACGGTCCTCAACAAAAAGCTATTATGCACCAGTAACCAAAATCTATGCAATTTTGACAAAATATGAATAACGTAAAGCTTTTATTATGCAAATAAGGTAGTAACGTTGCAAGATTGCTACTAAATAAACAGCTTCAGTAATTCATTGTTAGTTTTATAACTTTCGAACGGCAAGTCATGTAATATTAAAATGCAGGCGGAAGCTTCTCGAAGCATGAAAATTTCAAAATCAATCGAGCTCTATCTAGACCAGACTGTGCAATGGTTGGACCTAGGAATTATATATGAGTGTCCGTCAGATCTCTTAACATATATACATTACAGCTTTTAGAAGTCATATCGATTTTGTGCAAGTTTTGTATTTGCCAATATTTATTTGCGAATGCTTGGATAATATCTTTTCTTTTTGAAAAGTGAACTTTTATATATATATATATATATATATATATATATATATATATATATATATATATATATATATATATATATATATATATATATATATATATATATATATATATATATAAATATAGCATATATATTTATTTATTAGATATATCATAGTATATAGATTTTTGTACTATATTAAAGTACATGTTTTATGCATATACAAATGCTGTTTATGTGAGTAATACCAGCATTATGATAAGACATTTCCTTTAGAAATTGAAATAGCAAGATTGGAATAATAAGAGAAGACAATAGTCACAAGGATTTAGTTTAATAATTGGATCTTAATATTTGAATTCTTTACAGGTGTTATATATAGACCGCCATTCCACATTCACTCTTAAATACAACAGTGTTTGTAAACTTGTCTGTAATTTTTCGAGTAATGAAGTATTACTTATAATTAAATATTATTATAAGTTTCCTGAGCCTACGTTCCCTCTGTTCACTCTACTGTGCGGGATAGAGCGAGAAACTAAAACAAGAAAATTGTCATAAGCTTTAAAGAAATGCTTATATGTTTCATTCAATAAATAATTACATGCTGAAACCCAAATATTAATTGACTTCGATTACAAAAACGTAATCACGTGTTTGTCTCATTCTGTTGAACATTCAGTACGGGAAATTTCGTATAAATAAATTATTATTACTCTAGAGGACCGTCGTGGCGCAGAGGCGAGTCTGCCTGTAACGCGACGGTTTCTGGGTTCGATCCCCAGTCGGAGAAGATGGATTTTTCTATTTCCATTTTCTTCGCTCTGGATAACTAGGCAATTATTACTCTATATAGTATGTAAAAATGTTGTTTTCACAACGGATTTTGCTGCCGTTTTCATTAATAGATAGGATGATTCAAGAGGAAAGTTTAAGTATACAACAAAAGCACAATAGAGAAATATTGCTTATTTTTAAGTTTTCTGGGCCAATTATATGTAGAAAAGAAAATATATTATTGTATTGTACAAAAAAGCTTTTAACATATACACATCGTGATATATTTATATTTAGTATCAGCATGAATCCAAGCGAAGCCGGAGCGTGTCGCTAGTATCTTAATATATAGTGCGTTTTATGATGTGTTACCGGAGCGGAGAAAATGAAATCGAACCTATAAATTGTTTTACAGACAGACTCTGCCTCTGCGCTACGGTGGTTTTCTTTGTTACATTTAATACATCACACACATATATTATACAAAATATTCTACAGAGAAACATATGGATAAAATATTAAAATAATATTTGATGGAATATAAAGAAAAAACAGGATCAAAACAAAATAAAAGTCTGTTTCTATATATGATATTATTATACAATAAGTTTTTAGTTGTTTTATATTCATAATTAACATTTGTATACCATTACAATATAAAAAAGCTTACAATACTAAAGGAGGCGTATAAATTATTAATATAATATTTTGAGTTTATTTGCCAACGATAACAATGCTATAGATTGCCCAGCTTGCTTTCCAATCTACCCAGAAACTCCTTAATCGCTTCTATTTCTAAGGACATTTGGTCCATTTTAACGTTGAGCTTTTCCAACGGACATATTGTGTCTTCTACATAACCATCGACTTGACCTTTCACTTTTGATACTCCTTCATCCAAACTATTTAAACGTTTGATAATTTCAGCATATTTAATTCTTGTTATCGCCGACGATTCATTTTTATCATGGTCAGGTTTCTCGATTGCCTTATTGCTATTTCAGTGCAATTAAAATTTTTTTTTTTTAATTTTTTGACTCGTTGATAAAATTATTGGTTCATTGTCTTTGCCATAACATAATTCGAAAGCTCTTTAAAGCTACAGAGAAGCATATAGATAAAATATTAAAATAGTCTTTGATGGAATATAAAGAAAAAAACATGATCAAAACAAAATAAAAGTCTGTTTCTATATATGTTATTATTATACAATAAGTTTTTAATTTTAATTGTATACCATTACAATATAAAAAAGCTTACAATACTAAAGGAGGCGTATAAATTATTAATATAATATTTTGAGTTTATTTGCCAACGATAACAATGCTATAGATTGCCCAGCTTGCTTTCCAATCTACCCAGAAACTCCTTAATCGCTTCTATTTCCAAGGACATTTGGTCCATTTTAACGTTCAGCTTTTCCAACGGACATATTGTGTCTTCTACATAACCATCAACTTGACCTTTCACTTTTGATACTCCTTCATCCAAACTATTTAAGCGTTTGATAATTTCAGCATATTTAATTCTTGTTATCGCCGACGATTCATTTTTATCATGCTCAGGTTTCTCGATTGCCTTTACATCCTTTTTAGTGATAATGCCATGCATTTCGAACATCATATTTCTGAACGATTCCATATTGGATTCCATTTCCATTTGTTTTTTTTGTTCTTGAGCTTTGTCTAAGATGGCGTTCTTTATTCTCGAAGGTATTGTTTTGTGGAAGCGCCATCTTGGCTGTCCAGGACAAAAGGATATGACGCTCATGACCTTTCTCCTACTTTTGATACGAGCACTCAGTTTTTTCGGTAAAACTATATTAAAGAATTTGTTGTATACTAAATTGTCTAAGGTGCCCAAAAATTCTACCTGTTTGGCCAGCCTTCGTATATTTCCTAAGATCTCTAGATCATTTATGTCGTTGACGGCTACACCTACCATTAAATTCATCAGCACAATAGCAGCTAAAATTAAGAAAATTACGAAAATAAGTCTAACTATAATAAGAGACGTTGCCAGTTCTTTGGTATGAGTTTCATCGAATAAGGCAACGTAGTCGAATTCTGATGTCATCATCACCATAGTTTTGACGAATGCAGCCCATGGACCGTCGAACGGTATTTC
The DNA here is from genome assembly GCA_037178615.1 of Dione vanillae. Lineage (NCBI taxonomy): Eukaryota > Metazoa > Arthropoda > Insecta > Lepidoptera > Nymphalidae > Dione > Dione vanillae. The sequence continues at coordinate 1,886,753 of JAZFAU010000269.1, forward strand.
TGAATGGAACTGAATCATAAAACTTAAGGAGAAGCCGATAACTAAAAATGCGAATGTAAGAAGGATCTGTAAAAATAATAATAAAATAATTATATTTTATTTAAACAAATAAATATACCAACGATAGTAACATTTAATTTATTAAAAGTTTAGATGTAATTTTTAAATACAAATATTAAGTAATTTACATATATTTTATGAAGATGGTATGTTTTGTACGATTTAACTTAAGTTACGTATTAATATATATGTTGCCTACATTTTATATATGTAACATATATTAAGCTCTAATCACGACCAATTTTAAAATATGCGGTTCGCTTTTAGTGTCAATTATTCCTTTATTTATTATTATAATACATTTTTAACATATTTTTATATTTATAAAGATAAGACATAAGTCAAGAATTCAATACATTAAAAAATATATATACCTTCACAACATTTGCAGCAACTTTCCCAAACATCAGAACATAATATCCCCAATTTGGGAATCTCGAAAGAAGAAACATAAGTTCTATCCAAGATAATAGTAAAGCACAAGTAGCGACATGTCGCGGCCACTCTGCTGATGTTGACACGAAAGCTATACTCAAAGGAAGAATTCCAGCGAGAACTATGGAGAAGAATTTGATCCAAGTCTCCAGTTGTAGGAAGTATCTTAAGCTTTTCACGTTCATATAAAATATTTCCTGAAAAATAATGTATGTTTATGTTTTTTCCATCTTTTTTCGTATTTTTTTATCTATTTACTAACAAAAAGCATGACTATGTAAGAGGTGTGGATCGCTGCATTCAGCGCTTCGTTCCAGCACTTACAGATTACTACTATCTTTTATTACTAGGAAACTGAAATAACTTATATCTCAAACACTTCAACTTCTTTAATGCTTTTTTATTATCCAAGTGTGGAAGTAGGAAGTTAAATCCATAAAATACAAAAAAATTACTACTACATAAAAGATAGATCATAGATTAAAAATATTTTATTGTATGGTCAATTATTAGCTTTAACCAGATATAGATAAATTAATTGAAAATATACTTACTTCTACAATTATCAAGAATATAGTTGAATAAATCATATAACCCCATATGTTAGGACTTAGGGGCGTTGGTGGACTAGAATTCGTATCTTTATAAAAAAATACTGAAATTATATAAATTGTTAAGGAGCTGACAAAAAGAGCGTAAACAGCGATAATTGTATAGAAAAATGGCAATAACGCATTCCATTTTAAGTATAGAAAGCTCTCTACCAAGGGATGCACTAAAAGACGCCTTTGGCTGTGTCTATTGCCAGTCTTAAGCAACGCTTGGATCACTTTCATTTGTTCCATTTCACATATAGTTGGCATTAATATCCTATAATCAACAGTCACTTCACATTTGGAATCTTGGAAATTTTGAATATTGGAGCAAATGTATGAATCGAATACTTCTTCAAAAAACTCAGTTGGTTTCGATAGATTATTAATAATCATATCTATCGCTGTACGTCTGTATTTTTTCGGTCCATCAGTATATGCGGAGAGATCAGCTCCTTCACGTAAAAGTAATGCTACAGTGTCCCTACTTCCATGATGAGCGGCAGTATGAAGGGGGTACCAGCCCAAGCTGTTGACTTCGTGTAACGTAGTCCTGTCATATTTCAAAATCGAATCAGCAATAGCCTCGTAATTTTTTAAAGCAGCCAAATGTAACGGCGTCGAGCTTTTGTGAGGTGCTGATGTTGTACGTAGTCTTATATCTGCATTTTTTGAGATTAAATACTCTACACATTCTAGGTTATTGTTGAAAACTGCAAAATGTATTGGACCGAAGCCTAGTCTGTCGGGAGATGTTAAAGAATTTATCATATCTTTTGCGATGCCATCTTTGAATTCTAGCAAGAGTTTTAGAATTTCTAAATGTCCATACTCTGCTGCTACGTGGAAGACATTCACATCACCAGGCATAATAATGCTTATGGAAGCTCCTTCGTCTAATAAAGTTTGTACACATGACAAATGTCCGTGTTTAATTGCTTTTATTAGCGGCGTCTCGCCTTCTTCGTTTTGGTAGTCAATAAAGTCTTTTTGTTTCGCTAAACTCAAAATTTCGTTAAGTACGTCCAAGTTGCCAAGTGTTGCCGCCGAATGAATAGGAGTTTCACCGTCGTTTGCCTGAAATAATTGCCTTATAATTCAGCAAAATATATATTTTTTTAATAAAATTAGTATCTTAACTTGATTTCATACAGTTTTTTACAGTCACGCATTTTATTTTGGAATTATGGTAAAAAAAATTGAGCACTAAATGCAAATTATCTTTATTTTACAATTTGATATGTTAGATACCTTAATGGTAACATCAGCTCCAGCTTCCAGTGCAATACAAACACCAGGCACCCAAGCTGCTTCCACGGCAGCTTGTAACACTGTATGACCATCTACGTCTTTAACATCTATTATTGCTCTCATTGGATCTGCGTCTCTGTAGGCGTAACTTGCTAGTAGCTAAAAATATTTTTTAAATAAAATAATACTATTAATATATATAGAGAACTTAGTGTTACAACTATATATATTATCTCAAAATCAGAACTAAAAAATCAAATAATTTACATCTCCGACTGGGAATGGAACCCATAACCATTACACATTATGTCAGTGCCACAAGGAAATCAAAAAGATTATATTAAAATATTTCCAGTTTTCTAAGCTAATAATTTATTAATTGTTACTACAATTAATAAATTATTAAGAAATCAAGAAATTGTCTAGGTTGTTCTAAGATATATTTTCATTCAACAATTCAAATACTTATTAATTATTGAGATTATTATTATAGAATTAAAATTAAATTTATGCAAATATTCGAGAAATTATTGATTTAGTAATAAATAAATCAAGCCATGTTACGAAAATACTAAAAACTATTTCTAAATATATACCTGAAGAGGCAACTCCAACTGCTTTTTAACACAAAGGTGTAAAGGAGTTTCTCCACGGTTATTAAAGCACGTTACAGATACTCCTGCATCAAGTAATACATTAATACAATCGATATTAGAAGTTTCAACGGCAGTATGCAGCGGCGTACTCAAGTTGGTCGCATTAGATTTCATACTGTAGTACTGACTTCCGGCTTGTAACAGCATCTTTACTACTTCTGTGAAGCTGGAAAAAAGATTTTTAGACATCCTTACAGAGGAATTATTAGGTTTTGTTAATATTTATATTTTTTCTTTCATATAGATTATAGTATTATTTAGAAAGCACTATAATAATTTGTCATAGGTATTTTTTTTATATTAATGTTACACGTGAATTCTTTTTTTCCGTTCCTGTACAGGTCATTAGGCACGTGGTTAATAATGAAACAACACAGTTTGATTTATGACGGACACGGCTTGCTCGTACGGCGAACTAACAGATAATGAAGTGGCCAGTGGCCGTACCTCCCCACTCTCGCTCGCCCCACGCGTAGGCTTGTCCGTATTTATTAATACACTACATCTTATAATACACTACATCTACCTTTTACAAAATTAGAAAAAATAGAATTAGGTTACACAAGTATAATCAAATACAAATCAGTTTATGTAAAGAACAATCTTCAACAGCATGTAATTTATGTTTTTACACATATCTTATTTATTTTCATCACTCACTTTGTTGTCGACAATATCGTTATTTTCTGAAGATTTTTCTCCTGACTCTTCCCCATTTGTACAGACTTTCCAGTTTCCTTCAACCCTCTTCAAATGTACTATATTTCTACGTAACCGTTTTCCATTGTCATCATTTACCAATTCGACGTCGTTTCCTTCTTTATTAACAACTGTGTGTGTCACATCATCGAATGTAGTGGACAACTAATTTTCCTTCACTGTATTTTTAACGTATACCTTCTCCCCAATATCTATACTAGACTCCGTCGCTTGCCTCTTTCTATCTGCATATTCTTTCCCTTTGTTTTTCAACAAAGTATCCCTGTCTCTGGCTTCTAGATCGGTAAATTCAATATCAGTCACGGAAGGCAACTTATCTCTAAACTGACGCCTAAAAAAGAGTTCTGCGGGAGTTTTACCTGTAACAGAGTGGGGCGTGCTATTATACATAGCAAGATATTTGAGTAAATCTTCTTGCCAATTTGATTTTTTATTTTGACTAATCCGTAGCCGTTTTAAAATATCACGATTCTGCCTCTCAACTTCGCCATTTTGCTGAGGCCAATAAGGAATACTATGAAACAACCGAATTCCAAATTCTTTGCAAAAATTTTCGAACTCTGTACTTACAAACTGTCGGCCATTGTCAGCGGTAATACTTACAGGCGAGCCTAACCGAGAAAATACTTCTTTGAGCAAGGAAATGGTATGTGCAGAATCTATATAATTAGTGATTTTGATTTCTTTGTATCTACTATAATAATCTATTATAACTAAAAGGTAATGTCCAGTCGGTAAAGGTCCAAGATAATCTATGGCTGTGTCAACCCAAGGCTGAATTGGTAATTCTCTTCTGCGCATCGGGTTAGGAGGGTTTGGGGCAGAAACCAGAGTGCAATCCTTACAAGCTCTAACATAATGTTCAGCATCCTTATCAATTTTGGGCCACCAAACTTTAGACCGTAGTCTCATTTTCATAGCTACAATGCCCGGGTGGCCTTCATGAGCAGCTGCTAGAACTTTTGACCTCAAGCATAACGGGATAACAATTTTATTTCCGCGTAACAGTAAATTGTCTTGAAAACAAAGTTCCTGTTCAAAGACCTTATAAACATTAACACTCTGGTCCCAGTTATTGTTATATATTCCATTCCTAACTAATTTTAGCTCTAAATCCCTCTCACAAGCTTGCTTTAACTCTTGCAGGGGAATTGCTACAGGACGATATTGATCAACAACTAAGTTCAAATAATTATCATCGTCAAATGGCTCTGGGGATTTATGAACTAAACATAGTCGTGACAGAGAATCTGCAATATTTTTCTTGCCTGGACTATATATCAATTTAAAGTTATATGATTGCAGATGCAAAACCCAACGTTCGATTCTCGCACATGGTTTAGAATCAGGTGCAAACATCACCTCTAATGGCTTGTGATCGCTGACAAGTTCAAAACTATCTTTTCCAAATAGGTACATGTTGAAATGTTCTACCGCCCAGACCAACGCAAGAGCTTCCTTTTCGGTCTGGCAATACCGTTTCTCGCGGTCTGAGAGACTTTTATTGCCATATGCAATTATTCGAGGCCCATTAGTGCCATGTTGGACGAGCACAGCTCCCAAACCGACTGGACTAGCATCAGCGAAGACTTGTGTACGATCATGCGGATCATAATAGCCTAAGGTTTTGATTTGGATCATAGCGCGTTTTAGCCCCTCAAAAGCTTGTTTTTGGCTATGGCGCCAGTAAGAGGTGATATCTGCACCCTTGCCTAGTTTTAGTCTTAGAATTTCGCGCAAGGGTTCTGTCCAAGTAGCTAAGTTAGGGATCCATTTCCCAACATAATTAACAAGCCCTAAAAAACTTTGTAATTCCTCAGTCACCTTTGGTTCTCGAAACGATTCTATTGCATTTACATATTTATCTAAAGGCTTAACTCCATTACCGGATAATTGATGACCAAGAAAATCTATTTGTTTCACCCCAAATGCACATTTACTGTCGTTTAACAAAACATTATTCTCTCTTAAAACTTGCAAAACTTTTTTGAGTCTTGCGCTATGTTCATCCTCATTGCTACCATATACGACTATATCATCGATAAAGTTAACAACTCCCGTACATGGCAAGAGAACCCTTTCTAAATTTTTTTGAAAATATTCCGGGGCACACGAGATCCCGAACATGAGACGCTTATATCTAAATAGTCCCCAGCTACAGATAAAGGTAGTAATGTGTCTACTGTCCTCACTTATTTCTAATTGGTGAAAAGAATTTTTTAAATCAAGTTTTGAGAAAAATTTAGCGTTTCTGAATTTTGGAATTAGTTGTTCCATAGTCGGCAAAGGGTGCTTTTCCCTAACGATAGCTTTATTGGCTTTTCTCATGTCCACACAGATGCGTACATCGCCATCCGCTTTTAAGACTGGTACCAAGGGAGAGATCCAATCAGACGGGCCATTAACTGGTTCTATAATATCCAACTCAACAAGTTCTTGGATTTTTTTACTAATTTTAGACTCTAGAGGGACAGGGACTCTACGACAAGGCTGAGCAACTGGTTTAACTGTTTTATCTATAGGGATATGAATTTGAACGTCTTTAAATTTAGGAAACATACCATTAACTGAATTTATTCCTAGTCCAACTTTAAGAACGCCCAGGAACGAGGCGGTGTCTTTTCCAAGTAAATTCCTAGTACCATCTTTTACTACATAAAAAGTAGCCTTGGCTCGAGGGTAACTGTTACCAATTGTTATGGTGGCGTCAAAAGATCCTAGCACAGTTAAAGCATTAGAACTGCCGTAGGCCATAAATTTCTTGTTTGGAGATTTAACTTGATTTTCAACAAGAACCCCTTTATTCTTAAGAATTTGCCATGTAACGTCATTAATTATATTGCACTTACTCCCGGAATCTATTAACATTTCAACTTCTACCCCCCCTAGTGTACATCTAATGGTATCATCATTATCGATATGAAAAATGTAATCTACTTCTTCCGGCTTGCCTTCAGACCTTTTACTAATGTTAATAGTTTTAGAAATGCCATAATTAATTTTGCGTTTTCTCGCTCTAGTTCTACACATTTTGCGGAAATGTCCAACAAATCCGCACTTAAGACATTTCTTATCACGAGCTGGACAAAATTTTGAATCGCCTGAATGACTACCACCACAACGTATACATGAATCTCTATTTAAAGGTCTTTTAGAAACCTTCACTCTATTCACCGTCAGATCTTTACTTGATCCCGGTAAATCAAAATTATTAAGTTGTCGGTTGATAGTCTCTAGGGCGTTAGCCTCAGAAACAATTTTGTCAAGGGTCACGTCATCACCAAGTGTTAGAATTGTTTTTCTTAATTTGGCTGACTCACACTTCTCAGTAATTTGATCAATCATATGTTCGTCTGGAGCAGTGAATTTACATTTAGAACCCTGATGTCTGAGTCTTACTAGAAATTTGTCGAATTTTTCTCCAGTTTCTTGTTTGATAAGTCTAAATTAATGACGCTCATAGACCCGACTCTGTTTGGGGGCAAAATATTCATCGAGCTTGTTTATAGCAACAGTAAAAACATCGTCGTTATCAGTACTGGTTTCTACATGTGCACCAGGAATATTATAATATATTTCTTGTAGGGGTAGCCCGCCCATATGTAGAAGCAATGCTCTTTTGGCTTCAGGTGTGGTAACATTAGTTGCCGTTAAATACAATCCTAAGGCGCGTTTCCACTTATCCCAGCGTAGACCAACTGAGGCTGGGTCGCCGTCACAGTCCAAAGACTCTAAAGGTGGTATTTGTGACATATTTATGTTCTACCTGGAATGAAGGAATAATTTCCTTTATAGGTACCGTTCCGAATAAATCGAACTACCTCTTGATCTTATTGTATTTAGCTTTAGACTATTTAGTCTGTTATTTTCAATTTGTAAGATCATTTAGGTACCGTTTGCTAAAGCAAACTACCTCTGAAAACAATGTAAACTATGGTTATTATTGACAGAGTAAAAAGTGTTTATTTGAACCCCGAACATGTCTAACACCGATATTTACACTAACCCTAGCGACGATTTTAAGTATAATATAATTCCTAAAAACATAAAATTTCATCGAAGGTAACATAAATAATAAAAAGAAAAGTATGAAGGATATATGTATGTATATCATAAATTTCTTCAGAATTGTCATTTAATTGATAACGTTGTTACACCGTCATATTATAGATCGATAACAAAATAATTGTAATACACTTTCTAACGTATAGTAATAATAAAATTGGCAAAGATTTTCTACGATTATCAAAAATAGTCCTTTATAATTAATAACAAAAATGCTGTTATGAAGGTAAAATTTTGCATTGCCCTACTTAGTAAAAACCACACACTATTTTATCTCTGTCAACAATAAAATCGTACCTCCGTATACGAAGTGACGTTACTACCGAACATATAGGTACCAATCGAAATAACTAAATCAGTTTTATTTTTTTTTTACCGATAACCCTCTTAACCATAATGAATATATTAACAAAATTAAATAATCTTGAGATTAAAAAAGAATTACAGATTTCAAAAATGCTAATAACGCCCAACATTATTATGTAGGGTAAGAATAACTGAACTGAATAACAAAACTGATTAGTTATTGATTTGCCTCTTAGTTTACATTTAGATTTCTGAATCAATTGGTACGTACCTTTTTATCCTTATAAAATGGATCCTGGCAGGGTCGCCACTTGTACAGGTCACTATTAGGCACGTGGTTAATAATGAAACAACACAGTTTGATTTATGACGGACACGTCTTGCTCGTACGGCGAACTAACAGATAATGAAGTGGCCAGTGGCCGTACCTCCCCACTCTCGCTCGCCCCACGCGTAGGCTTGTCCGTATTTATTAATACACTACATCTTATAATACACTACAGTTCCTTTTCCTATTTTCTTTGTTTTTTAACTAATTACGCGATTTTTAATTTTAGGTAGCGAAACTTAACGCTGTGATTCGCCTTTCCAGCGCTGGCAAGTGAAAATAACGCATTGCCTCAAGTGAAAATCGAACCCAGTAACTGTTGTATAACGCAATGTAGTCTCTTTAATAATAAATTTACGAAGAGAACATACTTTTTGGGTGCACTTTAACAAGGTTATTTGATATTCTCTGTTGTAGCGTAAATTTTTAACGATACGAAAGCAGTATGCATATACATTGTTAGTTCTATTATCAGAAATGCTAAGACCTAGACTATACTTAAAATTTTTTAACTTAACTTACTTTTTACCATTAATATCTTGGTCATGATAATATGCTGAACCAGCTACGTCAAGAGGAGATCTGCCAAAAATATCACAAATGTTGGCATCGGCTCCGGCAGCCAGGAGCAACCTGGTGCAGTGACGACGAGCGCAGGACGCGGCCACGTGGAGGGGTGTCCAGCCGGGTTGGAGTAGGGGTAACTGAGGATTATGGGAAGGAGAGAACTTAAATTATGTAAAGTTATCTGTAGTAGTTAGTAAACAGTGTTTTTGTTTAGTTATCCATTTTAAAAAATATAAAATACGATGTATAATTTGCATTATTATATCCATATATATATATATATATATATATATATATATATATATATATATATATATATATATATATATATATATATATATATATATATATATATATATATATATATATATATATATATATATATATATATATATATATATATATATATATATATATATATATATATATATATATATATATATATATATATATATATATATATATATATATATATATATATATATATATATATATATATATATATATATATATATATATATATATATATATATATATTTTTTATTCACGCACATATTTTTTTAATTATACATTTTGAATCGCATGTCTGTGAAAAATCACGAAATATATAGGTATATAAATGGAGATTATCTCTTTGTCGTGAAATGAATCAGAAAGTTAATCACGTGAAAGTAGCTTTAATATATAAAACATTTTTAGGATTAAGTATATGAAAATGAAAACAAGAAATCCGTCCATCTGTAAGCACCATTTTACGGCTTAACATCAATCTAAAATAATATAAAATATCAAGGTCCACACACCCTTGGACCACAAAAATAATTAAGCTGCTGTGTAAATAAAGACTTTATTGAATAAAATGTAAAATTTACAAAGAGTGACAGTTAACATACGAGGCTGTTGACTATGTGCTACATAGAAGAAGAACACTACTTTAACCGATATATTTAACCAGGGAAGTGAAATCATCTCTAACTGAAATGTGCAATACTGCAATGTGCAATTACTCCGCTGTCAATCTAATATATTATTTGGAAGCCGAGCGTGTCTAACACTTGCAAGATGTCAGTGGTTGCAGGTAGACATTAAGTATTCAGACACGAAACGGAACTTGGGGCACTGTTGAGAAACGTTAGACGCTACAGATGCAATTTCTGCAGAAAGCTGCATGTAAAAAAAACACATGCATTATATATGCAATTTACAGTTGAAAGCTCGCACCACTTACACTTCCCTTAATTTCCATACAGTTATGATCGATGTTGTCTTTCCATATTTTGGGCAGGATCATTGCGATTTCACCCAAGTCACACCGCACGTTGACCATTTCCTTTGTCATTTTGCTGATTTTTCTTACATCTTCTTCAGCTTCTGATGACATGTCGTCGTTGTCCACTCGCTTTTGCATATCTAAAAAACCCAAAAGTATTAAAAAATAACCTAAGTTTGTGCATACTAATCCGTTTAATACTATATAAAATATTTGATATGTACATATATAGTAATTCCTACTTGACATCTTAGTGTTGTTCAAATGTAACTTTTTATAATTTTGTTTTTTTTTTTTTTTTTTTTTTTTTAGCTTCACGCTTTATCCCGCACATAGCAGGGTAGGCAGAGGGAACTGCAGGAACTATTAGAACCTAGTGTTAAGACACTCCGTTACTTAGTCCCTGCTTACTCCGTCCCCACTTTCCGCCGTTTTCGAGGCATTGCGTGTTAAGTGGCGGAACTCAACGCCGCGCTTTGCCTTAATTGCCAGAGCGAAGAAAATGGAAATAGACAAATCCATCTTCCCCGACTGGGGATCGAACCCAGAAACCGTCGCGTTAGCCGCGTTACAGGCAGACGTTGCGCCTCTGCGCCACGACGGTCCTCGGTTTTGTTGTTATCGTTGTAATTTCAAATTTTACTCGGATTTTATTTTAGATCTTTATATTCTCCGCATATGGTGGAAGAGTGTCAAGATACTCTATTCTCCTCTGTCCGCTCGAATTCCAGATATTCTTTTTTTTTTATGGAAAGGACAAGGCAAACGAGCGGTCGGGTCACCTAATGGTAAGTGATCACCGACGCCAATGAAGAACTCAACGTCACGTCAAAGAACTCGAATGAATTGTAAAAAGAATACACTCTAGTCATATACTATACGTTTATTTGTAGACATTGCAGACCGAATAATTTTAAACTTGAGATAGATTTTTGTGAACAGTAAATCCTCAAAAGTTGAAATATATACACAAATTTGACAACTGCTTCAACAAAGAAGTAAATGTGACATATTAATTTTTGAATTTAAGCTCAATCTTTTACAACCCCCCAGGAGTCTTTCCTGCGTGAAATCATGGAGATAGCCCAGAATTTTATGGTTAGTAGGTACCTTTAAAAGAGTAACGTTTTTCGTGGTTTTAAGTGTATCGTAAATTTAAAATTGTAAAATGTTATTGGAGCATTAAAAGTTTTAGTATCCACTTTAATTAAGGAGGTAGATTCCCTTTATTGCTTGGCTTTGAGCTGGCTAAAGTTGAGTTTAGATTTTTTAATATTTTACGTTAACATTGTTATATAGGCATGCTTTTTTAGCGTATTTTTTTTAATTTTAACCACTGAATATTTGTCTATTTTGTTTTACGACAGTGACGTGTTTAATACAATTGATTATAAAAAAATCCCATTAAAACAGTGTCTCAAATTCAATAGGAAAGAGTAAAATGGCGTACAAAACTAGATTCTCTCCGTGTACTTTGCTATATGCAGAATACATTAAACTAGCTTAGTAGGATGTAAAGCCTCTTGAACGTGATGGCATCGAACCTGTACCTCTTGGACACACCCTAAACAAGTTAACTAATATATATATATATATATATATATATATATATATATATATATATATATATATATATATATATATATATATATATATATATATATATATATATATATATATATATATATATATATATATATATATATATATATATATATATATATATATATATATATATATATATATATATATATACAGAACAAAATATATATTTTATATATTTATATAAATTATATATAGGTTTTCATTAAATTGTAATTTCTAGGGAACACTCGCCACGAACACTATGACTCGAATCAACGAGAATGGAAACGTAGTGGGCACTATTATAGTAAACTGTGAAGGTAATTGTTACTTAAGAAGTTATTTTATTTACTTATTTTATAATATTTATATTTTACTTACTTTATAAAATTATATTTTAAAGTTTTTTTATTTTTTTATTTTTTGCCTTAAATTCAAAGATATGACGATTGAAATATTAAATATGATTATAAATATTTAAGATGTGCCGCTATCGTATAGCTGTTACTTATAACAAGCACTTTGATCTTGGCCATATTTAAATATTTTAAAGTCAAGTTTACGTTGAAATAGGGAGATTACTAGGACATAAGGTTTGGGACTTAATATCTTGGACGTAGAGTCATAGCGTCCAGGAAGTAGAGAAATATTATGAAATAAATATATTGCAAAGTAATATGTAAAATAATTACATTAATAATTAAGGTTTATTTACGAGCTATGTAAGCGTAATAAGAGAAAAAAATACTATTATTTAATCTTTTTGTATATAAAAATACTTAGAGTCATAGCCAGAGCAAGCCATTAGTCATATTGTATGATAAAATACAACGCGTAACGGAACTTAAAGGCGAGCGGTTGACAGTTTGCAAAGCACTGGTACTTCTATGATTATTTCTTAGTCTTAATGGCGTCTCTTGAGAAATTATGGAAACTATTACGTTGATATCGTACAGTCTAGCGATAAGGTACATAGGGACCTATTATATATGTGCAACGAGATCTACACAAGGGTATAGTATTACAAGTTATACTTCAATTATCTTACTTTTATTTAGAGTAAATTCATACGCGGTGGAAGTAGGAGCGAGGGGTATAACAGCGAAATCTCTCTCTAGCTTACTAAAAGATCTCGGCCTGTCTAGGACTATTACTAATACATTTCTATAACGTACTTCAAAGGCGGCATTAGGAGAATCATTTCGAATTTGGTTAGGTAGTGGGAGGAGCTCGGACAGTGAAGGTGAGCGTTAATGCATGTCCTATATACAAAGCCAACTATTTTTTATACACACATACACATCTTTAAAATGTAGCCGAACCGAAACCGAAAAGAAACCGAACCGACGAACCGTTTACAGGCAGACGCTGTACCTCTGCGCCACGATGGTTTAAATGTACATAATGCATGCAGTATATAAATCGTAAAAGCTTTCTAATGAAATATATTAACCGTTCCAAATCCGGTCGGCGTAGGCGCTAATATTGTTCTCGTGGTAAAACCCAAGCTTTGATATATTTGACTTTTAAGATGAAATTGAGCGTAATTACGGCAGCTTTGGAATTTTTAACAAACGATCCGAAGGAACAAAACGTCACATCGCTAAATTATTCATACATTGGAGAATGAATGATCGAACTTACCATATATTTTTATACTTTATTTAATATATATTAGAAATATACGTAACTTTATAATTTTTTTATTATTACTATTTAGGTATATTTATTTTATAAGTATAGTGATTGTGTTTTATTGAACACGATAACAGAAAAAAACTCAGTATCTAAAGCAGCCTCTGTTCTCTAATTTCCGCCTAAATACCTCAAATAGGATCTAAATCTACAACCACAGCGTTTACATAGCTTTTTTTGGCTCTGCGCTGTGCTCCTCACACTGCTGTATAGGAAAAGGGTACCGTACGAACCTAGTGTCAAGACAATCCATTCCCCATTTTCTACCTTTGTAGGCATTACTTGTTGAGTGGCGGAACTCAAGGTCGCGCTCAGAGTAAAATATTTTTTTCCCCCAAGTAGGAATTGAATCCACAAACCGTCACTATTTTAGGCAGACGATGTACCTCTGCACCACAATTATATTTAAGATCCTAATTCAGTTCTATTTTTGTAGGTTTTCCAGAAACAACCACTTTGGACAGTTTGACGGCGGCTACTTACTCAACGCATATGAGAAATCTGTCGCATCACGCCTCTAACGCATTGAAAGAAATTGTTAGTAACATTCCCTTTAAATAATTTTCTAATATAATCGATTTTGTGGCAAAAATACAATTCCATATCTACTGTTCAAATATTATTGTTAGATGAGTAATTTAGTAAAATGTTTAAGATATTAAGGGCGGATTTCACTGAGTATGGATAATGTTTCGGATAATAATTAATACTAGTAGATAGTAGTTACTACAGTCTGCAAGAAAAACGCTTTACGATAGTTTCTATATCTATATGTTTATCGGCTGCTTATTTTTGAGATCTGACAATCAAAATTTATAACTTATCAGCAAGGAAGGAATATATTTCCTATTTGGTCCTTTATCAGTGGGTGCTTAAACCGACACTATATCTTACACATTAGTTGTATTATTTACGTCATTACCTTTAAAACTATATGAATAAATTATAAAAGTCCAGACGAATTATAATGTAGTATTTTCATTATAAATAAGCAGTCCTATTTTTTGAGCTCCACCTATGAATTAAATAACATAATTGTTTCTAATATAGTTTTCCTTAAAAGATGGAGCAGTAAAGATAAAAATATAGTAGTGCAAAGTACTTATAAATAATAATAAAAAGAACTTAAGATATAAAAATGCATTTTTTTTATAACAACAAATATAAGCAGGTGCTGTCGCCTCCTCCAATATCTAATATTTGAATCTGGAATAAAAAGTTCTTAACATAATTAAATGTTTCGGAGTTCTGAAGTTGTAAGGAAAAATATCTTGGTGGAGAGGACACGCTTACTTATATAAAACTTTTCATTTTTATTTATGAAGCTGGCCGCTTATAATTTGTTACGGTCTTCTTTTTAATTGTTCGATTATTATAAACATTATATCTGTCAATATTTTTTATCTACATGTTAATGGCGGCAATATAATTTTTTTTATGTCTTTTATAGCAAATGCTCAAAATGATTTTTGGTTTAAATATTAGATTTTGTTTTACTGTATCTGTGTATGCAATAAAAAGTGGAGGACGGAGTGTCTTAGCACTCGATTCTCTCTGGTTAGTGCCATGCGTAAAGCTAAATAATAATAATAAAAAACATGTATATATATATATATATATATATATATATATATATATATATATATATATATATATATATATATATATATATATATATATACATATATATATATATATATATATATATATATATATATATATATATATATATATATATATATATATATACATACATACAGTTAGTTATTAATATGAGAAGTAGATGGTACACTGATATATAGTTAATCGAGATTTTAATCACCCACTTTGGTATGTCTAATCTAGCAAATAAATATCTAAGCAGCAGGAATTTAATAGGATAATGGGAAACGTAGTGTCTTAACACTAAAAAGATTCTGTCTAATTTTATAGTTATTGCGTCTTGAGTAGCGGAACTCAAATTGTAGAAGTGTGTTGCTATTAAAATAAGTAAAGGTCGGTGAGGATCGAGCTTACACTCAAACGCCTAGTTGCATCGAATTGGCGTGGCTAAAACATTTTCACGGAGTTTCTTCCTATTCTCCAAAGAGTTCTAGCCTTCTTGGGGACCAGGTAGAAGCATCGACATATATATATATATAACATGTATTAGAAACTGAAGGATATTTAAAAAACAATTTTAAATATTATATCAAAACCAAATTGTGTCCCCTATTTGTTTTGCATGGTCCATTTAAAAGATTCTCACTTGCTACGCCCATGTCGAACTCAAAACTATCGCGTGGCATAATCCGGTCCACTTCCGTCCATTAATGATGTAAGAGAAGATCGAAAAAAAAGGATAGATATTTTCCAAGTTTCGAGCTTACACGTTTACGTCCACACGTTTTATCCCCCGCTAATTGACGCGATCAGTTGAGCCGTGAAATGTAATCTCGTCAGCAAAAAGTCTCGTATCAGATTGTTGTCGCAGCTTTTTGTATGTTTTACTTCTCATTTAAAAATTTTCTTTTCTATTATTTTTTTTCTGTAAATGTTATATTTAAGTACAGGTTTTGATTTATAACAACTTAAGCTTAAAATTCTAGAGGATCGTTTAAGTTCGTGAAGGATTTCATTTTTTGGATACTTAAACATTTGAGTTTATTGTCCTTTGAATATTCTTTTTTTTCTCAGTTCTAAGTTTTTTTTATTAATGCGCTTTTATTAGTTACACTTGTAACTAAGTAACTCTTCTTGGACTAAAGACCGTGGCTTATATAAGTTGATGACTTTAGATGCTGTGGTCGTGGGTTAGAATCCCGTCCGTACCAGTGAAAACAAAATATTGTTTTTTAATCTATTTTTATTTGATTTTTATTTTATTGTTATTTAATTTTTATTAATTTTACAATATATTATTTTAATTTTATTTTAATTTTATTCACCAGTAAAAAAAGTAAAAAATTCTATTAAATAAAAAGAAATAAAATAATAATAATGTACCACATTGAACTAAAAAAAAAAAATAAATATAGTTTAAAAACTCTAAAAAACACGCTTTTTAAGTATATCAAACTAAAAAATAATTCTTAAAACAGTAGTGATAGAAAAATACTAATATTATTGTGAAAAAGCGTGGGGCGCGTGTTGCTCATTCATTACCCTTCATACTCGAATCTCTATAAATATACGAAAAATATGGCACAAAGCGCCCCACGCTTTTTCACAATAATATTAATATTTTTCTATCACTACTGTTTTAAGAATTATTGTTTAATTTTTAGTTTGATATACTTAAAAAAATGTGTTTTTTAGTTTTTTTTTTTTAACTATATTTATTATAATAGATAAAGTTTGTATAGTGTAGACACAACTATACTATCCATTTTTTTAAGCTACTGATGACATTTCAAATTTAATAGTTGTGACCAAATTATATATAATTATATGATCATTTTAATCGCATTTGTTATTTACGGCGACGATTCAGTAGATTTTGATTAAAATAAATTGGTTTATGATTGATTGATTAAAGTAAAGATTACCTGTTGTTATAATTATTTCGTATTATTTTTTATTTTACAACAGCTTTGAATATACTAAATAAATTTTTATTATAAATTAAGAATTTATAGGTATATAGCAATATCTTGTTATGAAATATCTTATTAGTTAGTAAATTTGTATGTGTAAGTGTCCGGTAGTAATTTAGTTTTTACTTTTTTTTTAGAGGAACGTCGTGGCGCAGAGGCGCAACGTTTGCCTGTAACGCGACGGTTTCTGGGTTCGATCCCCGGTCGGGGAAGATGGATTTTTCTAATTCCATTTTCTTTGCTCTGGTAAACTAGGCAAAGCGCGGCGTTGAGTTCCGCCACTCAACACGCAATGCCTTTAAAAAGGCGGAAAGCGGGGACGAAGAAAGCAGGGACTAAGCAACGGAGTGTCTTAACACTAGGTTCCCACGATCCCTGCAGTTCCCTCTGCCTACCCTGCCATGTGCGGGGTAAAGCGTGAAGTTTTTACATTTTGTAGTAAAAAGTCGAACCTTTTATCGTGATTTGATTATCGCTTCAATCATATCAGTTTCTTAAATTACAACTTTATTCGTGTACAAACGTCATATTTATATAAAATAATGCATTCATAATTTTAAATAGATGATCGTACAAGTTTTGCACAAAGAGTTGTCATCGAGAGTAAAAAAATGGCAATGGTAGCTTTATAATAATAAATTTTTTTAGTATATTTGGTGTGTTTATGCAATTAAATTCCAAAAATTGACTACAGGAAATTATAGTTGTCTAAATTAACCTCTTATTTCAGGACGTAACAGACGCATTAGTGGTTCTACGGTTAGTAACAAAGAAGTCGGAGGCTGTGGTGGCGCCCGACCACGAGTTTCATTTAATAGTGGTCATGAGAAAATCTTAAATATACTACAACTATAGTAATCAGAGTACGTAATTGGTAATTTAGAAGAAAGTTTGGCTGCATTTTATAAATTGTTATGTAATTTTTTAATATATATTATGATTATTGTTGAATTATTTTTTGTTTTTTTTTTTTTTTTTTTTTTTTTAATTATTTTTTGCTCAAGAGTGCTTTTGGCATGTTTCTGGACAGACAAAACTAAGCAACTGTTATTGCCAAACGAATTGTTTGCTTCGCGTATTATTCTTTCACTAAAGTGAAAGAATAATACGCGTCAAGTATTTAATATCAATGATGTTCTATCAAAAATTACAACGATATTTGGTTCATAAACGGATTACATTAGTTTTAAGTCAGGGAATTTAATGTTTGTATAAGATGAAAAAAATAATAAATTTGCAGTACCTTCTGGGAAATCCAATAATATAGCCATTTGTCTGGCATTTCCAGCGTAGGCAGCTATATGTAGTGGCGACCGTCCCAATCGGTCTTGTCTGTTCTTTTCTGCTCCATATTTGATCAGAAGGTCCAAGGTGTCGCCCCCCATCATCGCAGCCATGTGGCAAGCTGATACCATGTCTAGGCGGCATGTTGCGTTTGGATTTGCACCAGCTTTCAGTAATCTGGAACGAATTTGTTTAGAATTTTATTTAATATTATGATTTAAGCACAGAATTGAGGTTAATAGTGTTTTATTACAAAGTACCGAGCCAATGTCAATTGATTATGCAAAAACTAAAAGGAAAGCAGTGTGTTGGGCAGTAGTTTTAAAGTAATTTATATTTCAATCAGAATAATAACGTCTAGATTAGAAAAATACCGAATTTTTCATATTATTAATATTGCGTAGGTAGAAAGGCTTAAAATATGCGGTTCTCTCGAGTTTCGCATGAATGGTGGAACAGAAAGCAAACTGTACACTGATGGGACATGTAAAGCATGTTTTTTCTTGCCTACCCTCAAAGTATTATTGTTCTTCATATGTTGCAACCACCTAACCTAGTCAAATTAGAAATACGTGTGTAGAATCTTTTATATAATGCTTGAAAGATTTCTATTTTGAAGTTTACTTTAATATTACCTATTTTAATAATAAATGTTAATTTCAAATGTCGTAATGACGACAGGATTTAATACAACTATTTCAATAAGCGACAACTTGTGAGAATATTAGAGGTTATTACTTTACTGTAATAGTTACTGTATAACTTCATAGCACCTTTAGATTGCAACTTTGGCATGTGTAGTTCGAATTTATGTAACTAATAAATAAATAGCGAAATGCATAGACTTGTTTTGTTTTCTTGACATGCATATTTGGAGGGGCTTTATTTTATCAATATTTTGAAAAATTACGGACTTCTGTCATATCTTCCTTTTTTTTAGTAGATTATTCTTATTTTTCGTTGGTTTTTCTGAAAGGTATTAAGTTTGATCACTTATCACATAATATTTTGGAACGTTGTAATATTTTACGTAAAACGGAGAACAGTCTTGATGCAAGTTCTTTCCGCTTATCCTTCTTTATGCTATTAAAGATGAAAATAAATAATGCCACGTAACAAAAAATAGCTTCAAAAAAACCCTTTAAATTAAGGAAACAATAAAAATACAATTCAATACATATTTCTAGGCATTCTTTATTGTCACGCACAATACATACCTTTCAACTTCTTCTACGTCATGTTGTTCTATAGCTTCCAAAAGCTCAGTGTTAAGTCTTCTCAAGCGTCTGTCACTTCGTCTCCATTTCCTAGAATAGTCGTAGCCGGTGTCGGGTGCTGGGGTATTATCAGGTGTTGATATCGCTGAATATGGTTCCAGTTGTAGCTTTTGTAGCGTTGGATTGTAGGCACTGGAAATTTTAGATATTTTGGATATTGAATGTTCAAAACATTCAAGTGCTGTTTGCGTTTTTTTCTAAGTTTACATATTTTTTTAAGTGTAAGTTATTAGTCATGCCATTCTTTATTTTTGTTGTGGATTCATATTGTTACATTTCTATATACAGACGGGGGAAAAATAATATAATGTTATATTATCCAGAGTGGTGTTAAAACTTGTAACCATAGTTTCATCAGATATATTTAACCGTGCTGTAATACAATCTTGATAAGGCAGAGAAATCTGTGTTTCTCTGATTTCTCTTTTCTCTCTGTTTAGTTGGAGGTAAGTATTCGAGTATATTATTGATATCGAAGTAATTGACACTTACGGCGGTTCATTGCTGTTATTACTAGGCTTTTTAATTCTAGTAGGTCTTGGAGGACGCTGATTGCTAGGTGGCAGGAGAGGCGCTAAGTTTTCATCTTCTTCTGGTATACCTTGTTCTACATCTGAAAATAATTAAATGGGTAGATATACAAGTATACAAGATGATGTAATGTATAAAGTTCTACAAATTGTAAATCTATAACAAAATCTGTCTAAAATTATTTATGAAATAAATATTTTTAGTTTAAATTTTGCATAACAAAGAAGAGAGAAGAGAAGAGAAAGACTAGAAATCAATCTTTCTGCGGCTTGATAAGATAATGTATGTTAATAAGCGTAACCTAACGCATCAATTCGAGCAACAATTGTTTGAGTATTCTATGAATGTATAATAAATGTTAATATGGCTTTTTATATTTATAAAATCTCCATTAACTAAGTCAGATTTATATTTTCAAGTGCCCTAGGTAGACATACATATTATTATGTTTACCATAATAAATTATTATTATCTTAAAAAATTTGACTTGTTATTAAATATGACTAGCTCAAAATAAAAAACAAAAGTATACGTTTGACGTTTCTTTTTTGACGTGAGAACGTCTTAAATTAGGTTGCGGCTCGGACTCACTCATGAAAAAGTGTAACGCCCGGTAACGTTACGATGAGTCACCGAACTATGATTGGTCCATCACTTGACACGTGATAGACTTGACTTTCGCAAGACACATTACAGCAGAAACACTTCCTTTCATTTCATATTTCTCCTATCATTGTCCTATCCTCAACAAAATCACTCAAATAGGAATAAGTGAAGTTTAAGTTTACATGTACAATGTTTTAGTAAACAAAATATATTTTCTATAGTTAAAATTTGTGCAATTCTTTTTTTTTAAGTCATCGTGACATTGACGGCTAATTTTGTCTTGTTTATTATTTATGTATATATCTTATATAGTTTTATTTGAAATTAGTTGATGGGTTTCCATTTATATTTGGAAGAGAGTTAGAGAGAGTTCAAAAAATGGAAGTGGGTGTTGAAACTAATTTAATAGAGGCCCCTTGAACCTACACAAGGGTCAGAAGAACTGAACACTCTTGAGCTTCTGCACCTGCCCCTCAAGGTGAATGATGAAGCATATATAAAAAAATAAGTAAAATTAAAATTTTCTTCTTAAAAAAAATGGTAGATATATGCACGGAAATTGGAATGATTCTTTGTGATGAGCCTATAAATAATTATTTGTAAGAGGAAATAATAATAAATTTCTATATTATAATTTATAATAGATGCTGTCGAGGAACAGCGCAAAGCTACGAACTGTAATCGAAAAGGTTGTGGGTTTTACTCCTATATTATTTTACCGTAAAAATACAAAACGTGGCGTTGAGTTCCGCCATTCAACACGTAATCTCTCAAAAGGCATGAAACAGAAGACAAAGTGTTTTAACAATAGGAACAACTAAACATTTTAATACAGCTTAAATATTGATAAAGTATCAATTTTTGGAATCCCTGACCTTGAACTCGGTTGAACTCGTTATGTAAATGACAATGGCTTAAACATTCTATAAAATAAGTTTGTTGTAAATACAAACTAGTTGAGAACAAATATTATAATTTTTCTCTTGCTTAGTTTTAACTTATTTTTATGATTTTTAAAATGTTAATTCACACTTAAGATTGTAAAAATACTTAAAGGAAACAAATAAAAATACGTATAGCTTAGTCGTTAGAGTGCTTGCAAGGTTTACAAGTCGCAGGTTGTAATCCTGGTGCTTTTGAAAAAATTATGTTTTCTCTAAATATTTTAACATTTTTTTGCTGTTCCACTCTTAATAGTCTTCGCGTGATGTATTTCTCGATAAATAGATTTTTTAATTAGAACCTCCGTCAATACAATAATAAATAAACAAATACCTAAACTCAGGTTTATATTATTGGTATAAATATAATATAAGTGGTAGTAAAGGTAAGGGCAAGACATCAGTCGACTTTTGAAAACTCTGTATTGAAGGTACTGGAGGGAGGTTGAGTGAAACGCATGTGAACTCTCCCGGAGAATGTGTATGAAGTGGTTAGTGGACGAGGCGGAAGAGGTATGTAGAGAGGTACGCTCCTTTCTCTCTGGCTACCTCACTAGGTATGAAGCGTGAAGTTATGTTATAAAGGTATGTTTATAAATTAATTTAGTAACATTCAGGACCGTTATGATGTAGAGGCGTAAGCGTCTGCCTGTAAACGCGACGGTTTCTGGGTTCGATTCCCACTCGAGGAAGATGGATTTTTCTATTTCCATTTTCTTCGCTCTGGCAACTAGACAAAGCGCGGCGTTGAGTTCCGCCACTCAACACGCAATACCTCGAAAAAGGTGGAAAGCGGGGACGGAAAAAAGCAGGGACTAAGCATCAGAGTGTCTTAACACTGGGTTCGTATGGTTCCTGCAGTTTCCTCTGCCTGCCCTGCCATGTGCGGGATAAAGCGTGAAGCTACTAAAAAAAAAACTTTTATAATTAGGGCATAGTTAAATAGCGAAACTCAATTAGTTATTTTTTTTTATTTTCATTGTCTCGCTGTAGTAAAATAAAGTATGATGCTAAGTTCCATTGTATTTTTAAAATTAGTCAGTTGTTACTACTAGAATGATATATTACGAAGAAAATTACTCTTTCCTTCTTGGGAAGGTGACAGGAGACAGAAGGGTTAGAATGAGTGACATTCCTGGAGTCACACGTCATAACCTTATATGAAGTATACTTTTTTATATTATTTTTATTATATATCGAATATTTACTTTTAATCTGTACCTCGAGAAAATAATCCAGCAAACGGTCCTTTTGTCCACATTTATAAAACGAATATAAGATCCACCCGATTTAAATTGCCATTTTCAAGAAAAACACTATCACTATCTTATTTTAATAAAATCTAAAATTCCGTAAATGTTCCTTAAAATGTACTTTTTTGTTCAACTTGAGAACTTTAAAATATATATTGAAATATTTTTCTACGACATAATCGTAGCTAAGCCAACGTGTGACTGGTTCGTGTAAACATACGTTTTAGCGCCGGCGAAGGCCGTCGGATGCGTAAAGGCATCATGTTAGAACTGACATCTTATCTTTATACTTTAATGACCTGTAACGTGCAATCTAATTTACGTGAACTACAACACGTAAGATCTCTTTCCTTCTCTCATTGTCTATCAGCTTTTACACGCCTAAACTGCTGTACTTATTTTAATGATTTTTGGTAAAGAGAATGGACTGAGAAAGGACATACGTTACTTTTGTTATTCTCAGTCCGATCCCCCAATAATGCAGGTGAAAACGCAGTTACATATTGTATAATTCATATAGGTTCCCACGATTTAAGTTAAAATCTTCCGGGAACGGACTCTACCATGTCCTAGAAACCACACATATATTTTTAAAATGTTGAACCATAGTTCGTTGCCATACTAAGGTCCTGTTTACCGTTGTCCAAACGAGATTATGCTAAGTAGTAATAAATTTGTACCGAGCGATTATCGTGAGTGTTTACTAATTACTAGAGATAATTGTTGGAGTGGAAAATAATGGTGTTTTAAGTAAAGAATAGTATATTACATGGTACTGTGTACTGGATCGTGCTTAACTCACTTAGGGTCTGAGTTCAATTTGAGATAATATTTTTTTATTTCTTTTGTTTTGTTTTCTGTCTCGTATGATCATGACAGACTTTTGGTGTCAGTATGTTTGTAGTTCTCTGGATTTCTGTCTTGGTTACTTAGGTTTATTATGTTTTTTGGTATTCTTTTAGTTTTTGTTTTTTTTTTAAGTGAAGACGACCGAATAACGGTAGCCTTTTATCTTTGATAAAACTTTCATCCTCGTTATCACAAGCACATAGCAGGGTTGGCAGAGAGAATTCCCAGTCACGACTCTACATTCTCCGTTCTTCTTTCCTTTGTTTTAGTACTTCTAGTAAGGTAAGGTGTGGCTTTGAGTTCCATTATCATAATATGGGAACGCGTCGTCTTCACTTGCCGCCTGTTTTTGATTCGTGCTTAGACTTAATTTGACTTGGCTGAACGGTGTAAGCTATCGGTTTAATCAAAGCAATATGATGCTAAATCATTATGAGATTGTAAATTTTTACAACTATGTATTTTGACCTAAAAATTGTATTAAAACCTTTTATGGCATTCGTTGACAATACCTCAATTTACTTATTTATTAATTTACTTAATAAATAAGTAAATTAAGATATTATTAATTTAGTTATTTGTTTACAAAAGATACAGAAACATTTAAAGGATAGAGGTGTGTTTTAAAAATCTGATTAAAAATAATAATGAGAGTTTCCACTACACCTATGGCTAAATGAACAGTTAAACCAATGAACCTTGCACAAATAACTGCTACCCTAAGCTGGATTTGAGTGGAGGACTTTCACAGTTTTCAATTATGCTATTTACAATATAAAATGTTAATCAATTTTTATTGTATTTTTTGCAAATTATATATATATATATATATATATATATATATATATATATATATATATATATATATATATATATATATATATATATATATATATATATATATATATATATATATATATATATATATATATATATATATATATATATATATATATATATATATATATATATATATATATATATATATATATATATATATATATATATATATATATATATATGTATGTATATATATATATATATATATATATATATATATATATATATATATATATATATATATATATATATATATATATATATATATAAATGCATTGTATTAAAACTCTTCGCTCGCATTAGTTTGAGTATATTGATAGGCCAGTGAGATATCATATTATAAAAAAAATTACAAGTCAAATGTGAGTAGTTTTCTCGTCAGAACAGATCAGGAGGAAGACAGACGGACAACAAGGTGGTCGTATAAAGGTTCCGTTTTTCTTTGTTAGATAAGGAATTCTTAAAAGATAAAGCGAAATCTATTCATTCCAAAAGTAAAGAAAAGTTTATAAATTTTTAATTTTTGTATATTTACACACATTTGTTTGTATCTGCCTGTATGTCCATCTTATTTATGATTTCTCCTTTATTTATTAAATTTATTATTATGTTATTAAATTATTTATATTAATTATTATTTTATTAAATTAACGTCAAACATTTCAAATAAGTTTCTTACTTTACAATTAAATTGTTTTTTATAAACAAAAGTTACGACTACGTGCTCTCCGTTGATGTAGAATTATTAAATTTGAAAGTGAGAAATTACAGTTAAAAAGAAAAACTTTTTAAGTTGTTTAAGTTTAAGTAACTTGTTTAAGTGTTATATTAAATTTACTACTTCCATAAACATTTGTGTAAGTTCTACTTGATGGAATAATATATAATAATATATTTGGTAGAAAATCCTCAGCGTTCGAGTACGACTCACGTTTAATTCATGATTTATTTTCAACTGACTTAGGATTTAAAATAGAAATTGCGCATTTAGAAAAAATATATCAAGCGTTGCGTAAGGACCCGCGCCACTGCCACCGCCCAAGCTACGTTCGTCGTGGCGCAGAGGCGCAACGTTTGCCTGTAACGCGACGGTTTCTGAGTTCGATCTCCAGTCGGGGAATATGGATTTTTCTATTTCCATTTTCTTCGCTCTGGCAAATTAGGCAAAGCGCGGCGTTGCGTTCCACCACTCAACACGCAATGCCTCGAAAAAGGCGGAAAGCGGGGACGGAGAAAGCAGGGACTAAGCAACGGGGTGTCTTAACACTAGGTTCCCAAAAAAAAAGAGAATAAAAGTTGGCACCACTTGGTATCTGAGTTACGACTCAAATTTCCTTCGTTCAACAAACACTATCTAATGGTAAAAACTACGACTCGTGTATGACACATGACTCATATTATAGTCTTGACTCATATTATAGTCTATGTGTCAGGTAACTTTTGACTGAGATATTGTGGTTTGTATCGAAGTAAGTGTGTTTTGTTATATTTAATACAGTTTTTAGCCTATTAATAAAGTCTTTTGCCTATTTCAACTTGAGCCCATTATTTTTGACTTAAGTAGGTTCAACAAAACAAGCTCTATGGTTAAAGGAATTCGTTCGGGTTAGTCACGTATATTGACATTTTTTGAAAACATTTTGCAGTAGTCTGTGACCACATCCTTTTAATGTTTTATTTAAAATATGTAAATATCGCGAAATTCAAAATCTTATAAGCCTATTTAGCTTTATAACATTAATATAATTATTTATTTAAATATTTTTAACGGATTTTGCTTTACTTTCTCACTTTATTTACTAACTTATAGCTACTATATTTATTTTGTAAATGTCTATTTATCTAATTATATGTACATGCTATATGTTGACTGGAGTCTGTTCTTTTTTTAATAGTATAAGTCTGCATAAGGCTATTTCATTTTAACTATAATAATATATATAATAACATATACATAATATAATAATATATATAATGACATTGATGAACTTTTATCTGTAAAAAAACATTTTGTATGTTTCTCTATGAATAATAAATATAAAAAAATAACCTCTAAACTTTTCCATTTTGCACTTAAACACATTATCACTTTTATTTCACACTTTGTCACTTATTTCATAAGTTTAAATACAAACACTGTAATACGAATGGAAGCGCGAAGGACGATTATTCTTATCAATTTCCTTCGACAGAACGAGGTGAGCAGAGCGCGTAATATCTAGACCTGTCATTTGTTTTATCATTAATAATGATCACTTTAATGATTACTACATTAACTAATACGTACATAATGATTATATTCATTATGGGTTATTTACGATGTATTTAATTTTGTTTATACATAAACAATATTCTATTATTATTCAATTGTATTTTTCGATTTTTTTTTGGTTAGGAACGTTAAAGCGATAATTTATATACAAATTTCGATATGTTTAAATGTAACAATTTCTGTTTGAGTGTCGGTGATCTTCTTAAATAAACTACTTACGTAATTCTAATGCTTAGTACGGCCATACTGTATTTTAACATATTTTTTGTAAATACCAAAGTTCCCTAAATATTAATTCGTATATTATTGTATATTGTGTGAATAACACTTATGTTGTATTAAGAACAGATTAAAAGATGGTAAATAAATGTTGAACAGATGAAAAAATATCGAATTTTCAGTGACATATCTGTTTAATTTTATATCTATATCTAAACTGGTGGTATCAATAGATAAAAAGATATCTTGAAAGATTTGAATGGCAATTATTATTGACACAGATACTTTGAAGTTTGGTAAAGATAATATACTAACGCAAGTACTTACGTATGTGTTGTAAGAATTAAAAAAAAACACAGAATGATGCGTAATATATTTTTAAACATATTATCATGTTATTGCGATGCGATTTTAAAGGTTCAGGTTTAAATATAAGGAAATAGAGTACTTTAGTTAATTCAGACTTGGTTCATTAAGTAATGTAAGTATAGTACAAGTAAACATATGTTATGAAAGTGAAGATTTTGTTTATTTGATTGCGTTAATCTCAGTAACTACGGGCTGGAATTGAAAAAATATTTTTATGTTAAATAGTTATTTCGCCATAAGCCATTTTTTTAGGGTTTCGTACTTCATAAAAAGGAAAACCTCATAGGATCACTTTGTCATTGTCAAATTTGAGTTTGTCGACTCTTGACTTATTGGTTGGTTAGGTTAGGTTAGTTCATAGATCTCCATATATAAAATTTGACGAAAATGTGACAACTTTGGTAAGAACTTAGAGAAGAAGAATTCAAAATTGATAGTTTATGTGTATAAGTCACAGAAAGAAAATAAATAATTTAATCTGTAGTTCATTTTATGTAGAATGAGCAAATTCAATCGCAAATTTAATTTTTTTTTCATGATATTTACCTTAAGGAAATATTTATAATTTAGGAATTCATACGCAACTCTCAATGACGAATACTGCTCTCACTTGACTTATAGTTTTATTACAGCGATTACTAATGTCGGGGGTACAAAGTAGTCAAAAAGCTCTGCTTTTTAAACCATCTTTTATATTATAGTCATTTTAGTCAAACATTTAATTTCTATATGTAAAGAAAGCCATTTCAATATATACAATTTTCTAATTCGTAAGCACTTTACCAACTATTCACAAAGGAATTCGCCATCGCCATGGAATAAGCGTTACATAACGTACACATATTGTCTCGAGAACTCGGAATAGGCTGAGCTGGCAAACAGACCACAGGTCACGGTTTTATTTGTTGAGAAGACAAACACGAGCCTCCCTTTAACTTTATGCTCACAATACTACTGAATCTCGTATTGACTTATTTTTGGGGAATTTTGAATGTAACGATATTTTGTTAGGTTTAAATATTTTTTTTATTTATTTTAAATGTTTAATGAAACTCACTGCTACATTTTTTGCTTAAAAAGTTTAAATATATGTATTTTTAAAGGCAGAATATTATGCATCTGTCGCCTTTAAAAATATATATTTTTTTTTCAATATAATATAACTATAATTTATATTTATTAATTGTTTAATCTATTCTTCTTCAATAAGTTACACCCCGTCCGAATTTCTACAAAATGTATACATGTGTGGGTTTGATTTCCGTTTGGAGTAATGAATAATTTTCATTTACTCGCTTTGGTAAGATGAAGTGCGACGTTTTCTTCCGTCGTTCAATACTGAATACCTATCTTAAATTTCGTTATGTGCTATTAAAAATGATGAATTTATTTTTAACACCTGAATAATAAAGAAGCGAAGGCTCATATCCTGCTGCGTCAATTTTTTTATAAGTCTTCTTTGTGTGCTTATTCTATATGTGGATTTTCACTTTAAAAATCATAAAAATATTTAATAAAGGATTTGTTTTATAATGCCGTTTTACTTATTTTTCATTTTAATGACAGCATCTGCTTATCCTACAGTTGTCGGGTTCGAATCACATTAGGGTAGCTTAAATTAATTTTGTTTTCTTCGCTTTGGTCGCCGCTCAACACGCAGTAACTCGAAAGGCGGAAAGCGGGATATGTATATGTGTATATATGTATGTGTATGTATGTATGTGTATGGATTTGTATTTAATGTATATATTTATATATCTACACGGTTTCCATCATGCTTTTTTCTATTTTTCTGCTCCCCACAAAACCTATTGTCTTACAGAGGATAACTGTTATTGGCTTCGTTCGAAGTCTAAAATTTGTTTAAATTCTAAGTAGCAGTCTAAGCTTTTGTTATTCCAAATAAATAAATAAATAATACTAGGTTCCTTGTGCCTATTGTGTAATACTACTTGTAATATATTGCTATGTTATGAGCAGGATAGCTAGAAGCTAAAAAAAATTATATCTGTAAGTAAAATAAGGACGTGTAGCTTAATTGCTTACGATTACTGCGACAGCTAACAAGAGGAACAAGTTCGAATCCTTCAGGTTTTTTTATGATTTTCTTTCTTCTCCTTTTAAAGAATACTTTAAGATTATTATTATTATTTTTTAATAGTTATAGAGGGCCGTCGTGGGGCGGAGGCGTTAGCATCTACCTGTAAACGCGACGGTTTGAGGGTTCGATTCCCACTCGGGGAAGATGGACTTTTCTATTTCCGTTTTCTTAGCTCTGGAAACTAGGCAAAAGCGCGGCGTTGAGTTCCGCCACTCAATACACAATGCCTCGAAAAATGCGGAATGTGGGGACGGAGAAAGCAGGAACTAAACAACGGAGTGTGTTAACACTAGGTTCATACGGTTCCTGCAGTTCCCTCTGCTTACCCTGCAATATGCGGGATAAAGCGTGAAGTTATAATAATAATAATTTTAATAGTTATTATTTCTCCATGATTATTTAGGCATAAGTGTAACAGTAGTATTGTCCGTATAACATTGTGCTAGCACATTCTAATAGTTATTTTCTAGTTATTCCACCTAAGGGCCGATTTCACCACTTGCCGATACAGTCCCAGATAGGAAATATGTCCCTTGTCTGATAGATATGCAACAAATTAGTTTCACAACTCTCAGATTTGGCTATCTACAAGATTGTTAAATGTATTAGCCTGTATCTGTTAGATAGTATTAACTACCAGCTTACTTTCTGAAACTTTACCCCTGACCGGTAAAATTGGCCTTAAACTGTTTAAATATAAAAAAGTGTTAAAGTGTTATTAAAAAAATTAAACACTTTGTATATGAACTTTGCGCAAGTTTGTAGATTCAAATCAAATAAGAATTTATAATAGAAAAATAAAATATATATTAAATAAATATTGGTTCAAAACAATGGTAGCGCTGCGGCTATAACAAGGCCCATACAAAGTTAGTTCGACTTGTCTAGTTTAATCTAACTTCACTCGGTCGTACTATATGTGAGTAATGTATGACACTCGAGATTTGCCATCGAAGTATTAGGAGATATGGAATTATTATTATTTACCAAGTTATATATATATATATATATATATATATATATATATATATATATATATATATATATATATATATATATATATATATATATATATATATATATATATATATATATATATATATATATATATATATATATATATATATATATATATATATATATATATATATATATATATATATATATATATATATATATATATATATATATATATATATATATATATATATATATATATAACTTATGGGGCTATATATTGTCAGGTATTTTTTTCTTTGCTGCACGCTGTATCCTGCAGATAACAGGCAAAGAGATGTATTTAAATATTCCGTTACCAACTCAACGCAAATTTCTCTGTCAATAAAATTAAGACCCTCATGGAGTAGGGACCAGTATCTGCTTGTGGAGATGGTTTGTGAATTCGTTTCCCACTTGGGGAAGATGGATATTTTCATTTCTGTTTTTTTGCTTTCGCGACTATGCAAGCGTGGCGTTAAGTTGCGCCACACAACACGCAATGTCTCGAAAACGTTTTCATGGTTTCTGCTACTCCCTCTGCCTACCCTGATCTATATACAGGATGAAGTGTGAAGCTAAAAAATTATAATAAATAAATAAAAAGCATAACTTAACAAAAATTACAATAACTAAGTAATCCTAGTAAGGAAACCCATCAAGCTTACAATCATTGTCGTCTAATGTCTTCTAACTACAAAGTTGATAGTACCGACTATAAAATAAAATACAATCTATATAGTCATATGCATAGTATAAAACATAGTGATTCGTCACTAACTTTCATTAGCACTTTAAATACATATATTACGTCTCAGTACACAGCCTAAATAATTCAAGCTCACTTTCATATATATTTCTCTACATACCCTATCTAAGTCTATTTTATTATATGATCCTAGTTGTCTGCATTATTTATGGCCTAGCTGCCAGCTGCAGTATCTCGATGGATACCTAACTTCTTATAAATTTTGCCTTATCTTCACACGTTCGCCATATTTTATTTTGGTAAAAAGAGAAATTTTGTAAATTTTCAGTTATTTTAGTGGTGATAGTTTTGGTACCATAATCCTGTTATTAAATAAATTAATATATAAATTAATATTTCAATTTTTTCTTGTATTTGTCAAGTATGTTGTATTGTATAAAATTGAACACAGTGGAATTTGAACCCCCTCCTCATGGAAACCGACCAACCACTCTGACAGTGGTCAGAGTTCATGCTGGGTTGAAATTCTTTTATACCTTTTTTTACAACTTATTATTCTAATAGCATCTCTGTATGGAGATTTAAAATTATTTTAAAAATTTCATCTTAAAATAAGAAAGCAATATCTATTTGTTTTTATATTTTTTTCGAGGCCTTCTTGGACAGTTCAAAGATTACTCATATTTATTAATTAAAAATTTTTTATTACTTATGTGAGGACCGCCATGGCGCAGATCGAACCCAGAAACCGTCGCGTTACAGGCAGTCTGCCTGTAACGCGACGGTTTCTGGATTCGATCCCCAGTCGGAAAGATGGATTTTTCTATTTCCATTTTCTTCGCTCTGGCAAACTAGGCAAAGCGCGGCATTGAGTTCCTAGGAAAACGCGGATAGCGGGGACGGAGGAAGCAGGGACCAAGCAACGGAGTGTCTTAACATTAGGTTCTACAGTCCCTGCAGTTCCCTCTGCCTACCCACCAGGTGCGGGATATAGCGTGTTATATATATATATATATAGTGGTATATATATATATATATATATATATATATATAATATATATATATATATATATATATATATATATATATATATATATATATATATATATATATATATATATATATATATATATATATATATATATATATATATATATATATATATATATATATATATATATATATATATATATATATATATATATATATATATATATATATATATATATATATATACCACTGTTTTACTTCACCAGTGTGTAAGCCGTGCACATGCGCTTCGTTTTATTGGCATTAGCTTAACACCTTTTAGTGATGGTAAAGTTAGAAATCCATTTTTGTTCAAAAACAGACTTTTCGTGACTGACAAAAAACACACGCAGATGTTTTTCAATCAAATCTGATTAGATAACGTGTGAAATTTGTTTAATCAATTATCCATTTAACTGCTAGCTAAGCTGAGTTAGAATATTGACTATATTTTTCACCAAACCTTTTCGAGATCTTTATTTTTATTTTTTTTAGCTTCACGCTTTATCCCGCACATGGCAGGGTAAGCACAGGGAACTGTAGTGTTAAGACACTCCGTTGATTGATTCGACGGAGATCGTAATAACAGTACTAAAAATAAAATTCCAAATCAAAATTTCGTTTCTCTAAGTGTGCGCAATTAAAACGATTCCGCAAGTGATGATTTAACAATAGATACCTTAGATTTTATTCACGTTTTCATACAATAGAAATTTTCCATATACTCACATTAAATAAAAAATGTATGCATGTATGTGTATGTACGAGACTCGAGTATGTATATAGGAGACGATGTCGTGCTTAGAAATTTGGGTTGATGTTGCTTTATCTTCACCCTTACATATTGTATGGCTGACTTGGTGAATTTTTGAACGCGGGCTTTAGCGCGAGCCGTGTAATTTTTGTCAAGAAAGTATTTCTATATAAATCACTCTGTTTCTATAGAAATGAAATTTTGAATTATTTAGATGTTGTTTAAAAGTTGTTTTGTCGTGTCGGTTAATTTTTCAAGAATTTTCGTCGGTAGAAATTCTATAATTAAATATGTTATACGTGTTCAGATTGCTCGAAAAGAGTCGGAAGAGCTGTTCCCTGGTAAACAGTAATGTTAAAACTGACTTTAGAGGTCAAATTAAAAGAAGTCTGATGTTAAAAAATATTTAAAACATCTAGTAAGGTTGAAGCGCTTTTTTTTCAAAAGTATCAAGAGTCCTATGTATTAACGTTTTCAATATTATGTTTAATGTTTTGTTAAATTTTACTACGAAAACTTATGATAGCGAAAGTACTTAATTTACTTAGAAGTAATAGTAAGATAAATAGGTGATAATTCGGTAAACGTAAGAGAAAATTGTGTTGAAACTACTAGGAAAAATTAACGCAAAATAATATAGGCCCAGAGGACATATGGGCACAGACTAGTGAATATGGAAGAGGCTCGATTTTCCTAAAAATACTACACTTTTTAAATTATCATTTACCAAGCAGAAACTGGTGTTAAGATAGTCCTCTCTAGAGAAACTTTTAGTAGAGGAACCCAAACCTCTGCAACATGTGTGAACAAAA
The DNA here is from genome assembly GCA_037178615.1 of Dione vanillae. Taxonomy (NCBI): domain Eukaryota; kingdom Metazoa; phylum Arthropoda; class Insecta; order Lepidoptera; family Nymphalidae; genus Dione; species Dione vanillae. Next base: position 1,920,700 of record JAZFAU010000269.1, read on the forward strand.
TTAGGTGATCCATTTCATTATGTAAAGATTAAGCTAACTAAGAGTTGTGTATGTATGAAAATGCATTTCAAATGCCTGATGTAACTTTGACTGTATCGAACTATCCAATACTTTACCCTAAATAGGGTCTAGTTCCTGAGATATGTACGATAAACCAAATAAACCATTTTTTGCATCATTTGTGTATGTGTTTTTTTCTTTTCTTAAAAATATTAAGGGCTGATTACACCCTTTTGCTGATAAAGCTCCAAATAAGAAATATGCTTGCTCTCTGCAGATAAATAACAAATTTTTCTTAACTAAATTTTTGAAACAATACTTTTTTTTCATATAGAAATATCTAGTAGACAAAAACCTGTCCAGATCAGTAGCTTAATACTATCAACTTTTATGTGGATAGACAACATTAACTACCAGTTTACTATCCGAAGCTTTATCCTATAACTCACCCTAAATACGATAAGATTAAATAAGTAAAATAATAATACATTTTAAACACATCAAAGAATTAATAAATTAATTAATACATAGTTACATTAAAAACAAACTCTTAATAACCTTATAATTTCATAACGTGAGTACAAACACTCACCTTACTATATACATGACCAACCACATCTGATATTCCTTCAAATGGACGTCAGAATAAGTAAAATATTCAGTTCGGTACAAAATAAATATTTATTAATTAAGAATCGCCGAAAATGCTGCTTTCGATTCTCGAATCGTCTCCGATGTTTTAATTAAAACACTTTATATAAGTAACAGTTAATTCAATATATGCCTTTATTTTGTTTTCGTTCTTGATCATCTTTTTGTTTTATTAATTAAATATTTAAAAGGATTTCATGACGTTTATGCGAATATTATATGGCGTGTATACGAGATATTGTAGCGTTGTTGTTAAGTGATGGATCTGTCTAGCACATAGCAGGGTAGGTAGAGAGAATCTAGTGTTAAGACACTCCGTTCTCTGCTTTATATAGCATGGTAGACGGAGAGATTTTTATGTAATATAAGTAATTAAAAAGTTGTCAAACAATTAAAAAAAATAATCGAATTTATATCAATCGTGTCATCGATTGATTTAGACGCTATCCCGCTGCGCCACTATGGTGGATTATATTATTTTATATATTTAATTTATTTTAGTTTACAAGTTAAGTACAAGTTTTGTCATATATTTTTAATTTTTTTAATATTCTTTCTTTCACATTGCTCAAAACTATAATTCATTTTACTTTCGCTTCGTAGGCTGAAACAATCGTAGGCTGAAGGAACCTCGTGATAAGATACTCCGTCCCCTACTTTTTGCTTTACGAGACACGCTGCGCTTTTTCTTTGACTGATTAGTTTAAAAATTAAATATAAAAGGGAGTTATCTAAGACAATATGCGCCGTTAAAATCCTGGTTTCACTTTAAAATAAAATGCTTTTTTTTATTTTCTTTTTCTATATATCCTACAACATGTGGGAGAAGTGTGCATATAAAAAAAAGACATTAACCACGTACCTGTACATTACCATAACTGTTTTCCATACATATTAAAGCTGGAGTGGAAGTTTTATAGTTCTTTTTTACATTTCCAAGCACGTCCGACGCACTAGAGTGATTGATACCGATGGCGTATGAAAACTACCAATGTACTTAATGTACGCAATGTATGTGGGTTCTGAATTAATTTTTTAAATAAATTTACTGTAAAAGTGAATAGAAATGAGCGGGACTCGAACCTGCGACTTTTGGTTGCCGTCCAAGCACTGTTACTTTTCTATTTTCTTTTTCTTTGTGCGTTGTCTCTTACAACACACAATACGCATTATGTCGTATACACAAATGTTGGAAAATCGAGAACATAGTGTCTTAACACTAGGTTTCTATTCATGTTCCAGACGTGTTGAGTGGCGAAACTAATCACAGTACTTTCAAATAAAATATCTAAAACAAAGTTAAAAAGCAAATTAAATTTGACATGTAAATAATCAAAACTTTAAACTTAACAATTGGTTAACTGTTATTAAAATTGCCTTATAAGTATAAATTATGGATTGAACCTTATGCAGCATATTTTTTTTCTTTTTACCCACTCTTGAAAAACAAAGTGTATTCTGCCACTCAATATAAAAATACAATAACATAAAAAAAGATAAAACACAAATAATTAATAAGTGTTTAATGTGTGTATTTTAAAAGGCATTTTTAACTGATCCTTTTAGCACAGTAGTCATAAAAACTACTTATTATGACTACTGTGCTAAAAGGTGGAAGATTTAATACTAATGAGTTTTTCATAATGCAAGACGGAATCCGAGCAACATATCCATTGCGCAAATATATGTAACGTTCGACATGAAAAGCTGAGTGTGGATAATATTTATTCTGTGCAACCGCCATCTTGTTTTGCAGCTGAAAATTTCATGATGGTTTAATGTTTTATGAAGCTGTTAAAAATATCAAAATAATTTGACATAATGTAATTTTGATAACGTAAAAACTATGAATAGATTTGAAAATAATGTAATAGAATATAGAAAAAGATACAAGAAAATCTTTAAAGGCTGTATAAATTATTTTTAATCTACATTTTATTAGTTATAGTGAAAAAATAACACAAATTACAGTTGTATAAAAATATTTAATTAAAAAATAATATAATGATATAAAAAATAACAGTAAAATGGGTAAGAGTATTTACTTATTTAATTTATGTTATGTATTCAGCTTCGAGATGACTTCTTATGTCAAAAGTTGGGCAAGAAAAGGGAAAGCCGAGATAAATATATTATGAACAGATACGCCTACCGAGCGTCTTAGAAGACATTTGCGACAGTTATGAAAGTATGAAAGTCGTCGAAATATGGAATTAATGTAAGATATATTTATGTATATTTCTAATTTAAACAAATATATATATATATATATATATATATATATATATATATATATATATATATATATATATATATATATATATATATATATATATATATATATATATATATATATATATATATATATATATATATATATATATATATATATATATATATATATATATATATATATATATATATATATATATATATATATATATATATATATATATATATTATTAATATTATATCTTTAGATATCTTTATAAATTTAATATTAAAGTATAAATTTTGATGGAAAATGAAGTACCATTTTTCACTTTTTAGAACCATCGAGAATATTACACACCTGAATAAAATTTTTTATTATTCTTTTAGTAATAATACCAAATATGATTATATTTTATATTTATTTTATCAAAATAATAAAGAAATATCAAACACTTATTCGACAATATTAACTGTCATCTGTTTTTATTATCCATAGAAAAAGCGCGGGAAAACGACAATCGTTTCGGCCATCTTTTTTAAATTAAATTCGCAATGATACAAACTCGAACAGAGGTTGAGATAATTATGTTTTGTTTTTTTTTCTTTTGCTAAATGAATTTATATTTGAAATGGCGATGAAGGTAAAATTTTTTGTCATTAAATATTTTTCTTTGAGCGAAAAAATGTGAAATAATATGATTAGTACATACTGTAGAAACCACAGGAACTGTTAAGACACTCAGTTACCCGGTTTCTGCCTGTTCGAGACATTGCGTGTTGGCTCAACGCCACGCTTATCTAGCTGCCATAGCTCCCTTAAGTGGGAATTGAACCCACAAACCATCGCATTTACAAAGACGCTGTAGCGATGTACCTCTGCGCCATGTTGGTCGTTAATGCGAAATATGCTAAAAAATTATATGAAAACGTTTAAGAAGTATTTCAATGACGTTTGTATTAAAGATATTATAAGCGCTATGCAGTTCAATAGAAATTTTATATTATAATAAACATACTTGCACACGCAGATCGAGATATAGAGCTCTTATGGACAATGCGGAATTTTAGTCCCTTATCACACTAGATGATATTAATATAAGAACTTAAACTTAATTTTTTAGCCTTTATTTAGATACAGCTTATATTTACTGTACTTTAAGTAACTTTTGTTTCAAACAGTAATAAAAATAATGTGAGTAATTTTAAAGATAGAATAAATTAATTTATATAGCTTCACGCTTTATCTCGCATATTGCAGGGTAGGCAGAGGGAACTGCAGGGACCTTATGAACCTAGTGTTAAGACACTCCATTGCGTAGTCCTTTCTTTCTCTATCCCTGCTTTCCGCCTTTTTCGAGGCATTGCGTGTTGAGTGGCGGAACTCAACGCCGCGCTTTGCCTAGTTGCCAGAGCGAAGAAAATGGAAATAGAAAAATCCATCTTCCCCGAGTGGGAATCGAACCCTCAAACCGTCGCGTTAACAGGCGCCACCACGATCCTCAGAATAAATTAAAATAATAAATATATAGTATATTATAAACTTATAAATAAAAAAAATATTAAGGCATCTTCTACATTAACATGTACATTAATATAACAAAATGTGAACGTAGATTATATACACGTAGAGAATCAGAACCTAATGTCAAGACTCTGTGTTCCTCACGGTCTCTACATTCGAGACACTATTTGTTAAAACACCTTTGTCTTAGTAAGGCGAGAAACTAAAAAAAAAAAGAATACTGAACCTACAACTATTGTTCAATCGTAGTTCCACAGCGTCAAAATAAATAATACCTAACTATTAGTCTAAATTTTCATTTCCAGTTAAAAAAAGGACTTTCAATAGCACAATAGTGCAAAAGGAACCTAATCTACTTCGACCTGTCCAAGGAATTCAATATCAAGTAATAGCCGACCGATAGGAAGTATTGTGGAACGTAAAATTCTTATTAAACGACAGCAACGAGGTGACTTTTAATTCAGTATTTAATTTTTTATAATATATTTTCAATAATTGAATTGAACTATGAAGTAGTTTAGTTGTAGGTTTCATAGTGTTGTATATGTATTTACTAGTAGATTGCTTGTATTTCTCGCTCACGATATAATGGAAATAATATATTATTATATATATATATATATATATATATATATATATATATATATATATATATATATATATATATATATATATATATATATATATATACATATATATATATATATATATATATATATACATATATATATATATATATATATATATATATATATATATATACATATATATATATACATATATATATATATATACATATATATATATATATATATATATATATATATATATATATATATATATATATATATATATATATATATATATATATATATATATATATATATATATATATATATATATATATATATATATATATATATATATATATATATATATATATTTTATAATATACGAGGTGTGTTCAAAAAGTATCGCGAATTTTGTGTTTTTTCAAAAATTATTTATTTATTCATGAATATCTATTTTGTCCCCTTCAAAGTAATCCCCATGAGATATTATACACTTGTGCCAACGGTTTTTCCAATCTTCGAAGAACTTCAAAAAATCATTTTTTTTTATCTTGTTCAGCTCCTCCTTCGATGCCGTCTTTATCTCGTCAAGTGTAGCATAACGTCGTCCTTTCATGGGCCTCTTCAGTTTAGGGAACAAGAAAAAGTCACAGGGGGCCAGATCTGGGGAATACGGTGGCTGCGGCATCATTAGTGTGTTGTTTTTGGCCAAAAAGTCGCGCACAAGCAACGATGTGTGAGCAGGGGCGTTATCGTGGTGCAAAAGCCAATTTTTGTTCTTCCACAAAACCGGGCGTTTCTGGCGGATTGCTTCGCGCAAATTGCGCATAACTTGCAGGTAATAAACCTTATTGACCGTTCTACCCTGTGGCAAGAACTCATGATGCACCACGCCCCTGCAATCGAAGAAAACTGTCAGCAAAACTTTCACATTCGACCGAACTTGGCGCGCTTTTTTCGGTCTTGGTTCGTGCGGCAGCTTCCATTGAGATGATTGAGCTTTGGTTTCCACGTCATAACCATAAACCCACGATTCGTCACCAGTTATGACCCTCTGGAGCAAATTTGGGTCGTCGCGGACAGAGTCCAACATCTCATTAGCAATGTTCATGCGATGCTGTTTTTGGTCGCAATTGAGCAATTTTGGTACGAATTTCGCGGCGACCCGTCTCATGCCCAAATCATTGATAAAAATCGAATGGCACGAGCCAATCGATATGTCTAGGTCCTCAGCAACTTCTCTAATGGTGATTCGACGATTGGCCAATACCATTTTCTCCACTTCATTAATTTTTTCGTCTGTTGTTGAAGTGCTCGGGCGTCCGGCACGCTCTTCGTCGTTCACATCTTCTCGGCCTTCTGAGAACATTTTGTACCACCGATAAACGTTGCTTCGGTCCAAGGTAGCTTCTCCGTATGCCACAGTCAACATTCGGAATGCATCCGCGCACTTAATTTCGTTTTTCACACAAAATTTGATACACGTTCTTTGATCCATTTTTTTGAATGGGTAAAAATCGAAGACGATCCAAAACACGTGCAAGCAAAGCAGCTGTCAACAATTAAGTGAACATTCAAAATGGCCGAGGTTGTCGGCATAAGTGAGAGACATGAGTACCAACATAACGCCACAAAAAAATTGAAATTCGAATATACGTAACCCGCGAAAATTCAAAATTCGCGATACTTTTTGAACACACCTCGTAGGTGGCAAACGAGCTGACAGATCACCTGATGGTAAGTGAATACTGCCGCCCATAGACATTTGCAACACCAGAGGAGCTACAAAATGCGTTGCCGGCCTTTTAAATGGGAATACGCTCTTTTCTTGAAGGTCTGCAGGTCGTATCTGTCCGGAAATACCGCATGCGGCAACTCATTCCACAATTTTATGGTGCGGGGCAGAAAATTTCTGTTAAAACGCACAGTAGTACTCTGCCAACTGTCAAGGTGGTGGGGGTGGTAGAGTTGTCGCATAGATCGATGACGGAAAGAGGCGGCAGGGATCAGCCCGAACAGTTCTTCAGAGCACTCCCCATGATATATACGGTAGAGAATGCATAGCGAGGCTACATCTCTACGCAGTGCCAAGGTGTCGAGCCGATCAGAAATCTTTTCGCAATTGACAATTCGAGTCGCTCTCCTTTGAATGCGGTCTAGAGGGAGAAGCTGGTACTGGGGAGCCCCTGCCCAAAGATGTGAACAGTATTCCATATGAGGCCGAACCTGAGCTTTATAAAGTTGCAGGCGGTGAGCCGGCGTGAAATACCGTTTCGATCTATTGAGCACACCGAGCTTCTTCGAGGTTAATTTAGCCTTACCCTCCAGATGACCACGAAACTGGACTTCGCTCGATATGTCAACGCCAAGAATTCCGATATTGGCTGTGGCAGTTAGAGGAGTGCTCTCAAAACGGAGCGATACGACAAATGGCAGCTTTTTAGCTTTATATATATATATATATATATATATATATATATATATATATATATATATATATATATATATATATATATATATATATATATATATATATATATATATATATATATATATATATATATATATATATATATATATATATATATATATATATATATATATTGTATTGTATTGTATTATACGTCAGTCTACATTTGTAGACTTACTTGTACTTAACACTCGTTTCATATGGTTAATGCAGTTCCCTATGCGGGATAAAAACGTGAAGCTAAAAAAAAAATTAAAGATTATAAATTTATGTGTGTGTGTGAAACGGATCATCAATATCTTGATGATTCTAAATAGTAATTGACTAAGATTTAATTTCAGAGACAGTAAATAATTATTCATAACACATACCTGTGACCACGGTTATTGAAAGTGGATGTTTTTAAATGCTAAGTAATTAATCAAGTTTTAGAACTTTATTTTTTTCTAACATTTTTTTAGTCTTGACTTAATTAAATGAAAACTTATTGAAAATTTTCTTCATAATTTCTCCTGTTATTTTAGTTCTAGTTAATTGATTTTCTTAAAATTTGTCCTCAGAACAAAATCTGAATAATGATTAACATTGACTTCTCATTACGACCATTAAAATTCGGTAGGAACAAAATTATTTTTTATTATTCTTTAGCTTGGTACAGTAGGCAGAAGGATCCACAGGAATTATGGAAACCTAGTGTTAAAACACTCCGATCCCGGCATTCCGCCTTTCGAGGCATTGTGAGTGGAGTGGCGGATTTCTATGTACGCTTTCTTAGTAGTTGCTAGAGCGACAAGAAGGAAAAGGATTGATCTATCCATGGGTTCAATTCCGAGTGGAAATTGAACCCACTAACTACCTCGTTTACATGCAGACCTCTGCGCCTTGATGGTCCTTCAGAAAAATCTTTGTCAACTAATCAAAATTGACCAAGCAAACGTGTTTACATGAAAATAACAAAAATAGAGGAGCCATACAAAACTACAAATAAGTAGTTCGTAAGAAACTAAATCATATTGTAGTATCTAATAATAAAGGTTAATACGATTTATTGCAAGTAATCAAAATGACTTCGGCCAGTGTAAGTTGAGACACGGGAAGACCACGTTGACTAGCGACATGGTCAATTTTAAAATTGGCTTGGTATCCATTAAAAGTTTTCTGCGTTCTGTCTGTTAAGACATTGGATATTGAGTGGCGGAACTCAACGCCGCGCCTTGTCTTGTTGTCAGAGCAAAGAAATGAAAATATCGTCGAAGTTACAATCACGATGCTTATAATGAGAGGCTCTGTCGTGCTTTGATCCATGGAAATACATATATTACTGCTTATATTACTTGTTATATATAGATTTGTTATTTATGTTTAAAAAGCCTTTTTTAGTCAAAATATTTTAATAATTATAAATAGATATGAAAGTGAAACCATTTTATTTAAAAAGCTGTCTATTTGACGTTGTCCACTTCAATTTTAAATACTGTAGTGATTAATGAAGCAATATGTCAAGTACGATACTTTACATATTAAAATATTATCTTTATGAAAACATCACCAAAGACATCTTAGCAATTAGCTCATCAAATTTTCTACTTATTTTCGGGTTATAAATAGAAGTTAATTAGTAAAACTAAGCGCTTCTCAAACTATATAATAATTAACACATATTATTTTACACAATTTCTCTCATAACCGGATATAGCCGGTCCAAACTTACTTTAGCATAACATACGTACAGTCCAATAACTTACCATTAAACCAGTTACACCAGTACTGATAGAACATACTTCTATTGTGTATGTACGGAACTCCCGACCACGGTAATGGGAACTATAGTTCAGATACGATGCCAGTATTGTCCAATTTATTATTATTAGGTTTCGTCCATGGTGCTCGATATTTGTGTCAGTCAGAATAGGATATGTGATGAAGTTAACTGGATATTTAACATGAAGTAGTAGATAAACTTTAATAAGCTTAGCACTTTTCCTTTTATTACCTTAGCAGTAAAGTTTGAATCTTTTTTGTTATTAGGCAGAATTTTTGACAGAAATAAGAAAGCCCGCGTAAATATTTTTCAAGGAAAACTTGTTAACATGTAGTATTTACTTAATCAATTATCAATTGAACTGTTTAAGTTCGTACATCAGCTATGTTTTTCACCAACCCGCATTTTCAAGATCTTAAACCGGTAACCTTACTTAAATGGTACCAAATATTAATTTCTAGTTCTTAATCTTGCCTCTCTAAGTGTGTGCAATAAAAACGCTTACACAAGAAATGTATAATGATTATTTTGTACGAAATATTGTTATATTCTCTTTATTTATATCTTTTATTTATCTTATTTTCTCCATATAACGTGACATTGTCAAATTTATTGATGCGCTTAAATATATTTAAATATAAGCTAGCCAATAAAGCAGATTAAATAAAAACGACGGTTTCTGGATTCGATTCCCACTCGAGGAAGATGCATTTTTCTATTTCCATTTTCTTCGCTCTGGCAACTAGGCAAAAGCGCGGCGTTGAATTCCGCCACTCAACACGCAATGTCTCGAAAAAATTGGAATTTGGGGACGGAAACAAGCAGGGACTAAAGCAACGGAGTGTCTTAACACTAGGTTCGTATGGTTCCTGCAGTTCCCTCTGTCTACCCTGCCATATGCGGGATAAAGCTAAAAGAAAAATAATAATAATAAATTGTAACTTGTAACAGTACATAAATATGATTTTTAGAAGCAGTGCAAGTTAAAAATGTTTAGGCCATCGTGGATCGTCGACTGACAGGGTGTATTCTCATCTCGTGCAATATAAAGCAGTACATTCATTTCTGCCTTTCAATATCTTAAAGATGAATGGAAGGTGACGATCGAAATGTTTTTATAAAAATTTCCTAACTTATTACTCTTATTGTGAAATATTTGTTAATAATATGATAATCGGCAAAGAATAGCTGATAACGAAAGAAAATGGTGATTCCTAACTCTTTTCTATTTATTTTTATTATAAAAAACAAACATAATGTTAGGACACTCCTTTACCTTGTATCCCAACATTCGAGACATTGCGTCGTGACGGATTTCAACGCGTGTCTTGCTATTGGACCGATGAAAGGAAAACAAATATCTCCCCCCAAGTGAATATCGAACCTGCAACCGACACAGCACACCATCAGACAATATTGCACATATTTTTAGTATAGTAAACAAATATTTTCGAACATATAAAATTGTAGATTTAATTTTTGTGTTTGTGTGAAACGGCCTTAAGGACCCGTTCAATCCAAGATAGTTGATGTACGTTGCCGAAATAATGATATATGGTATTTTCGTGTAACGGTAGATATTTTACAGCCGAGATGAGAACGAGTGGAGCTTCATATTGGAGTATATATTCATTTTTAGGGTTCCGTACAAAAATAAAAAACGAAACCCTTATAAAATCACTCGTGTTCCTGTCCGTCCGTCTGTCACAGCCAATTTTCTCTGAATCTACTAGACTGAATCAGGTGAAATTTTTCAGGATAGTGTAATGCCCTAACCCGAACACAGATGTGTAACGTAAAAAATATTTTTTTGAAATAAGGGTAATTTTCGGGGGATGAATTAGGTAATTAAAAAAAAAATTTGCATACCTTACTGAGTCATATATCAAATGAAAAGACATGTTATCAGGATCTCGAATATATTTTTTTTTAATTTTTTAAAATAAATAGTTTCGATGATATTCATGAAAAAAGCCGAAAATTAATTATTCCCCCCTAGTCTCCGAAACTACTGGGCCGAAAAATTTGAAAAAATACTGAATATAGTTTATGGCTTGTAGATTACCGGAAAACCTATAAGGTAATAATATATTTCATAAACTAAAAATAAAATGGTAAATTCGATAAAAAATGTTTTTAAGGAAAAAACGTTTTCAGGCGAAATCTTTCACTATATTGTGTTTCCCTTTCCACTCGAGTTCAACTCGCACTTGACCGGTTTATTATTTACTTTTTAGTATTTACTATTTAACAGGTGAAAACTAATATCTGACTGAACAGTGGTAAAAGAATACTTAAAGAACACTTATAATATATATTTAGTTTAAACGCAGCGAGATTGGAACCCGCACTCATTGGAAACCGTCCAATGTTCCCCCGAGCTATATTGTGACCGCATAAAATTATATTAAAATCTGTTGTAAAGTAAAAATTTAAACATACTCATACGTAGGTACAAACTGCAGGAATCGATTTTATTTAATACTATAGTTTTGTTTAATATAATGTATAGCGGTGATAATACGGAATCGTATAGAATTAATAGCTACAACATGTACCCAAATTGCGTTTAGAAGCCGACACTTGAACTACTGTACGGCCTTATTTAGTATTAGACTTTAAATTTTTTTTAGCTTCACGCCTTATCCTGCATATTGCAGGGTTCCCTCTGGGAACTGCAGGAACCATATGAACCTAGTGTCAAGACACTCCGTTGCTTTAGTCCCTGCTTTCTTCGTCCCCGCTTTCCCCCTTTTTAGAGGCATTGCGTGTTCAGTGACTTCAAATTGTATATTTTGAATATGTTTAAAATAATAATAATATTATATGAAGTTAAAAAAAAAGCGTAACTAACTATCTCTCGATAAGGCCATCCCGCATCCGACGCCGATCGTGAGAGTTCGTGCTTCCGACCCCTTATCTCTAATGTGCTTAGAAATGAGGTGAAAATTTTCGCATTTTTTAAATCTACACAGATATATACATATATACATCTGTTATTTTTTATATAAATTTATAAGCGATATATTTTTTGATATTATACCGTATTCTGTACGCAGCAGTAGCAGCAGCAGTAGGCAAAGGAAATCTAGTATAGTAAAACAGTCGATTCTCCTTAACTTCGTTGACTTTTAGCTTATGTGTGGAACAAAGTGTTTAGTTTATTTATGTTTGGTTTGATTTTTTTAAATGAAGGAAATGAAACCTGCTAAACTTTGCGGGATATGGTATTTTAAACTATAACGGCCTAAGCTGTAAAAGAAAATTATTTTGTAAAAATAAATCACGGATATATGACTTAAAATCTACGAATTATATTTAACTTCCTCCGATTTTCACTGTTACTTAGACAACATGAATTTCATTTCCTCATACTCGGTAACATTGGAAAGCGCAGCGTTGAGTTACGCCACTCAACATTCACGACACTCTCGGTAGGTGCAATTAAGTAATGGAGTGTCTTAACACTAGCTTCTCTCTATCGTGCCCTGCTATATGCGGAAAAGAGCGTGAAGCAAATTTTTTTATTATTCTCCATCCTTATACATTAGACATGTTCCTTTCCCCCATCATACGACAGTAGACGTCGCTCCAGGAAGACGTTGCAAATTTTATGAATGTACATCATTATAAGATCCCAAGGCACTCGTAAATTTACCTATCGCTATAGAGAATGGTAAATTCGCTTGTATCCTTTTCAAAAGGGGCACGGCTCGCACTATAAAGCCTAGTCCTGTTACTTTAACCACTGAATAACCAATGGGGTACTTCAGGGTGATGCACTGAGTGCGGAATTATTATTTATATATGAATTTATATTTCTTATTTTCATGTGTATAGACAATTAAAGTGTTTTTTTTTTAATTTATCTTACTATATCTACCATCTCAGTAAGTTTGGGTTCGATGCTCACTTGATGAAATTAATTATTGTGATGTTTCCATTCTGGTATGATTTTTTCCTCTACTACTAGTTCATTACTAATTTTAATTTCTCATACTAATATTCTATACAGTCTCAAATTAAGACGGAAAGTGGAAAATCAAGTGCCTTAACACTTAGTGGGGTGCAGAAGTTAAAGAAAATTGTCAATGTAAATCTACGTGCCGATAACCGATAATCTATTTCTTAAAAAAAGTTTTTTACTTGACAAATTTCTAAGCAAAGTTTTCCCATAAAAATCACCGAAACATTTAGAAACTTTTGTTAGTCGACAAATTGTTCGATTAACAAAGCTGTGTGAAGTTTTCAAAGTCAATAATCACTGTTTATACATTTTTAATCATTTTGGCTATAAAGCTGGAAACGATTGCGTTTTATCACGTTTCGCGTTAAATTAATCCGGTCCAAAGGCTTTGCAAAGGTGTCCTCTGTGTGTAGCTAAAGAAGTAAGTTATCCTAAGCTTAACCTTTAAAATGGCAAACAAAGATTTGCCATTTTAAAGGTTAAGCTTAGGATAACTTACTGTTTATTTATTTATTTAAGTTACGCTTGAGTAAAAAACTTTAAACTTATTTTCTTTTTATCTCTAAGTCACGATATATCCGGTATATTGTATACTTTTGAAGTATGTTTATTAAGCCATTTCTAAATTGAAATAAAATTTTAATGACTAATGTTAAATGTTATATATATATATATATATATATATATATATATATATATATATATATATATATATATATATATATATATATATATATATATATATATATATATATATATATATATATATATATATATATATATATATATATATATATATATATATATATATATATATATATATATATATATATATATATATATATATATATATATATATATATATATATATATATATATATATATATATATATATATATATATATATATATATATATATATATATATGAGACAGGTATTTATGCTCAGGAAAAAAGTAAAGCGTTTAGTTTCGTCACTTAACTTGAGTGATTTAGAGAGAAAACGAAAATTTTAATTTCTACTTTTTTACTATATTGTAACTTAAATAAATAAATAAACAGCAAGTTTACCTAAGCTTAACCTTTAAAATGGCAAACAAAGAGCTACACACAGAGGACACCTTTGTGAAGCCTTTGGACCGGATGAATTTAACGATATGCGAAACGTGATAAAACGCAATCGTTTCCAGCTTTATAGCCAAAATAAGTAAAAAAGTATAAACAGTGATTACTGACTTTGAAAACTTCACGCAGCTTTATTAATTGAATAATTTGTCGACTAACAAGTTTCTAAATGCATCAGTGAAATTTATTTAAAAAATTCGCTTAGATATTTGTTAAGCTTTTTTAAACAAATTCGCTGTCGGCAATCATTACGTAGATTTACATTGACAGTCTTCTATAACTTCTATTCCCAACTTAGTGTTACGACATTTGACTTTCCATTTTCCTACTTAATTTAAGACACTGCATGCATGCCATAATGGAAAAATGACAATAATTATTTTCACCAAGCGAGCATCGAACCCAACCTATCGAGATAGATATAGTTAGATGCAGTTATACTTGAAATAAATCACTAGAATTGCCCATATACCTGCTAACACAAAGTATAATTTCATGTATAAATAATAATTCCGCACTCAGTGCATCACCCTGAAGTACACCATTGGTTATTCAGCGGTTAAGTAAGTAGTAGCCTAGTCCTGACTAGGCTTTATAGTGCGAGCCGTGCTCCTTTTTAAAAGGATACAAGCGAATTTACCATTCTCTATAGCGATAGGTAAAATTTACGAGTGCCTTGGGATCTTATAATGATGTACATTCATAAAACTTGCAACGTCTTCCTAGGAGCGACGTCTACTGTCGTATGATGGGGGAAAGGAACATGTCCAATGTATAAGGATGGTTGGAGAATAAAAAAAAATGGCTTCACGCTCTTTTCCGTTATATGCGGGAAGATACAGGGCTTAGATTCCACTACAGATAGATACAGGGTTTAGATTCCACTTCCACCTTCTGAGACTGCCGTGAATATTGAGTGGCGTAACTCGACGCTGCGCTTTCGAAAGTTACCATTATGAGAAAATGAAATTCATTTCGTCTAAGTAACAGTAAAAATCGGAGGAGTTAATTAAATTTTCTTTTACATTTTTGGCCATTATAGTTTAAAATACCAGGTCCCGCTAATGTTAGCAGGTTTCATTTTGCACTAAAAGAAAACCAAACCTTAAGGAAAACACAAATCAATTAAATATTTTGTTTCAAACTTAAGTTAAAAGTAAACGAATGTAAGCCTAGTATTTTACTATAGGTACTAGGTTTCCTTTGCCTACACTGCTACGTGCAGAATACAGTATAATATTTAAAAATATATATATACAAAAAAAATATAAACATATGTATATATTTATATCTGTATATAGTATTAAAAAATGCGAAAATTTTCACCTCATTTCTAAGCACATTAGAGATAAGGGGTTGGAAGCACGAACTCTCGCGATCGGCGTCGGATGCGGGATGGCCTTATCGAGAGATAGTTAGCTACGCTTTTTTCTAACTTCATATGACAATAATATTATTTTTAATATATTTAAAATATACACTGAGGACCGTCGTGGCGCAGAGGCGCAACGTCTGCCTGTAACGCGACGGTTACTGGGTTCGATCCCCAGTCGGAGAAGATGGATTTTTCTATTTCCATTTTCTTCGCTCTGGCAAACTAGGCAAAGCGCGGCGTTGAGTTCCGCCACTCAACACGCAGAGCCTCGAAAAAGGCGGAAAGCGGGGATGGAGAAAGCAGGGACTAAGCAACGGAGTGTCTTCACACTAGGTTCCCACGGTCCCTGCAGTTCCCTCTGCCTAAGTTTTATACTTAATGAGGCCGTACAGTAGTCCGAGTGTCTGCTTCTAAACGCAATTTGGGTACATGATTGTACTGTACTCACATAAACCTCCTGGGATGGCCGCCACAGCACAGAAAAACGAAGAGGCTACGGGATCGCTTTCGCTCTCCTAAGCAGTTTGTATCTTAGTATCTACTATTTTACAATGGATTTTAATGCGGTCATAATATAGCTCGAGGAATTTTGCTAACATTAAGGTATGTAGATATCTTTCACACGACCAATTATAATTCGATCCCTCAAGAGTAATCTCTAAAAATTTTATATTATGCCAATAAAAACCTGTAAACGTTATATGTAAAGACATTCTGTAGTTTATTTAATATCAGCTTTGAACTTGTACGAAGCTGTGGTGAATCGCTAGTGATGTTATAAAGATAAAGTTAATTTGGATATACTCTTTACTCTAAGGAACCACTGGTTCATTCATAGTTCATTTTTCAATAGGCTATATTCAATTTATTTAATAATAGTAGGCTATAACTCTATATAGGCGAAGCCGAAAGTAAAACCTAATTAGCTGTTGCAAAGTTTAACTCGTAGATAAAATATTAAAGCTACTTAAGTAGCTTCCTACTATGGCGCAGATTGAAAGCGTTTTGACTAAAAACGCGATGATCGTGGGTTCAATTTCCAATAAATGTTAGATTTAAAAATTAATAACTAGCTTAGGTTAAGTTAAATAATTTTATACTAAAAATTTTTTGTAATTATGATTTGAATCAAGTATGAAATAAAATGTTTATGAGTTTTTTAAATTTTCTCAATCTGCTGAGACAGTATGGGGTTGAGTTCCGATACTTATTGCGTCAATACGCAGTATCTTTCAAAATTGGATGTAAACTGGTAAACGGAGTTTCTTACACTAAGTAGCTTATTGTCCATTTTGCTGTAAGATAATTAATTAAATAAATAAATTTAATAGGTCTTATAAGATAAATAGCCATGTTGTATTCCTATTTTTATGGATCTTTATTATAGTGGCACACAGAAACACACAGCGACTAAAAAAAGGAAGTTATCAATTCTTCTATGTACATTATGTTTATTTTGTATGTATTACGCATGAGCTCTGTCAATAATAAATGTATAATTTCGATGATTCGCTTATACCCAATAGGGTCTCGTTTTATTTTGCTCCAGGATTTGAACCTACGCAATCGAAACAATCCTACGCGCTCTAACCATTAATCCTCACGTTGCTCATCAAGCTACGTCCAGTAACAAAAACAAATATATAATTTTTCAAATTTAAAAATTATAAGAGTAATTTTTAACGTCAAATACTTTACTACCGGTTCGCTTAAGTTAATGCCTTCAAAGTCGAAAAGAATCGGCGTAACTGAATCTTCTTTTTCTTTGTTTTTCATAATTAATTATTAAGAACTATCAATTATTATAGAAAATATCAATTGAACCATACTATTTTTATTATTTATAAAATCATTAATTAGGTCTCACAATCCCGAATGTATTAATATTTTATTTAATTTAAATTTTCCTTTCAAAAATCTTTAGAGTCTAGGTCGTTGAATTCAAATCTAGGGTATTTTCCCTTGTATCAAACTAAAATTTAAATATATCTCAATCGGGAACCGAATTCTCTACCATCGTTCAATTATATCCGATATATCAGTGCCACGATAACCTTATCGCAACGTTGAAATCCTTAATCTAGATAAGGAAAGGCCCGAATAGTAAAGCCGTGTTATTGGGATGCAATAAACTTATACTCCTGCCAGTTCTGATTAAAATCTCATAATACTTGGTATGAGTTATAAGCGAGAGCGGAAACGGAAGCTCTTTTGTATATTAATAGAGATTATTTTATTTAATTGCTAAAACTATTGCGACTTCTTTTTGATTGACTAAATTTACTTAATGTTTCTTTATTTTCTCTTTATTATATTTATTATATTTGAAGATATCAGTATGCGCAATTATAATATTATTAGTTTAAGCTTTACTCAGAAAGCTAGTGTATTTTTACATTGTACAGTTCTTCCAAATTTAGTATTTTCATTCATATCCACAAAATATACATACCAAGTTTCAGGAAGCTCCTGCCTATTTCCTACATTCTTACTACTTTTTTTTTTGTTTTTTTTAGCTTCACGCTTTATCCCGCACATGGCAGGGTAGGCAGAGGGAACTGCAGGAACCATACGAACCTAGTGTTAAGACACTCCGTTACTTAGTCCTTGCTTACTCCGTCCCCGCTTTCCGCCGTTTTCGAGGCATTGCGTGTCTTAACGTGAGCGCGTTGAGCTCCGCCATAAGTGGCGGAGCTCAACGCCGCGCTTTGCCTTAGTTGCCAGAGCGAAGAAAATGGAAATAGAAAAATCCATCTTCGACGACTGGGGATCGAACCCAGAAACCGTCGCGTTATCCGCGTTACAGGCAGACGTTGCGCCTCTGCGCCACGACGGTCCTCTTCTTACTATTATATAGTTTTAAAGAGTTTCTAAACATTTTTAAAAGGGTGGTTGTAAAAATAATATTGTAATTTAGTTTTCCAGTTGCACCATTTATGCTATTTGGTTGTATCGGAGACCGAAACTAATTTGCCTTTACAAAATATACATAAATTGTGACCGCAGAATTAACAAGCAGGCGTTTTTGTGCCATTTCTATACTAGTTGTTCATTTATTCAGTTAACCCTAAAGTGCTATGGTTTAGCAATATATAGATATATATATATATATATATATATATATATATATATATATATATATATATATATATATATATATATATATATATATATATATATATATATATATATATATATATATATATATATATATATATATATATATATATATATATATATATATATATATATATATATGCACCAATCATTTTATTATCACTTCTTAGGGTACAAATGAACTGGTGCCCTCGTACCCTAATAAACACTTTACCTTCTTTATTTTACTCACTATCTATGAATACTACTTCCAAATGTAAATTTAATTTAGTTCACCACCAAGCAATACAGGTTCAGTACAACATCCTATGCATAAGGTAAATAAACAGGTTGGCAACGATAACGGTCGGATGTAACTACACGATCGACGCCGGATGAACCTTATCGACCGGCGCGCTAGTTACTATGTACCTACACTCTATATAAGCATAACTCGGGTTTATTTTATCTATTTAATTTATAATATATGTACCCTCGTTTTATTTATTTTTTGTACATATATACATCGGTCAGTCAGGTAGAGAAGTTGGAAACTAGTGCTCAAATTTCAATTCTCTTTGTCTACAAAAATTTTCTTAGAGGCATAGTGTACATAGTGTGTGTTGAGACACTCCGTTCTCCACTTTCAATCCAGTTTCGAGACATTATGTGTTGATTAGAGGACCGTCGTGGCGCAGAGGCGCAACGTCTGCCTGTAACGCGACGGTTACTGGGTTCGATCCCCAGTCGGAGAAGATGGGTTTTTCTATTTCCATTTTCTTCGCTCTGGCATCTAAGGCAAAGCGCGGCGTTGAGTTCCGCTACTCAACACGCAATGCCTCGAAAACGGCGGAAAGTGGGGACAGAGTAAGCAGGGACTAAGTAACGGAGTGTCTTAACACTAGGTTCTTATATAGTTCCTGTAGTTCCCTCTGCCTACCCTGCCGTGTGCGGGATAAAGCGTGAAGCTAAAAAAAAAATGTGTTGATTAGCGGAAGATGTGTTGATTAGAAGGAAGTAAGCAGGGACTAAGTAACGGAGTGTCTTAACACTAGGTTCTTATATAGTTCCTGTAGTTCCCTCTGCCTACCCTGCCGTGTGCGGGATAAAGCGTGAAGCTAAAAAAAAAAAAATGTGTTGATTAGCGGAACTCAACGCCGCGTTTCGTCAACAAAGTTATCAAAAATAATTAAATAATTTAATATTTCTTTTCGTAAAACGAAATATAATATTCTATGTAGAAATAAATGAATTCTAATGCTTGATTGGATTTAAGTACTCTAAGATGAGCAAAGAGACCGCCGTTTGAAGGTACAGAGTTTGCTTACAACTTTTACTTTTGCTTTTTATATGGTAAGATAATTTGATTATTATTGTTTATTATTTATTGATCATATAATTATTGATATAAAAAATAGAAAAAAATATATTTTATTTAAAACTTTATCATTATAATTTTTTTGTTGTATTTTATTTTATAACATTTTAATTGATTTCATTTAAGATTAGAAAATAATATGCGTTTGTTTTTTTAACAAATCTCTTTCTGTCTACGCCAGGTAATACGGGAGATCTCCATTTTGAGCAAAATTTTGCACAGATGCACACTCATACGCATCTAAATATTTTGATTATAATTAAGTACAGTACTTACAACATGTGTATATATATATATATATATATATATATATATATATATATATATATATATATATATATATATATATATATATATATATATATATATATATATATATATATATATATATATATATATATATATATATATATATATATATATATATATATATATATATATATCTTTTATATGAGTTTTATATTTGAATTAGTACGATATTATATATTTCAGTCCTTCCCATAATGTCGTATGCCTTAACCCGGAACCCGTTACGCGGAAGAGTTCGCTGTAATAGCGATAATGTCGCCTCTTGTACACTTAATTTAATTATGTGCTTCTGATATCATAAATCTTATTTCTCATATCAATTGGGTGTACAATAAGGAGTGTCACGATCCGGTATAATTAAATAACACTTCAACATATCCGTGGGATTAATCAACAACTGTTGTAGTGTATTTAGAGTATTTTTTTCCTATTTAAAATATAATGTAACCTACTCTACTCTACTCTCTCTCTCTTGTCTTTTACTACAATATTTTTTATAGCTTCACGCTTTATCCCACACATAACAGGGTAGGCAGAGGAAACCGCAGGAGTCGTGGGAACCTAGTGTTAGGGAGGCAAACGGAGAAAGTGTGGCCCCTAGTGTAAAGTCACTCTGTTCCATGCTTTCCGTTTTAGCATATTGTTGAGATTATGAAAATAAATATTCTCTGCGAATAGAATTGTAACCTGTAACTATCATCTATATTATATCATCGCTTACAGTTAAAAGCTGTGCCTCAAAAATATATATAATGTATAAGTTTACGAAAATAAAACCCTCTAAAAATTCCACTCGGTAAATTATTTTCCCATAAAAAAATCATTTACACGCCTAAAGCAGATGTCAGACACATCAAAGGTGTCATAAAATTCACATGAACCTATTCATAGCTGGAACCATCCCTACTTTATTGTTCTCTTAAGCTACGTTTAAATGAAATGTTTTATGTATTTACCCATATTATTTTTTCCAGATTTGTCTATATTTCATATATATTGTTAGAATATTGAACTTAAATATATTAATATATTTAAATTGACTCCAACGAAAGGTGCACGTTAGTCCTGATATATTTTTAAAGCCATATATATTTTTAGGGACGTATATATTTTTTGATCGATATATATTTTAGTTTAACTAAACACAAAATTTTAGGAATAAGGGAATACCCTACAAGGAGAGCCATGTGAATATAGTATGTTAGTATGTTAAGATAAGTAGATATATATAAAATAGTTAGTTTAATATTTTTAAAGTAAATTAAATTAGATTCACGCTTTATCCTGCTCGTAGCAGTGTACGCAAAGAGGACTGCAGGAGCCTTGGGAACCTAGTCTTTTGTGGTATTGTGTCTTGAGTGACGAAATTTAACGCCACGCTTTGCCTAGTTGCCAGAGCGAAGAAAATAGAAATTAGATAATCCAGACTCTCCGAGTAGGATTCGAATCCACAAACCGTCGCGTTGACACGCAAACGATGCATCTCTGTGTAACGACGGTCCTCAGTTCTGGCGGCTTAATTATTACATTTTGTTTTAAAACTTGTGTTTTAAAGCAAGAACATGTAGGTCCAGATATTCAAAAATAAATTTATGAAAATAATTTACTTATATGCTATAATCTTTATTAATTAAGTAATACTTAAAGACACGGCATAGTAGGACATTATTTACAATGGCAAAGAAGATGATTGTTGGTAAGATGTATTTCCTCCGTTCTGGTCACACAAAAAGCGAAAGTATCTGGAGAACGGAGAGTTTTAACACTGAATATTCTCTGCCTCCTATGTTCGTAATATAGAGAAATAAATTAAAACAATTGCTCACATACAATCTGCCAAGTTAAATTGATTAGCATAAAAACGAATTCTTTTCGAAACAACATTAAATCAAATAAGCTTCTTTTGTTTCAAAATATAATATCATGTTGTTAAGGCTAATGAACAGGATTCGTAAACCTTGAAATTACATTGAATATTATTTTGTATTTCAGTACAACGAAGCTTTTAAGCTTACGACGTATCATACGGGTTCCAAAGTTTAAAAGAGAACTCACTATTACAAATTCATTTGCTTACTTAATTATATGTACAAAAATATATACTCGTATATAATTAAAGTATAGCATACATTTAGATTTTTAAATTTAAATTTAGACAAAGAGAAGTAATATTAAGACACTCTCTTTAAAATGATATCTGTATTTCTGACACTCTGGGCTAATCACCTAAACAGCTGAATCGATTTTTATTACACTACGAAAGATAGAAAAGATTGTGGTGCATCATGTAAGCTACTTGTTATCCAGAAATACCGGGAATCCACTTTTGGGAAACCACATATGATCTTCAATTGTCCATCGATGGTGACAAGATGATGATTTAGAAATATTAATAAAAATAATTACTACATATAGCGAAGATGGCAGAGGCGTAGCTAATTTCTGTAAACGTGATGGTTTGTAGGTTCGACTTTCACTCGGTGAAGATGGATTTTTCATTTTTATTTTCCTCGATCTGGTAACTAATCAAAGTGCAGCGTTAAGCTCCGCCACTCAATACTGGGGAGAAGGTGGTAAAAAGAAGAAAGGAGTTTCCTAACACTAAACTTTCTGACGGTTCCCTCTGCCTACCCTGCTGGGTGTGCAGGTTAAAGCGTGAAGCTATAAATTAAAAAAAATACTAAAATCAGCATATAGTACGGGTTACAGCATATCATTTTAACTTTTAACATAAGTATTTAATAATATTTACAAATTTTGTACACGTAACTACAAATTGCCAGACTCCAGTCATTTTGTCCCAAAGCCGCATTATTAATGAGAAATTACAAACTTCATAACAACTTTAGTTTGAAATGACACCTCTGTTCACCCGTGTCATATCAAATATGTTCATTGTCCACTGTATTATATGAATATGCTATGCTGCAACCATTCCATAATAGAAGACTAAGAGAGAATTTGGAGAAATTTCTCCGGCCACGATTTCTTAGAATGTGTGAATCGTAGTCGTCGTAGTCTTCTCCTTCTTCCCCATTTCCCAAGATATAAAGGATATATTCCTAATTTATTTTTAAATTAATTTCTACAATTCCTAATTTCTTATAATTTATAAAAATTTAATATATATAAAGACGGATATGCAGTGTAAGAAGATTAATAAGTGTAGAAAAATAAAACTAATGTTTTTAGATCACTCTTAACAACTTTTAGTCAATTCAAGACTTAAGATACTAAAAGACAGTAATTAGACACTATATATGTATATATACATACACATATACATACATATATACATATATATACGTTATTACACTGTTTGTACAGGTTGTGAAAATTATAAGCGAGTGCAGTTTAACCACATATCCGACAGATCCGCATCCGTGCTTTGTTATGTGGTGTACTATGTGCCTATGCTGTAACACTTAACGTTTACTAGTAAGAAATCAATGATGAAAATGATAATGATGGAATTAGTAAATCCGAGATGTCCTCGTGCACAAAGGGTTCCGTAGTTGTTTTGAGTTTATTTTAGTATAATTTATAATAGCCGAGATATTTGAATTTGCAAGCGTTTGCACTTACTTAGATTTTAAATAAAAAAGAAATTAAGTAAAAATTGTGTTTGGCTTTTTTAGTTTTACTATTGCAAACTATGCAAACTAAAAATCGTTAGGAAATGTCATTTTAAAACGTCTAGCATTTTAAAATATCCAATATGTTATAGTTTTTGGACTTCACGATTCTATTTGGTGTCAGTTCAGTTCAATTTACTGTAATAATACGACAAATTTCTATGAAAATTATTCACCCTTAACTATTGTTTTCTCATATATATATATATATATATATATATATATATATATATATATATATATATATATATATATATATATATATATATATATATATATATATATATATATATATATATATATATATATATATATATATATATGTATATATCCAATATGTTATAGTTTTTGGACTTCACGATTCTATTTGGTGTCAGTTCAGTTCAATTTACTGTAATAATACGACAAATTTCTATGAAAATTATTCACCCTTAACTATTGTTTTCTCATATATATATATATATATATATATATATATATATATATATATATATATATATATATATATATATATATATATATATATATATATATATATATATATATATATATATATATATATGTATATATATATATATATATATATATATATATATATATATATATATATATATATATATATATATATATATATATATATATATATATATATATATATATATATATATATATA
The DNA here is from genome assembly GCA_037178615.1 of Dione vanillae. Lineage (NCBI taxonomy): Eukaryota > Metazoa > Arthropoda > Insecta > Lepidoptera > Nymphalidae > Dione > Dione vanillae. The sequence continues at coordinate 1,945,448 of JAZFAU010000269.1, forward strand.
TATATATATATATATATATATAAGAAAAAAGTTTATTTTTAATTTTTTTGGACATAACTTCATATTTTTTTAAGCTTCTTATTATATTTTATTACTGTGACTATTTTAAGCTTCCAATTTTATCCTGTATATATAAGGAATTGTTGTTTGAATTGGAGATGATTGCGTTTCAATTGGCGGAAATTAACGCCGCAGTTTATCGGAATAGCACTTAGACATTATTATCCCTTAACTTATCAGCGTAAAATATAAAAGCATTAGAAAAGCACCAAAAAAAGCTAAACTAAAAAAAAATAAAAGAATCTTTATATACTATAATAATTTTTATTGTATATATATATATATATATATATATATATATATATATATATATATATATATATATATATATATATATATATATATATATATATATATATATATATATATATATATATATATATATATATATATATATATATATATATATATATATATATATATATATATATATATATATATATATATATATATATATATATATATATATTATATATATATATATATATATAGTATAGTGGGTGGGCACAGATCACTCCTCTATTCCTAAGTCCAAAGTTAGTATTTCCTTTGAGAATAGCTTAGATCTAACCAAGTGTGTTTAAAATATATGGTTGGTTAGATATATCTTGGTTAGATCTAAGACACTCTCAATCAACCTCTCAATGCAAATCAATCGCAAAGCAAAGTTAGTAAATCGATAATTTAATGCAATGTTTCCTTAAGGGAAGATTGCGTTTTACACGAATAATGCTACGATATGTCATTATGTATTTGAGTACGTACTTTCAACAATTTTACCACAAAATGGGAAACTTGCTAAAAGTGGTAAACTTATTGAAATGGAACTTTTAAAGGGATAAACTTACTTAAAGAACTTCCCCTTATGCCCCTAAAAAGGTTATGAACGAACGATTCAGCAGCCCACCATCAACGTCATCCTCAATAAAATGTGTGGCGGTCACTTGTCTCTTATGTAACACCCCTGGGACAATGTCCAAAGATCCCTAGACACATAGTTCGGGAAACCCTAGTGTAATAAAAGTATAATATATTTACTTTATTTAGGATTATTTGTAATGTTTGTTCCAAAAAGTCGTCTAGATCACGCGGTTACGTGTGTTTTAATGATAAGTATATATAACTTGATTTAATAATTTTTTTACATTTCTTAGTTATATTATTTTCAGGTTTTCTTTAAACCTAAAATTTTTTATTAAGCTTAGAAATTGTCTCAAATTTAAACACTTTTTGCCAGATTTAAAAAAATGAAATAAAAAAAAGGACACTGAAAAAACAAAGCTCTAATTTATGGTTAACAAATTGTTGTACGCAGGGCCTTTAATTTGGTGTGAACATTTGTTTGAAAAACAAAAAGTAAAAGCAATTTTAGGTTTCGGTTTTTTTTCTCATATATCGTCATTGTTTTCATTTTCAGCTACAAATAAATCTACGCATGTCATCTTAATCAATTTTCGCCAATTAGCTTTTCCGGTTCTGGGTATATATATATATATATATATATATATATATATATATATATATATATATATATATATATATATATATATATATATATATATATATATATATATATATATATATATATATATATATATATATATATATATATATATATATATATATATATATATATATATATATATATATATATATATATATATATATATATATATATATATATATTATATATATATATATATATATATATATATATATATATATATATATATATATATATATATATATATATATATATATATATATATATATATATATATATATATATATATATATAAAACACATTTGTTAAAAGAACTTAGTATCATGACATTTCGTTTGGTTATTGGCGGAACTCAACGCCGCTATCTACATATGTATTATAAGGTCGTGGAAGTAAAAATACTTTGTGTTGGTCGTGGAAGTACAAACACGTGACATGGAGTTTACATTTATTTACTTAATAATTTATTTATCAGGAAAATAGGGTAGAATGGGGAAATTAAGAACAATTATTACAATTTTTAAACAATTTATTATCTTACCTATACATATAATATATCTATATTAAGTATTCCTTTATGAGACTTATTCGTTTAACTAACACAGTTTAATTAAATATATCTAAATATTATTATTATGATTACTGAATTATTACGAAACATGTTTAAACTTGTCAAGAAGTAATAAATAGCCTTAAAATTACTTCATTTGTTTTTTTTTTAATAAAATGGTCTAAATATATTTTTTTTATTTTGTCGTATTTTTATAAATATTCTTGATTTATCGACAAATAAATGAACAGGTCTTTAAATATATAATTTAAAATGGAATTAGGTTTGAAAACGTAACACATCATTAATATACATATATTTTTGCCACTTATCACTAAGTTTTTCAAAATTGCACATATAAAAGTGGAAATAGTAAAAACATATGAGGTTTTACGAAAAAATGAGAGGTTGGGGATAATAATATGTATTAAATATTAATGGATAAATTAAATACATTTCTCGAACAATTCTTCTAACATTGTGTTATAAGATTAAGTGCATGTGATCCATATTAAATATTAATCTTAGTTTAGTAACTGTTTTCAAAGCATAATATGTGCCTGAAGTGCCTTATGTACTTAATGATTTATTAAAAATTTAATTTTAGTATGACAAATTGAGATTGAATTTGATTATTTGGTTAGCTTTATTTAATTCATATACATATATGCATGTACTTTCTCTTTAATTATTATAAAATATACATAATACGGAATATTTAAAGATTGGCAGAAATAAACTACAGTGTACTGGTTGTAAAAATAAGTAAGTTACAAACTCAGTGCAGTAACCTGCATAGTCTTATACAGCACTGATAACTACAAATATCAATATCAAGGTTTAGTTATATTTTATACTGAAAATATTAATATTAACTTCTTTGGAAAAAATATTGCATATACCAACATTTTTTTATGAATGAGCTGAGTAACCAGGGTCAATTGATGGCCACAGTTTGTCGAGAAACATCAGTAACTTAAGAAGATTGTGATTTTGTTCCTGTTCTTAAGGGTGAAAGTACTCATCCCGAATTTGAAAGCTTACAACTTATAACGTTTTAGTACACCTCTGTGAAATATTATTCCATAGTATGCAACAAAAATAACATTGTTAAAATTAAATTTCACAATTCCTCTTTGCCCAACCATATATTTTATCTATGACCTTAATAAAATTTATATCTAATGTTAATGTGACGATTTTATAATTTACTAGGATATATATTTTTTTATTTTTCTAACATAATGACTTCTTATTTGTATCAATAATATTTACAAACAATTTGTTCTAGAAGGCATAGGATTAAAAAACACAGTGGTCCTTTAATTAATTCTAAGTAAACGCCTTACTTACTGGGGTTTATTAAAAATTGACTAAAATGAAGTACAACATACATATACACAATATATTTTATATGTATAAATAAATATTATAATCATACGAAATAAATTAGATTGTTAACTATGGAGGAAGACTGGCTTTGATTTTTTGTTAAAAATCTAAAGGTTAAAATATTGTATATAAAGTGACATCATTTTCAGTTTCTTATTGATGATATATCCAAAAAAGAAATGGAGAGTCTGGAAAAATCTGATTCTATACTAATAACACTAATCTTTATACAAAGCTGAGGAGTTTGTTCGGATTAGCATGTTAATTTCAGAAACTACTTATACAGTTTTTCAGCAACCATTAATCAAGGAAGGAAGAAATATTGCAATTTCTACGCTGGCATCATTTAAAAGAATGTATGCTTCGTAAACTACTTTACAGCTTTGACTATTTGAAAGTTAAGTTAAGCTCTATAATATTTTATAGCTTTCAAATAATCTTGTCTTCTAATAGTACAATAACCTTGTACGGTCTTTGTCAAACTATTACGAGAGGTCAAAATCATTTTAAATATGAATATTCTCCGTACTGGAAATGGCTATCTAAATATCTTATTACATGACATATAAGTAATTCAATCGCAGAAATGTATATTCAATGTCAATATCATCATTACTCTAATAATTGTTAATAATTGAAACTGAAAATACAAAATAATCTAAGAAACCAACCCCATAATAACTCTAAGAAACCCAAACTGTAAAAACATTTTAATTGTGAGTTCTTAAAGAATACCTAAATAAACAACATATAATAACCTGAAAATAATCTAAAGCTTAAAAAATATTTACAGTGCTGTAATAAATATTATATATGTATATATATACTATATATGTATATTTGACTAGAGCATTACGCTAGGTTGATGTTTACACCGACGCCGGTAACGAAGTCATCTCTTATAAGCGGAAGTAGGGCTGGGTGTCTGAAACAATATTAATATGCATGGTTAGATTCTGATGTTAATATTAGGAAATATTTGCTATATACCAATATATATATATATATATATATATATATATATATATATATATATATATATATATATATATATATATATATATATATATATATATATATATATATATATAATATATATATATATATATATATATATATATATATATATATATATATATATATATATATATATATATATATATATATATATATATATATATATATATATATATATATATATATATATATATATATAATATATATATATATATATACATATATATACATGTATATACATATATATATATATATATATATATATATATATATATATATATATATATATATATATATATATATATATATATATATATATATATATATATATATATATATATATATATATATATATATATATATATATATATATATATATATATATATATATATATATATATATATATATATATATATATATATATATATATATATATATATATATATATATATATATATATATATATATATATATATATATATATGGTAAAAGCTCAATTCCTTTCGGTATGCCTCAAGCAATTGCTTAATATTATGGTATATTAAATTATTTGATTTAAGTAGAAAAAAGAAAAAAAGTTTATTTTTAATTTTTTTGGACATAACTTCATATTTTTTTAAGCTTCTTATTATATTTTATTACTATGACTATTTTTAAGCTTCCAATTTTATCCTGTATATATAAGGAATTGTTGTTTGAATTGGAGATATAGCGTTTCAATTGGCGGAAATTAACGCCGCAGATAATCGGAATAGCACTTAGTCATTATTATCCCTTAACTTATCAGTGTAAAATATAAAAGCATTAGAAAAGCATCAAAAAAGCTAAACTAAAAAAAAATAAAAGAATCTTTAAAACAATTTCCAACATATTAGGCCATATCAAATTTGCAGTTGAAAATAATATAATTCGCTCTCCAAAAACTTGATCGTAAACAAACTTTAGTATGGAACGTGCAACATATACATATATGTAGGAGTGTATGTATGAGAGGAAATATACGCACTCAGGCATAGGCAGCTTCATAGCTTGAGGACCGTTATGGTGCTTAAAACGACGTGAATGCTCGATCCCTATAGCAAAGCATGAGCATGGGCATATTGTATATCTATGTCCATATTATGAATATGGATAGGTATTTGACACTTCTGGTTCAGTTACTATTTTGACCTCAAAAGGTTGTTATAAGTTCAGTTTCCGGTTGAAAAAATTACTATGTAAAGTATTACGCGCTTGTTGTTGTGGAGTAGCTAATATTGTTAATTGTAATATATATGTAATTTGTAAATTAAGAACGCTTGATTATTGACTAGAAAATAAACATTATAGGCTTTGTTTGACAATATTTTTTTAAACTTTTTTTTATCGTTTACTTTAAACTATAATAACTTATTTTGTAATTTATGTAAAAATTTAGAGACAGAAATTGGAGGAGAAACCAATTATGCCTGATCGACCTTCCTTAGTTAAAAAAACATAAATGTAAACAAAAAATCAGCGAAAATGTAAAAGTAGAATGTCAAAAACAAAATTCAAAAGTTGGGACAATCACCTTAATATTCAATAGTTATTAAAGAACTATCTTCAATTTTAATACGACAACTGTTAATTTCGATTTTATCGCATGGATTGACTAATTTTATACACTACTAAAAGCAAATAGAAATAAAATATACATAAACATAAACATAAAAAGTCTGTGATGTGGAAAATCTAGTGAAAAATTCAACATAAATTCTCTTATAAACACATAAAAGTGTAACATACTAGAAAATTACATAAATTTTATATATACTAACAATTTTACAGACTTCTCTAGCTCTGCCAAAAGTGTAACATGCTATAAAAAAATATTAATTCTATATATAATAACAGTAATAATTTTAAGTGTATACCTAAGCCAAAAAAAAAAGCAAAAAAAAGGCATCAAAAACAACGAAAAAAAAACAACTCAAATCTATAGGTGCGAGTGGGGGGACGTACAAAACTAATCAACTCACTCCTGCGCAGGCCACGGCGCGTGCTTGTGCGTGGCGGCGCGTGCGCGGGCCAGGAGAGTCATCACCGCCCGCTTAGTCGGCGACATGGCGGCACGCGCTCCTAGTAGAGGCCGCTTGCGACCGCTCGCAACCCCAACCGACCCACCCGCACCTGTTGACAAGCGGTTACGGTCAGATATTGATTTCATATTTTATATCCTAGTGGAAGACAGAGTGCCTTAACACTAGATTCTCTCTGGCTACTTGTGACATGACCGTAAAGCTAAAAAATATGTTGAGGAAATTTATATTGGGTAGTTGTAGAGAAATATGTATAAATAATTGCATTGCATTTCTCCGCTCTGGTGGAATCAAAGCGCGTCCCTATGTTTTGGTACTTTACTTTACGGAGAAAGAAATATCTTAGCATAAGTTTCTCTCTCTGTCTACACACACACATACTTATATACTTAATTGGTGATTAGTGAGTAAACTAGAAGCTTTTGGATTAGGTTGCTATATATGTACATATAAAAGACTATGAAATTATACAAGAAGGCATCTTTCAGAATGTTTTCTTTAATTATTCTATATATAATAACAAATTAAACATTTAAAAATATATATTTCATAGTATGTTTTTGTTTTTTTGTAGGTTCACACTTTATCCTGCACATGGCATGAATTTTTACTATTTATTATTTTTTCTTATATAAATTAAATCGGTTGAAACCTAACTGTTAATCAATATTTAGTTGTGTTATATTAATAGTTACAGACCACCAAAGAAATAGCTGGAACATTCAAAACGGACATACAAGTTGACATTACGAATTCAAAAAGGTTCTCTTCCTAACCATTCGCCTACGAAACCCTGAACGGATTAAACATTTCATACATAAATAATAATATCAACCAATTAAAAGCAACAAAATAAAACAATATCTCATTGTACCATTTAAATGTATGGAAATAAGCTTAATGCACTCATCGTTGAATGAAATTATAAAGCTTTAGGCTTGCAGCGGTCGGTGACCCAATTATACAACTGAATGATACTTTACAATTATTAAAATAAAATAGGCATTATTCAAGCAAAGCTCCATGTCGGTATACAATTTCAATGTATCTACATATTTATTATATTTAAGTACATATAGTGTGGATCGAGCGTAGCGCAGAGGCGTAGCGTCTGCCTGTAAACCTGACGTTTTGTGGGTTCGATTCCCACTCGGAATGAATAGATTATTTGAATGGAAATTTTCTTTGCTCTGGCAAGTAGGTTAGCGCGGCGTTGAATTCTGCCACAAAATTCGCAATATATTGAAAAAAAGAGGAAAACAGGGAGCTGAGTGTCTTAACACTAGGTTTCCACGGTTCCTGCGGTTCGCTCTCCCTACCCTGCTATATACGGGATAAAATGTGAAGCAAAAAAAATAAAGTATATAAATTAAAATTAATTTTGTTTAATTTACTTTTTATTTAATTTATCTTTCTTCCGTTAAGTTCGCACTTATTAGTAGAGTTGAGTATTTTAATTTTTATTGAATTTATTGACGTAGAAATAAACAAATACAGTAGGTACTAAAAAACGACGACGACCGTCGAGGAGCAGAGGCGTAAGCGTATGCCTGTAAACGCGACAGTTTGTGGGTTCGATCCCCAATCAGGGAAAATGAATTTTTCTATTTCCATTTTCTTCGTTCTGGAAACTAGGCAAAGCGCGGCGTTGATTTCCGCCACTCAACACGCAATGCCTCGAAAATGGCGGAAAGTGGGGATGGAAAAAGCAGAGACCAAGCAACGGAGTGTCTCAACACTAGGTTCATGTGGTCCCTGCAGTTCCCTCTGCCTACCCTGCCATGTGCGGGATAAAGCGTGAAGCTAATAAAAAAAATAAAATAAAAAACGATGTTTCCTCCGGTTCTCTCAGCTTACTCTGCTATGCGCAGGATAAAGCGTGAAGATAAAAAAATATAGTATACTTCAATATACAGCAAATAATGCAGACTTGAAATTTCGCAGCTAGGGTCATTACGGTTACTTTATTTATATATATCAGGCATATCAGGTTTCCATTTTTTAGCACGGGAATGCACAGTAAATACAGAAAACTCAACAGGAACTACTATGAGAAGCGCGCTTTTAGCGTTTCGCGTTAAGGATAGCGACTTACCCGCCATTTGCCTTGTTACTTAAAGGATTTGAATTAGAAACTAAAACAATAAGCAAGTCACATAAATGAGTTACTAAAGTGGCAGGGAAGTGTCTTTTTTAGGAAAAAGTATTGCAAATATTTAAAATATTTTGAAATCGCCCTAATTCTTATAATATAAACGAAACCTTAAATATAATTTATACAAATAATTTCTTTTTTTTTTAGCTTCACACTTTATCCCGCACAAGGCAGGGTAGGCAGAGGGAACTGCAGGGACCGTGGGAACCTAGTGTGAAGATACTCCGTTGCTTAGTCCCTGCTTTCTCCGTCTCCGCTTTCCGCCGTTTTCGAGGCATTGCGTGTTGAGTGGCGGAACTCAACGCCCTCGCTTTGCCTAGTTTGCCAGAGCGAAGAAAATGGAAATAGAAAAAATCCATCTTCTCCGACTGGGGATCGAGCCCAGTAACCGTCGCGTTACAGGCAGACGTTGCGCCTCTGCGCCACGACGGTCCTCAATAACAAATAATTTCTTATTGGCCAAAAAAGGAATTTTATTTCGCCTGTTACGTAATTCGAGCAGTAAAGGGTTAACATCATAAATAGTCAGACAGTCATCTCAGGCTAACCTAATTACGATAAGTCTATAATCAACCGGGAATACTAATTAGCCAATCGACTAGTCATGAATATGACAAGATCTGATCTATTTTCAATTAAGATTGTCAGTAACAATAATTAAGCCTTCGTCGTATATCTATGTCTCTTATAAAAGACAGACAATGGAATTCCATACTACATCCATTGTATAGCCTATTAGCTGTATAGCTCTTAGTTAGTTATAGCGTCCTGGTACCCGAGAGTTCGAGTTGCGAGTTCGACTCCCATAAGAGACAGGCAGAGAATGTAAGTTATGCTATATTTACTGTATACTCTATCATGTATGGCGTCACTCGACAGCTCTCCTCGCTAGTTATGGTGTCTTAGTACTCGCTGTTCTATTTTAGTGAAGCTCGAGTCACGAATTCGAATCCTACAAGAGATAGGCAGAGATCACACGACAATCATTTCATCATTATAACGTCTCTCATTAGCTCTCCTCGCAAGATATGGTGTCCTGGTACTCGCTGTTCGATTTTAGAAGGGTTCGAATAACGAGTTCGACTCCCATAATAGACTGACAGTGAAGTTCCACATTACATACTCTAATCATCAGTATGGCATCACCCAACAACCCTCTTCACTCTTCATGGTGTCCTGGTACTCACTGCTCGACTTTAATAGAGTTCGAGTAGCGAGTTCGACTCCTGTAAGAGAGAGTCAGAAAATGCATTTTCAAACGACGTCCAGTGATATACTCTTATATAAGTATGGCGACACTGGTCAGCTCTCCTCGCCAGTTATGGTGTCCTGGTACTTGCTATTAGATTTTAGTAGAGTTCGAGTAACGAGTTCGACTTCTATAATAGAAGAAAGACTGTGTGTGACAGTGGAGTTCCATACTACATACACTTGCATACTACATCAAAAAGATGCCGTCAATCGTCAGCTCTCCTCGTCAGTTATGGTGTTATGGTACTCGTTGTTCCATTTTAGGTTCGAGTCACGAGTTCGACTCCTATAAGAGACGGACAGAGAATGTAAGTCCACACTATCTATCTATATCCACTATATTCTCCTATTCCTTCCTATTCTCCTATCAGTACGATGTCACTCGTAATCTCTCCTCGGTAGTTATGGTGTCCTGGTACTCACGGTTCGATTTCGATAGAGTTGGAGCTGCGAGTTCGATTTCCATAAGAGATAGGCAGAGATAATTGTATGTAAAGCAGGGTCCACACTATGCCGCGGTAAGCCGGGCAGGTTGACCCGGGTGGGTTAAGCCGGGTACGTTCGGGCCGGCACGACATCCACACCAAAAACGAAGGCGACTGGGTTATTTCTACGTATTTACCTAAAACTTGTTCGTCATTCCACTCCATCACTTAAAATGAACAATAAAAAACCCTACTTAAACAAACTGAAAATAAAATAATTCGTCTAGTTCGGTCGGAGGTTTAATTATAACTGAAGCCGCTCGGGGCCGCTCGGCACGTCCCCACTCTATATTTTTATTCTGCTCAGCTCGACTTCCTTTGATCTGTACCTACTTTGTGCAGGTTGGGATCGGCACGGCCTGGGCTGGCATTTTCTAACCCGGCAAAGCCGCCCAGGGCGTCTACATTAACGCGGCTTAGGTCGCCCGGGTCAGCCCGCCCGGCCAACCCCGGCATAGTGTGGACCCTGCTTAAGCAATAATTATGTTTACTGTGCCTCGGTCATCACTATAACGTCACTCGTCAGCTCTCCTCGCTAGTTATGGTATCCTGGTACTCACTGTTTGATTTCAGTCAGCACAGCACAGTGTACTGCTGACTGTAGAGCTCGAGTCGCGTGTGCCACTCCCATAAGAGAAAGATGGAAGAAGAGTTAATACATTCACAGTATACTTCAACAGTATGGCGCCAGTCATCAGCTTTCCTCACTATTTATGGTGATCTGGTATTCACTGTTCCATTTTAGTAAAATTCGAGTAAGGAGTTCGACTCTCATAAGAGAGAGGGACAAATAATGGATTTCCACACTACATTCATACTAGTTATGATGTCCTGGTACCCTCTGTACGATTTCATATGGCACAGCACAGCGTACAGCTGACTAGACTGACTGATAGATAAACGCAACGGTCGCGAGTTCGACTTCCATAAGAGGAAGACAGATTAATCGACTTCCACACTACATTCTATCACAAGCGTCTTTGATTAGCTCTCCTCGCTAGTTATGATGCCCTGGTACACGCTGTTCAATTTCAATCGGATACTATGCCGATTGCCAGACTGTTTACACGCCTTTCCAATATGCGTTTTGGAATTAACGACAGGTGTATCACTAATTTATTCACTATACGTTCATAGAAATAATGTGATCAAGAAACTTTGGAATTAATGACGAGTGTACCTATCAATCATTTTTTCACTATACATCGCAGAACTGTAGGCTCAAGAAACTAGTGTTAAGACACTCTGTTCTTCTCTAATGCCTATTTTGTCATTAAAATTTATATATTCTCTACGCTGTACCTTTCATAGCAGGGTAAGCATAAAAAATATATTTTCACAAGTTTTCCCTCCTGAAATGGAACTTAGAACTACCGCGTTTACTAACATAACTGTCACACAAACACAGTAGTACCATAATCGTATAACAACATAGAAAAAAAACAAAATACTTAAATATAATAACAATAACTCACATTTATTTGTGTCAATATAAACTTTTTTATCTAAACGGTAACATGTGAAGTATACTTGTTACTTGTTACTTGTTACTTGCTATAATAACAAGCCGACATCATAAATTTGGGAACAAGTTCATCACTCAACCGTAGATACGTACCGTAGCAGTAAACAAACGTTTTGTTATTTCATTCCGGGGGAAAAATAGCACAATCTGTGAAATATCGCCGCTACAACAGAAACCGAATAGGATTTTAGCGTGTGGTATATAATATTAAAGAAAATTGGGAAGATTAAAAATATGAGGACCGTCGTGGCGCAGTGGCGCTGTATCTATAAATGTGTTTGTTGGGTTCGATTCCCATGAGGGGAGGATGGATTATTTCTTTTTTATTTTCCTTTCTCAGGCTTCATCCTGACTGGCTTTTAATAATTATAATGTTTTTGTGTTTTTGATTACGATTTCTAGTACCAAAAATAAAAAAAGCCGCACCTTGTACCACACGTCTCTCGTCCTTATGGCAAAGAATATTAAAAATATGACAGTAATTTTGTAGCAAATATAAACATAATAGATTTTAGACTAGCAATGTTGTCATAATACACTATATTATATTTATAAACAGACCAACAGACTAAAAAAGTAAGTCTAATGTTTTAAAATTGAGTTTGGTTTGGGTTTTTTCTATTACATCGATAAATGCACCATAATATATATATTTTTAAATCTACCATTTACAGAAAGTGATCAGTCACATTCTTTTATAAAAAGGGCTAATGAAGGATTACTTGTTACCACTGTACGCCAATTAGAAATTTCATATTCCTCATCTGATTATAGTTTATGGACATATCTAGAATATTTTAATATTTTATTTATGGATGTATTAAAATATGTCCTTTTATTTCTACAATTAGCTAACAATAAAGGAGTTTAGCAGTAATATATCTGGCAGTCTAGACGTACAGACGTCACGGTCTACAAATTACGTACACATAAGATATTAATTGTTTAGTTCAGATTGTTTGCCTTGTGTTATAATACGCAAAATAATATTTTCAAGTATTACTCATTCGAATATTCCACCACCCCACACAGCATTTAACTCTACACGACACACAATATCTCGAAAAGTTTTTACCTTACTATATAAGGAAGAGTAGGATAGAAATCATATAAAATTTTAACTTAGCCGAAAATTGAACCTGCGGCCACTGCACCTTAGAAAATATAAGATCACTACAGCTAAACTATGTGTTCATATCAAGTTACAAATGACCTGAATTCCCTAACAAATAAACAATAAAGCAGGCAAAACCGCGAGTGGATCGCTAGTTATTAGTAAAATAATTTGCAAAAGCAGTTAAAATAGTCTGCCTGTTAACCGCTCGTGGGTTCGATTCCCATGAGCCAAGGATCGATTATTTCATTTTTTTGACTGGCTAGCTGAACTTTTGAAAATTATAAAAGCTTCAGTGGTTTAACAGTTTTAAGCTGTAGTTATAACGTTTTCTAACTAAAAATTAAAAAAAATATAATAAAATGACTTGCGCTGCACCTTGGTCTATATGGCAATATATGTAAAGTATCATCCGGTTTATTTATTTATTTATTTAGGAACACCAACAGTACACATATGCAACATTTATATATAAATATATAGTCAAAAGTTACAGGTCTCCATATGTATGTACACCAATTACAGGTATTCACAATATTGGCTGAGAAGTTTTATAACAACGATAATGTTCAAAATGACAGTTATATTTTAGCAAATATTAAAGTAATTTTGTAGCAATTTGGTTATAATACTTTAATTATATACAAATGATTTACAAACAGACCAAGAGACTAAAAAAAAATCAAATATTTTAATTTGGTTAGCTAATTTCGCACTACCAAATAGGCAATAAAGCGGGCAAAGCCACGGGTAGGTCGCTAGTTATAATAAAATAATTTACGAAAGCAGTGAAAATAAACAAATTTAGTCAGCATCCCTCTAGAGCGGGTCATTTTCTTATTACTCAAGAGTTAAATTCGTTTTGGAATGTAACATTCAACAATCTCTGGGTAAAAGGCTGAGTCGTCTGTTTAATTAAATCACAAAGTGGAAGTGGATCGTTGTGATATTGATCCGTGGTTGTTAACAATGCTAGGAGTTTAAGTTGAATGGTTGTTTATTTTTGACATGTCAGTATGAAATCTAAAGAAAAAAATTGTAAAGCTTAGTCTTAGCTTAGTTGCTTTAAGGAATATTAAGGTCGTCGTGGCCAATTGATGCACCATTTGAATGTATACGTGACGGTATTCGGTTTGAAATTTCGTTTGGGGGAATGAATTCATTTAACTTTTTTGTTCTGTCATTGAGTTCCGCCTCGCATGCTGCAATGTTAAAACGATTGGCGTTAACTGGGGAACGGAGTGTCTTAACACTATGTACTTACTGTAGATCCTTTTACATGTGACAAATATCATAAGGCAAGGGAGAGGGTAAAAACGTGTAAAGATACTTCTTTCCCCACTTTCTTCTATTTTCGCGATACATAGTGTTACGTGGTAGAACTTAACGCCGCGCTTTGTCTGATGAGTGGGAACCAAGTTTACACAGTTGTAGGCATCAGTATATATTTACAACCAGAAGTTATCCTACACTATGAGGAGATTTCTTATCAACTTCACTTCCACACAAAAAAAGACAAATTTAACTAGAACCTATTCAAATAAAGCAATTACGAAAAATTTTGTCTTTGATGCGGGACATCTTTGTAAAGCGAGCTGACATTGTTTAAATAAGTACACCAGATAAATCAGTTACAAGATAAACCAACAGTTCTTTTGTCGGTATTTTGACATTTAGACGTACAAATTAAATGTTATAAAGTCGACAGACATTGGAAAAGTAACGTGGTTTATGGTTAGTACAAAGGTATTATTTTTAATAATCTTGAATGAAATGTTCAAAAGCATCCGATCTAATGATACGTCACTGTGGAGAAGGAATATGAGAATTGTTGTATTTATTGTTTATACTAACTGAAATATTTCAAAATCTATTATTATTATTATTATAGTTTCACGCTTTTATCCCGCAAATAGTAGGGTAGGTAAATGGAACCGCAGGAACCGTGGAAACGTAGTGTAAAGACACTCTGTTATCTGCATTCCATCTTTTTCGAGGCATTGTGTGCTAAGTGACGGAACTCAGTGTCGTGACAGAGCGAAGAAAATGGAAATGAAAAAATCCAACTTCCTGGAGTGGGAATCGAACTCATAAGAGGTCGCGTTTATAGGCGCAGACGCTACGCCTCTGCATCACGACAATTTATTTTAGTGATACAATATATTTTACAGTAAACTGTAATATAATTGTTTTTGTTCAATATTTTGGATATTTATGAATCTATAATCGAATCGCGATTCGATCTATAATATATATATATATATATATATATATATATATATATATATATATATATATATATATATATATATATATATATATATATATATATATATATATATATATATATATATATATATATATATATATATATATATATATATATATATATATATATATATATATATATATATATATATATATATATATATATATATAGTTTTGTTACTTTTTTGTGTTTTTGTATGTTAGATTTTATTCACAACTGCCGAAGAAATTCATCAGTATACGTTTATAATGTTTGATTTTATGTACCTTAGTCTCTTTTTAATTTTAATAATATGTGTCTAATTACCAGTGGAAACTTAGCTGATATATGTATTTTTGTATATTCATATCACATAACTTTATCTTATTGTTTTCCCTAAAATAAAATAAAAATAAAATACAAATTAGTACAATTGGAGAGAAAAAATAATTTTTAATAGTTTTAATATTTTGAACCACTCAGAAAGAAGAGAGAGAGAAAGAGAGATTATATTAAATTGTAAAATCTTTTTTGCTTTCAGTTCATTTAAATTTTAGTAAATTAAACATTTAATTGATTTAAGATAAAAATAACGACATTAATATATTTCAATTTTTATGAAAATTCATCGTCACTTTTAAAATATATAGTTAACAATCTTTTGTTTTATTTGACACTTGTTAACACAGCCCGGCTAGCTCAGTCGGTAGAGCATGAGACTCTTAATCTCAGGGTCGTGGGTTCGAGCCCCACGTTGGGCGATTCTTTTTTTAATTTATGTTTTTTTTTTTTTTTTTTTTTTTTTTTTTTTTTTTTTTTTTTTTTTTTTTAGCTTCACGCTTTATCCCGCACATGGCAGGGTAGGCAGAGGGAACTGCAGGAACCATAAGAACCTAGTGTTAAGACACTCCGTTACTTAGTCCCTGCTTACTCTTTTTTATTTATATTATTTTATTTTATTGATTTTGCATGTGTTTTTAAACCATTTTTTTTATTAATTTAAATAAATTTTTAGCTATATATATCTACTATTGAATATTTTAATTCTTCTAGAGTAGAGAGAGAATTGTGTCATAACAATTCAAATTTCATTTTCACCTGAATTCAAGACATTGAGTGTTGAGTGGAGAGCACTGAACCTAACCTAATAGCTCTAAAATATACGATTTCCCCTAACGGGAATGAAACTTGCACTCCTCGCATTAATAATCCATAGTTCCCCTAGATATTGAACCTACAAAACTCAAATTCAGTCAAGCACTTAACCACAATGGCGTTTTCTACACAAAACAAGTAAAATATTTACCAAAATACATCAAAAATGAGCGTCATTAAATTTGCGGTATATATTATATTCGTTACAATTTTAAGCGCTACGAACTTTTGTATTACAAAAGCTTTATTGATAAAATCGCGGTAAAAACGCTTCGTTCTGAGGGAGCTTTTGAGACAAAACGTTAACAGCCTTCCTTTGTTTGGGTATAGCCATTATTTTTCAACAATTTAATTTTGTGTTCAATTTTAAGATGGTATGGAAAAACTGTTCTATAACTGAATAACACGTTATCTTTAAAAATGTAGATACAAATATAGATACTAGTGGTACACAGCTTTGTTCACTTAATATTTAATATAATATAGCTTTATAACCTATATATAAATGGACTATATAGATTTAAAGAAAAAATTGAAACAGCAGTTCTTGAGATGTGGCAATGCCATAAAAAAGCTATAAAGAGCTTCTTAAATGTACATGCAAGCTATTATAACTACTCCATTAAAAAAAAATATTTCTATAAACACTTTTTAATTTAAAAAAAATCAAACACAGTTTTCAGTTCTGCCAGCCAAAATAGAAAATCTTTAAAATTAAACTTGCCTTAGGGTTGAAAAGTAAATGCCTAACCCGCTGTGTACATGCGATATACATCGTAAAGCTGTTAAATTATTATTATACTTCTTTCCAAATTCAATTCCTAAGATGCGTATATAGACTAGACTAGGCTAGGCTACTCTAGTCTAGGGTAGAATAGACTAAATTAGTCTAGTCTAGACAAGACAAGATCAGCCTAGTCTAGACTAGACTTAAGCAACAACTGCCCTATAAGGACGTAAAATGAAACTTTTTACCGACTTTGTAGCACTAATGTTAGAGCATACTTTAAACTTGATAAATCGCTCGAACAACACATCGCTTGACCCAATTCTGTATTCGGGCGAGCTTTCGGTTCTGTAGCGTCTAGGTACGTCCTCGCAGAGCTTTTAACGGCGTAACGTCAGTTGGTGGTAGTTTAAGTTAATTATGTGGTCATTTATCAGAAGATAATTGTAACTTTAATAGTTAAGGAATATTATAGGGGAAATATATGTTTTTGTAGTGACGTTTATTTTTCCATAGGATTATATAACTAAAGTAAAGGAACATAAGGTAGTTAATTCTATATTGAACATCATTGATCGTTTATGTGTTTGTCATGTGATTTGGTGATTTGTTTTTTATCTATATCTATTGCTATTGTTACTGACTGACTGATATGGCACAAGTGATATTACGCGGCCTAAAAACCTAAAGTTTTATGGCAAGTGGCATATAGGGAAAGATCGTTGCAAAGCGCAAGAAAGCAGTAAGAGAGGATTTCCCGAAATATTAACAAGAACGGGAAATATAACAAAATGGAAATTTGAGCTTGAGGACCGCTTTGGCGCAGAGGCGTAAGCGTCTGCCTGTAAACGTGACGGTTTGAGGGTTCGATTCCCATGAGGAGAAAATGGATTTTTCTATTTCCATTTTCTTCGCTCTGGAAACTAGGCAAAACGCGGCGTTGAGTTCCGCCACTCAACACGCAATGCCTCGAAAAAGGCGCAAAGCGGGGACGGAGAAAGCAAGGACTAAGCAACGGAGTGTCTTAACATTAGGTTCACACGGTTCCTGTTGCCTACCCTGCATGGGGGATAACGCGTGAAGTTATAAAAAAAAGTTATAAAAAAAGCTCTAGCTTAAATTATAAAATGGCAAATTAATTATATACTATTAATATAAAAATTACTGTTAATTAAATTTGCACTTATATGTTACTAAGTATCTTAAAAGCCAAAGAAATTTGATTTTTGAAAGCAAAAATTATTATTTTTTTAGCTTTAAGTGTAAGGCATAACCAGGTAGCCAAAGAGAACGTAGAGGCGATATATCTTTTTCATTTCCTCAGTTAATTATGATAGAGCTCTCTATGAAATTCTGATCCAAAATCTAAAACAAATGAGATTGAACTACCAAGCTTAATGCAATTTATTAAGAAGCTTAAACAATGAAAAATAAGCTTCAATTAACTATGTAGTAATAAACGTACCTACCTTGTGTTGCGAGCGCGTGCACGGCGGCAGGCTTTACACCGCGTAGGGCGGGGTGGGCGTGCAACATGCCGCCCAGTACTGGGCTGCTTAAACCCAAGATGTCACCACCTCCTGAGTTAGTTAGTGAGTTACTCAGTTAGTTAGTCAGTTAGGCGTTAAGTCATTATTTAAATATAATACTTATGTTGAGTTAATATTAGTGAGTAAGACTTCGGGCAAGTTTCACTGGTTACAGATAGAGTCTCAGATATTGAGCTGGTAAAGAATGCTACCACCATGTAATGGTTAATAGTTCAAAAAGAGTTTTTAAGCTCTACTCACCAGATAATGGTAAATAGTTTAAGCAGGTCTATCTGATAGATATTTCTATCTGAGACCTTTGAAGCCAAAATTTAATTATTCTTTGTTACCCACATTAATTAAAGAAAATATACTTAAAAAACATAAAAATACCACATCGCTAAAATTTTTATGTTTTCATTACTAATGTTAATAACAAATAATACCTGTGAAGCAGACTGGAGCGAGCATTTCATTCTTAAGCTAAATCGTGTTATCATTTATAAAAATACAAACCCAGTATAGAATTCTGTGTAAGCAAGTGGTGCGTGGGCGGCTGTTGTAACACGCCCCCGCCGACCAGGACGCCGTGACTTGGCGCTAGCTGGGGATACAAAGGAAATGTTATATATATATATATATATATATATATATATATATATATATATATATATATATATAAATATATATATATATATATATATATATATATATATATATATATATATATATATATATATATATATATATATATATATATATATATATATATATATATATTATATATATATATATATATATATATATATATATATATATATATATATATATATATATATATATATATATATATATATATATATATATATATAATATATATATATATATATATATATATATATATATATATATATATATATATATATATATATATATATATATATATATATATATATATATATAATATATATATATATATATATATATACATATAAATTTATTTATTGAGGACCGTCATTGCGCAGAAGCGTAGCGTCTATGTAAATGCGATGGTTTGCAGATTCGATTCCCACTCGGGGAAGATGGAGATTATTTCCATTTTCTTTGTTCTGGAAACTAGGCAAAGCGCGGCGTTAAGTTCCTCCACTCAACACAATGCCTCAAAAAAGGCGCAAAATAGGTTGATACTTTTTTTATATTACATGGAAGTAAACTATTAACGCAGAAAATTGGAAGAACATCAGTCATATGGACACCATCAAGCTTTTTTACATAGATGCCATTAGCAATAAAACATGGTAATCTCTTTTTGTTTTTTTTTTGCTTCACGCTTCATCCCGCACATGGCAGGGTAGGCAGAGGGAACTGCAGGAACCATAAGAACCTAGTGTTAAGACACTCCGTTACTTAGTCCCTGCTTACTCCGTCCCCGCTTTCCGCCGTTTTCGAGGCATTGCGTGTTGAGTGGCGGAACTCAACGCCGTTTTTTTTTACTATCGTTACTCCTTAATATAATGGAATTATTGATAACGAACGAAAACTTAAAGTTTTTATAAAATCGATCGACTGACTTGGGATTTGAAGGGGAAGAACTTTGAACACGATTGGTCAAAATTTTCGTACAATTAATATCAAGAAAAAAGAATTAATCATATATTTTTACTTTATTAACCAATAGTTAATAAAGTAACAACATTAAATTTTACTTTATTCCGTTTAATACAATATAAATTCATCGTATCAAACGTCATCAACGCTAATATGAAACGTCTGTATTTGCAACACAGGGCTATCTATTGAATACTTACTTAATCCAGACAATAGGTATCGACATCTGTTAGAATCGTTTGGAGCTAATAAATAATCGTGGCTATCGGATAGTAAACAAATAATTTGACTATAAATTGAGATGTAAGTTATCCTAACATTGAAGTCGGTTCAAGCTGCACACATTGGTTAAGTAGTTTAGGAGTCCATCGCGCAACAAACACTGTGACACATAATTTATACATACATACACACACATACATATATATATATATATCCAAGATAAAGTTAAGCGTAAAGCTATATACATATATCCCAACAGGAATAAACCTTGTTTGCTAATAAAATATTTATTTTCCGGTACTTTACTGTATTTTCTATTTAAAATGAAAACAAAAAACCGCTCTCCATATACGTTTCGATATTTCTAATATACGATTAGATATTTTATTATTCAACGAATTTTAATGCAGTTTCTACTATTATACAAATTGGTCCAAGAATAAACTTTATTTGAGGAGAAAAATAAAATAACTAACACCGTTTAAATGCTCGCCGTAGCTTCGAATGGCGGTAATATTCTAAGAGGTCCAATTTTCAATAACTCTGTTGCGTAGATTCGGATAAATCAAAACAATGGGCTGTTTTATGTTGACTTTTGAACATCAGTCGATTGTGGCTTTTTGGCATTAACTTCCGACTTTAGAAAACCCCATAAGAAAAAGTCTAGCCGTGTCAAATTACTTGAATTGCGAGAGATAAGCCTAGCATCAAGCCGTTGTCGTAGAATGTCCAAGGAGTTGTTTGCTGTGAAACACGTAGTGCCACCTTGTTGGAACCACATATTGTCCACGTTCATTTTGTTTAATTGCGGCTAAAAAAGTTGGCAATCATTGATCTTTAGCATTCGTCGTTGACAGTGATGGCCTCGCTAACGTTGTTATCGAAAAATTACGGACCAACAACACAGCAAGACAAAAATCTACACCAAACCACGACTTTTTGTGGATGTATTGCCACCTGGTAAACCTCAGATGGGTTATGGTCATTCCATATACAACAGGTTATATGGAATGACCATAACCCGCGAACGTAATTCGCGCAACGTTTGCTCTGTGAAACACTAATTTTCATAATAAAGTTTTATCATTTGGACATGCTGCTCAATCTTGTAACTTGTCATGGTGATTTGACATAAGTTATTATGTAAGAAATTATAGATTTGACAGATGCCACCAAAACACCACTCGCTCTATTTGAAAAAAAATTTATATGCTTACTAAATATGAAAACTCAACATATTAGATTCTGTAATGAAATTTAGAAATCATATTTACTTTAAGTTATTATAATAATCCATCAAATGACTGACTGGCATTGAAAATTATATACAGCTACGCCATCACGTGTAGTAAAGTGTTAATTAGACACGTCTTAATTACAGTACGGGGGCGTAAATACTCGTACTAAATTATAATGCTATGCATGGAAAATTCGAGAAATAATAATGTTAAATTTTGAACGTAGTGGCAAAGTGATATAAGATCTGATTTTTAACGAAATAGTGATCGATTCCTGGGTGGGAGAAATGAAGTTTTTTTGTTACTTTGCGGCGTTTAAGTGAAGTCCTAAATTTCGAGGCATTACAGAGAACGAAGTGTTTTAACACTGCTTTTCTGATTCTCTGTGAACATGGCTATAAGTGGGATACAGTGTGAAGCTATATATATCTATATATGTATTGATAGAACGGTGGAAACAAATAAATAATTAGGTATAAGAATTTACCTCACGGTAAAAACAATTTACCTTACAAAACAACAAGTTTTCTAAATCAGATAAACATTATAAGCGTGTTGATTGATTATACAAAACGTCAAAAAAGATATTCCGATAAGATATTACAGGAAAATATTTGTTCTGAGACAAATTAGCGGAATTTTTTATCTCCTTGTTACATTAAAGCTTCTTATAAGAGTTATGTAAAGTAACAATAATAATAAGTATATAACAATATATAACAATATAAAATGAGGACCGTCGTGGTGCAGAGGCGCAACGTCTGCCTGTAACGCGACGGTTTCTAGGTTTGATCCCTAGTCGGGAAAGATGGATTTTTCTATTTCCATTTTCTTCGCTCTGGCAAACTAGGCAAAGCGCGGCGTTGGGTTCCGCCACTCTACGCGCGATGCCTCGAAAAAGGCGGAAAGGGGGGACGGAGAAAGCAGAGACTAAGCAACGGAGTCTTAACACTAGGTTTTCACGGTTCCTGCAGTTCCCTCTGCCTACCCTGCTATGTGTGGGATAAAGTGTAAAGCTAAAAAAAAAATAAGACCAAAACCCTACGTACGTCTAATCTTATATAGACTATATAAATAGATTTTTTGAACCAATTGTTCCCGAGATTAGCACGTACAAACGAACAAATTTTTAATTGAAGTTTTATTTTAGACGCAGTATCTCATTTAATCCATAACAAAATCTCACTTAAAAAATAAGTAAAATATAAAAAAGACGAAGCAATTTACGAAGCGTACGTGTCTTAGACGCCTAACTCATATACATATACATATATACATCCCTAAAACAAAGAAGTAATCAGGCTTTTGAATCGTGGCGTGAATGAAACACTCAACTAAACATTTGTTTTTTGGCTCCACCAAATTTTCTTGCTCTAGAAACTATGAGTATATTTAATGAGAAATGCTTGAACATGTATGGAAAATTATATGTAGAGAATTTAGTGTTGTGTTTTTGACTGTAAAGGCGACGGTTGTAGGTTCGATTTCCACTCGGAGTAAGAAATTATTCCATTCTATTGCTCTAGTAAGAAAATAAAAGATATTTGACCATTTGACATGCATTGTTTTGAAAATCGAATAGAAAACGGAGTGTCCCACACTGGGTTCCCTTATGTACCTTGTCTTTTTAGAGAAAAAGCGTGAAGCTCTTATATGCTTTTATACAACTTATACCGTTGTTAGCAAAGACCATTACAAAGAACAATCGTTTGGCGAGAGAGAATGCTATTTTTATTAAATATTTTTGATCTGAATGAAGTCTGTAAAGAATAACTGTCATCGCTTTATGATAAACGATTAAATGATTAACTACAGCTACAAAGTATTTAACGAAACTATTGAACGTTAGTTCCAGCACTTTGTATGCGATAGAGATTAAAACTACTTTGTTTTAATATATTCGATAGTCGTTAACGAATGCATAATTTATGTGCGAAGTTGTGGTTACGTGACTTTTCTTCTATTTTAGTACGAGGAAAGTAGTTTAGAGTTAATATAATTTTAATGGAATTTAACTTTTATTAAAATACAGTATCTAATGTTTAGTAAAATTAAGTATATTTAAAACATTTCAGTTTATACTATTTCGGTACTACGTATGACTGGGTTCAAATTCTAAAAGGGAGAAAGCATTGATAATGCCAAAAAGACAAAGAAAGGCGTTTTGTCTCAAAAATTTGGCGAAGTGTATGCGGGACGCGTGAAGCTATAATAATATATTATTTGTTTAAGCGTTTTGAATGCGCACAATTAGAAGGTTTTATTCTAGAATTTTACTTTCTTAAAAAAAATATTGAAGTCATCTTCGTCACATTAATTAATTTAATTCGCTTGACATAATTGATGTTGTTGATTTTCACAATGTCTAATTTTATTTCTAAAAAGTGTTAAGTCAATAAAACGAAGCGCATGTTTGAGGCTATCCCTCTAGTAATAAAAGTAATTAAAATTTATTTTACAGATTATGAAGATTAAATATCGATAATTTATGTATAAGAAAGCTTATAACAACTATCAATATTAAGTTGGCTTGGAAAAAACACAGTTGAGAATAGTTTAAATATATTACAGTAGTAATAATGTCCGGCCTTTAATTACTTGGTCGTTTTATTGATCATTGATTATCCATTGGGTATCAGACGAATATTTAGATCGAATGTCATAACATTCTATCTAAATATTCGTAATTTTTCAAACTTTAGCTATCGACCTTTTTTAAAAAATTAAGTAATAATTAAAATATTTCAAGTATATAAATACACAGATGCACATGTGTATCGGTATGCACAATTTAAGCCTAGTATTATTTAAAGTGGTGGTTCACAATACGATTGAATTCCATTTTTCGGATATTCGATTATTCGCTTCTTCAAAACAGTATCGAGTTATATCGATATAGTATCGAGTTTTGGGCATATATGGTTTAAATATTTCAATATACAATTGTTTTAATAACAATAATTATAATTTTAATTGCATTTCATGTTTTAGGAAATAAAAAATATTTAAACTCCGAAAATTCAAGCGAATAATAAATCTAATTTTTTTGTGCTAAAGTTTGACAATTAAACATTCCTACATAATTAATTTAAACTACCACCAACTGACGTTACGCCGTTAAAAGCTCTGCGAGGACGTACCTAGACGCTACGGAACCGAAAGCTCGCCCGAATACAGAATTGGGTCAAGCGATGTGTTGTTCGAGCGATTTATCAAGTTTAAAGTATGCTCTAACATTAGTGCTACAAAGTTGGTAAAGAGTTTCATTTTACGTCCTCAGGTTTACGCTTCAACTTGTATAGTAGAGAAAGCTGACCTCGATATATTTGTATTGAGTGGTGGAATACAACGCTGTGCTACAAAATGATTTTAAGTAATAAAAATATTTCTTTTTCTAACTTCACAGAGAGAACCTAGGGTTTTCTACGTTTTATTGCTTTATGGCTCTCAAGGCATTGCCTATTGAATAGTGGAGCTCAACGCCACTCTTCTTACCCAAGCTGTCTTCTTGTTAAGCGAAGAAAATGAAAATAAATCGTTCACCACCACCACGTGATGTCTCGCTAAACACAAAGCTATAAGTAAAAGGAAAAAAACAAAAACAGCGACAAAGCGCTTTTTTACCAGATGGCTAAATAGTAATGGCAAATACGTTATATATATTTGAGCTTTGGCTTTTTTTAAGCTTTGATTTAAGGTATTTGTGTATTTTAATTTAAGAAGTTAACCTTCTCTGCAGTTACAGTGAGTTACATTAAAACGATTAGCGCTCATAAATGTATATATATGTATATATATAATAGCTATATACCTAACTAAAGAAACTTTCTAGATTTTTTATTTATTAACTTTTTCTTCACTTTGATGTGCTCGTATACATATATAAAGTGAAATATAAAAAAATTATACAAGTATATATATATATATATATATATATATATATATATATATATATATATATATATATATATATATATATATATATATATATATATATATATATATATATATATATATATATATATATATATATATATATATATATATATATATATATATATATATATATATATATATATATATATATATATATACATATATACATATATGCAAGTAATGTAGTGCTGGTACACTTGAGTTCACGCACTCTTATTAACTTCGATAAAGGAATCGTTGATACATCTTATTTTGTATATTATTATTTCATATATTAACACTTCCTAAACAGCTATCGTTACTTAGAAAATAACCTTTCAAGCCTCACATTATTTCATGGTCCCATAAAGAACTTATTACGCAACGCTTAATTCACTTCAGAACTAAGATTTGGGTCTAATACATTCAGATTTTGGGGCCAAGTTATAGATGGTATTATAAGTTACAATGTATAAGGATAAGATCTGGAAAAAGTGGCTTAACTGAAATAATTGTATTCAATATATTTTGTAATTATTCTTGAATTTTTTAAAGAATAGCACTAGATTAAAACATAAGTCGATGGAAGGTTTGTATTAAAAAAATAATCTTTCTTTACTTGACATGGTCTTGAGATATTGTGTGTTGAGTTGCGGAATTCAACGCCGAGCTATGTCTTCTGTCTATAATATTGTTTATCCTACAGTTACCGGACTTTTAGCTGTTGGATTTAGTAGTATTAAAAAATATAATAATTTATTAATATTAAAAATTATAATTAGTATTTTTTTAATACTGGTAATCATGTAGCTTTTAAGACTCAGGTTCAATTTAAAGTTAGTCAGCACGTATAAGTTGTCTCTACTTCCTAATGGGGATAAGCATGTTTTAAATTAGACTTAAAAGTTTCGTTTCTAACTTAGGCCATTTTGGCTGAAACAATCTATTATTTGGGAGCGTGTTTGTTCCAAAGCTCTTAGTGAAGCTTTAAGACTTGAAAACACCTGTTACTTTATTTAAGCACAGTCCCTTTGACTTTGAACTAAAATGATAATTTTGAACTATAAATTAAGATAATATTGTTACGAGACGACTCTTTATTAGTGTTGCATCATCTTGGTTTAAATAAATATGTCTACCAGAGATTTCTCGCAGGATGTACCAATAATTTTATAGTAATATGAGATCGATTTTATTTTAGGTCTACGTTACTAGCTATTTTATCACTTGACAATACTATATGGTATTGTTTCTATGTGGAAAAACAAGAAGTTAACAGGACAGGAAAATTTTAGATGGATGAACAAACAATTATATGAGTATAGAGTCAGAGGGAACCGCAGGTATCCAAGGAAACTACTGTTGAGACACTCCGTCTCCCATTTTTCGCTTTTAGAGGCAGAGCTTATTGAGTGGTGGAACATAACGCCGCGTTTGCTTAGTTAGCAATGCGAAGAAAATAGAAAAGAACTAATCTGTCCTCCCCGAGTGGGAATCGAACCCACAAATCGTAGTGCTAACAGACACGCCTCTGCGTTACGACGGTCTTTAAATATATGTGTTAAAATATATTAATATTAGATTTTGGCCTCGTAAACAACTTAAGGACCCTAATACGTACGTACAACCTTTCTTGACCTTATAATATAATTAGAGTTATTTGTCATACTTAATAGGCATTTGACGGTAATTGAATGGGCTAAGTTTCCTCGAAAAAGAACCGGTAAAACAAATCATTTTTTGTGTAATATTAAAAAAATTGTAGACGTCGTGATTGGCTGTCAAATTGATTGACAAACCCCAATAATGAACACAGCTTAAATTTTCTTTAAAAAATATATATTGTATAAAAATATATAAAAATATATAAAAAATATATAAATATATATATATATATATAAAAATATATAATGTAAAAATATATATTTAAAATGACATTTATTTCGTTATGGTTAATATTAATATTTTATAAATAATTAATTTTAAATAAGTCTTATTAATTCAGTTAAAAAGTGAAGGAACCTGCAAGTAAAGGGATGAGATTTATTTGATCTTAATTTTTGTGTAGAATAAATATATTGAGATAGGCTACTTTGCTTGTGAATTTCGGCGGATTTTCTTATGTCAATATATAAAGGCTATAAAATCACATACAAACGATAAAACGAAAAGCGCTTTTACTGTTGGACGATTGCAATGTGTGCCATAAGAAATTTTTTTCATTTTAATTCTAAATAATGCAAGAAAAATCAAAATTTAAGACACTCTGTTATCACTCCCCTTCTATCCCAAGATAAGTTCAGTCAAGGACTCACGTTGCCCTTTGTTTGAGTTATACTCAAGTTGTATATTTTGTATATGTAGTTACTTAAAGAAAATATAAAAATTTGAACGCAGCAGGATTTGAACCCACGCCCTTTTGAAAACCGTGCAAGCGCTCTGACCACTGAGCCATGTGTTCTTGATCACGCTGCGGTAAAATTCTTATATGCTTTATACAACTTATTTCTTCAAGTATTTGTTTATCCTCAGTGTGGATTAACACTTTAAAGTTCCCAATCGTATTTATATTTTAATTTTACAGGCTTTATAAGTTTCCCATAAAAAAGGGGTAATGCCGTTAACTGTCGCTCTCCTATTGCCAGGACATCTTCTATTTTATTTACTTCTATATCCGTATATATATATAGAATACCTGATGATGAGTGAGATGTTCAGGTGCAGGCGTTGGATCTGGTGGGGAGAAGTCTCTGGCGTTTGGTGTATGATTGACTATTGCTGGTAACGCCTGCGCAGGGGTTGGCGGCGCTGTTGTTATCTAAAATGATAATTAAGTAATGTTAATTATATTACGTGGTTCGTTCGGTTAGATTACAGGAAAACCTATAAGGATTTCATAAATTGAAAATAAAATGATAAATTCGATAAAAATGTTTTTAGGGATAAAGCGTTTTCAGAGGAAATATTTCACTATATTGTGTACGGAACCGTTTCCACGCGAGTTCAACTCGCAATTGACCGGTTTTTATTTTAAATAAATTTACAAAGATATCATTTTGAGCTCAAAATAATATAAAATCTAACTATCATCAAGAGATCAAGAGTAATCTCATTTTATTTTTCAGAGGCGCAACATCTGCCTGTAACGCCACGGTTTCTGGGTTCGATCCCCAGTCGGAGAAGATGGATTTTTCTATTTCCATTTTCCTCGCTCTGGCAAACTAAACAAAGCGCGGCGTTGAGTTCCGCCACTCAACACGCAATGCCTCGACAAAGCGGAATTCGGGGACGGATTAAGCAGGGACAAAGCAACGGAGTGTCCTAACACTAGATTCCCACGGTCTCTGCAGTTGCCTCTGCCTACCCTGCCCTGTGCGGGATAAAGCGTGAAGATGAAAAAAAAAATAATAATTTGTGTTATATTTTCCCGATAACATACTTAGCGTTTGTACATGAAAAATAATATACCAAAATAGTAGCTTTTTGCATTCTAACCAAAAATAAATTAGAAACTGAAAAATCTAAAAACACCAACTCCAAAGTCCATTTCCCCCATCCAGCTTGCTATTCCGTCTATAAATGTGGAAATCCTTTTGCAGTTAAAATCTTTCATTGCAAAAGCAACTACAAATATGAAATGTAAGACTAAACCGATTATACTAACAAAGGACTCTCAGCACTATTGAAGATAGCGTCGCGATTCACGAAATTACCCTTTACCTTATTTGAATAGACGCCAGCAACAGACGGACAGAATTTAGAGATAAGATTAGATAATTTACAATGTGAAATTTTGTGTCGCTTGTGGTGCAGTGGTGGTGTGTTTCAAAGCACACCTGTTTAAGGTTCTTTTTTATTTGAAATATGTTACTTCAGCTATTTAATAAAAAAAGGAATGTTCATGTTAATCATTCTACAAATATTATACGTATATATATATATATATATATATATATATATATATATATATATATATATATATATATATATATATATATATATATATATATATATATATATATATATATATATATATATATATATATATATATATATATATATATATATATATATATATATATATATATATATATATATATATATATATATATATATATATATATATATATATATATATATATATATATATATATATATATATATATATATATATATATATATATATATATATATATATATATATATATATATTTATATATATATATATATATGTTAGTGCAAATAGTCGGGTGACAGTACAGTTCGCTGCTGGCTGTTTTACAACCAACTACTTTTGGAACTGTCTTACGACTCGTACTGTGACGCTACAAGTTTGTACTTCAAAGTAACTATTAAATTAGTTGTTTGCTCCTATCCTACGTTTCGGCTTGAAATAATATCACAAAGTGAAGATACTTTTCGCAGCCACCTGCGCCATATATATAGTAAATATGTATATATTTTATATGTGTATATGTATATGTTAATATGCTATATGAAAATGTCAAAAAAGGATATATCGGTTTTATTTTAGAATCACAATAAATAATTCTTTTTGAATCTAGAAGGAACGATTTTTATATCGTTCCGCTTTGCTCAACACGTATTGTCACGAATTTGAAAGGACCCGAATAAATTCACAATAGCTTTAGATTTTTAGAAAAAAAAGACAAAAATATTTCTGGAGAAACATTTTGACCGTCCATTATTTTATTTTTTTTTTAGCTTCACGCTTTATCCCGCACATGGCAGGGTAGGCAGAGGGAACTGCAGGAAGCATAAGAACCTAGTGTTAAGACACTCCTTTACTTAGTCCCTGCTTACTTCGTCCCCACTTTCCGCCGTTTTCGAGGCATTGCGTGTTGAGTGGCTGAATTCAACGCTGCGCTTTGCCTTAGATGCCAGAGCGAAGAAAACGGAAATAGAAAAATCCATCTTCTCCGACTGGGGATCGAACCCAGTAACCGTCGCGTTACAGGCAGACGTTGCGCCTCTGCGCCACGAAGGTCCTCGTCCATTATTAACAAAACTCTAAATCCCAAAAACATTCCGTTTTCAATGAAAAACTAGCTTTTGTGAATATATCAAAATTTTGAAATTTTGCCATCCAATTATTCAACTGTGATCTTGGTATACAAGAGAGATTCTGATATTGAAACGTAGCTCAGGTTTAATTAACAAGGCAAACTTGCTGAACATAATTAAATATTTACAATCAGTTCTCGAATTAATGTACATACGTATGTGTAATATAATATTACATTACAGCATTTGGTATTGGTTTACTCACATAAAACACTGTCGTCGTGCACAATTTCGGAGTTATCCAACCTATGACATGGATGTCTTAGCTGTCTTGAATTTAATCGCCAAAAGCAAAGTAAAGAAGAAAAGAAGCATCCTGTTTAAAATAGAGCAGGTGGAGGAGTTAGTGTCAAAATATTTTGTTTTCCGTCCCGCTCCATTCAAGACATTTTATGTTGAGGCGGCGAACTCAGTGTTGCACTTTGTTATACTAAAGGGGAGGAATTGTAAATTTTCTAATTACTATATTTAATTTTTTTTTTAGCTTCATGCTTTATCCCGCAAATGGCAGGGTAGGCAGAGGGAACTGCAGGGATCGTGGGAAACTAGTGTTAAGACACTTCGTTGCTTAGTCCCTGTTCTCTCCGTCCCCGCTTTCCGCCTTTTAACTTAACATGCAATGCCTCGAGCATTGCATGTTAAGTGGCGGAACTCAATGCCGCGCTTTGCCCAGTTTGCCAAAGCGAAGAAAATGGACATAGAAAATTCCATCTTCTCCGACTGGGGATCGAACCCAGATACTGTCGCGTTACAGGCAGACGTTGAGCCTCTGCGCTACAACGGTCCTGATTAAATTATAAATATTTCTATCCAACGTAATATTCTAAGGCCGAGGAATATGATTTTATCATAAATATCAGGAACTACTAAAAATTACAAAATAAATGTGTTGAATACATTTACCTTTAGTTATCAAGTATAACGTACCATGTATCACAAAAATTCTAAATCAATTTTATCTATATGTAATTGCCATGGGAGCAAAGCTGAAGGCATAAGCTAATATGGGATTATATAACCTAATAAAAACACTGCTAGGGTGATTTAATCCATATATAGAGTGGGCAGAGGCAACCACAAGAATCTATTGGTTTTTTTTTCATTTAAATATAATAGACTATTCAAATATACAAACGCTTAGTCCGTTCCCTTTTTAACTTCTTATAAATATTGATTACATTAATATTAATACATAATATATAGAATTAATATTTATCATAATGAACTTTATATTTTTTAAGGTCGTGCTTTCCTAGTTGCTAGAGTCAAGAAATCAGAAATTAAATATTCCATCCTCCCTAAGTGGGAATCAACCAAATGCTGCACCTTTGCGCCATAACGGTCCTCCAAAACATTTAAATGAAATATTATAAAACTTCAAAGGAATTCATATATCACTTGAAGCATCTAGTTCAAAAGGTAACAATAAGTCCAATGCATGAGAAATTTCGAATAGACGGTAAAGTGTGTGAGATTGACAGTCCTATCTCCCAACGCCCTGGGAAATTGAATATATTTTAAAGAATCAAACGCTGCAAACAAATATATTTGAAGCGTCGTATAAAATAAACAGAAACTAGGAATATTTTTCTAAATTTGTCACATTTTATGCTATTTTTTATTATTTACTTGTCACTTATTAATATTAGACTGTTTGATTGAAATTTTTTTAACACGCAAACACACACACACACACAACACACACACACACACACACAACACACACACAACACACACACACCTACAAACACAATGACAATAATTATGAATGAGTAATCATAGTTTTTGTTTCAAATTTGTTTTATTTCTCTTTTAGGATTAATAATAGATTTATTCCAATAGTTTATAATTAAGTACTCTCAGTTATTTGTATGTTACATGCTTGCAATAATCTACCTTATAAGTGGCTCTGAATCAAACTGAATGTTTCATTAACTTCATTAACTATTACACCGAGGGTCTTTTCTTTTTTTCTTTCTTTAGATACTGTTTCAAAAATAATGGAGGAACACCGCATAAACAGCATGAGGACTCCCCAAAGAGCATGTAAGAAGAGGAACAGGGGACCAGGCGAAAGAGGTATGCGTTTCGGCGCTCCGTTCTCTCTAACTAAACCTCTAGCAATAGAGTGTACGTGACGCTATATATGTATGTTTGTTTGTATATATGCAAGCAGGGTGTTATATATATATATATATATATATATATATATATATATATATATATATATATATATATATATATATATATATATATATATATATATATATATATATATATATATATATATATATATATATATATATATATATATATATATATATATATATATATATATATATATATATATATATATATATATATATATATATATATATATATATATATATATATATATATATATATATATATATATATATATATATATATATATATATGTATATATAATTATTTTTGTCACTTTGGCAACAAAGATTGGCTAGATTGGCTAAAGTTCCCACTCAACTCTTTTTGTTGTTTGTTTGGCTAGATTGGCTAGATTGGCTAAAGTTCCAAAGATTGGCTAGATTGGCTAAAGTTCCCACTCAACTCTTTTTGTTGATTGTCTAAGCTGAAAACAAAGTGTCTTAACACTTCGCCTTCTCTGCATATCTTATTATATGAGAGATATAGCGTTACGCTAAAATAATTATATACATATATTATATAGACATACCCGTTGCTTGTTACCACTGTCTCGTAATGGTAAAGTCTCCTCGCTGCCGCTCCTAGACGAGTCGGGGGGTGTTAATCGCCTCTGTTCATTTTGAGATGACAAGATCTGCATCTCCAGCATCTGCTCTTGTCTTATATCGTCGTTGTAGTCCTGCGATATAGAAATATTTATTAGTAAATCTCACTACAGCTTTTGCTTTGTAAGGCGAAGTAGTAACGTATAACGTATAAGTATTACGCCTTAACGTGACGAGTTTAATTGCCATTTGGACAGAATATTGTTTTTTATTTTCCATGCTTTAGTTATAAAACAAATTGCGGCACACATATATACACACACACACACATACATACACACACACACACACACACACACAAACATGTTATTTCTTGAGCTTTATACCCTGGTATATACTAGTACCTTGAAATAAATAGATATAAATGGAAACTCAGAAATTTTGTCTCAAATTTATACGTATCTCCAACATATCCTACATGTGATACAAATTCAAATGAACATAATATAGCTTAATTGGCGAGACCGCTTGGACGGATCTCACGAGGCTCGTTCATGCCACATTTAAATAATTGTACGTCAGTAATTGGAAAGTAATTGAATGGAATTGGATACTATATTATGTAAAATTGACGTGACGTAAGTGACGTGACGTGAGGAACGCAGTTTATAGCTTTAACATAAAAAATGCCTTTGAAATTTGAACCATTTGTTCCTGAGATAAACAACGATCTTTATAATATTATATTAGTACAGATTTGCTAAACTGGCCTTATTATTAGAAAGCCGTAGAAAGCAAGACGCTATTTTATTGGGCATAAGAATAAAATTTATTACAGCACTTAAAGGTGACATTCTAATGACCTTCACGATAAGAAAAACTTCACAAAAAGTTTCCTTTGTAATAGTATGGAGAATATAATTTTCTGTGAAATAAGGTTCCGTAGTTAGACAAACAAAAGATTTTTATTTTATTATTTCATACTCTATGGATATTTTGTTCCGTACCTTTTAGTTACACATAGACGTAGATTGTACGTGTTTATTACAAGAACTATTATTATTAAAATTGCTAACTTAACTATACATACGTCACAAGCTTTAGTCTACAATTGGGTAAATCTAAAATTATAGGCTAAAACTCATATATAAATCCCTTTTTTTCATGTGTATAGTAAATCCCGTTTTTTTCTCTACCTGTCAGTCTAATGTCAGCCTATCAGCCTTTATTACTCAAGGCCCTACCCTAATTTTTTTTTAGCTTCACGCTTTATCCCGCACAAGGCAGGGTAGGCAGAGGGAACTACAGGGACCATGGGAACCTAGTGTTAAGATACTTCGTTGCTTAGCCCCTGCTTTCTCCGTCCCCGCTTTCCGCCGTTCTCGAGGCATTGCGTGTTGAGTGGCGGAACTCAACGCTGCGCTTTGCCTAGTTTGCCAGAGCGAAGAAAATGGAAATAGAAAAACAGGCAGTTACAGGCAGACGTTACGCCTCTGCGCCACGACGGTCCTCACCCTAAATTTTAAATTTCTGAATTCCACGTTGCATTACTTAATTTAAACTTACGGAAAAAAAAACTAATAATTTATTTAAATGTTATGATGATTTAATTTAGTGACCGTTTTGGATCAGGTTTTTGAACGTTGTGATATACAATAATATTGTTACGGAACCTTCGCTCATAAGTATAATTCGCTCTTTATTATTTCTCATATCACACGCCCCTTCCTTTGAACAACGTTAAAAACTTTGAAACCATAGTTACCTGTTAGGATGTGAAAATTCCGCCAGTCTTATTTCTAACAATATAACTTTGTCTCCAGGGAAGGTTGATTTGTTTGTCAGTTGCCGTTCATATGGAATTTTGGAGGTAGGTATATACCTACCTGCCTTTATATAATAAAGCTTTACACGAATTGTAAGAAAATATTTGAGGTAGCTTCTAATTCCCGGGTAGACAGTAAGATTAGAGTAGGGTAGGGTAGGATAATCCGTGTTTATGCTTTTTTTAATGAAAAAATTTAACTCAACTAATAATGAAACCCATACTCACTGTAGTTATAATTACATCGATTTCTATTTTTTTAACTTCACGCTTTATCCCGCATATTGCAGGGTAAGCAGAGGGAACTGCAGGAATCATATGAACCTAGTGTTAAGACACTCCGTTGCTTAGTCCCTGCTTTCTTCGTCCCCACTCACGTCGTGGGGACGATTTCTATTTAAATATCGCTATATTCTTTTTTTCCCCATTCTACATTAAATGTAACATGAAATTGTGACTTTTTGGTCATTTTATTAACAAAAACGAGAGTAGCAATGATATTTTTTAAAATGTTGATGACAATTAAGGATAGACAAAAATACCTAAAGAAAATCTATACTTTTTGGGGTAACGGAAATTTGTGAGAAAACCCTAACAACCCAATAAGTCGTGTAAAATATATAAGAACTTCAGAGCAGCATGATAGTGGAGCAGCCCATGGCTTAGCGATCAAAGTGCTTGGACTATTTCCAAACGGCTCGGGTTCAAATCCCAGTGTGCTCATAATTTGATGTGTTCTTTAAATATTAATTCTAGCACAGCGTTTAGTTTTGCTACTCTAAAAGCGGGAAACGGGTTCTGCTTACCATACCATATGCGGAAGTATGAAGCTAAAAAAACTTTTTACTTAAAATTTACATACATTTACAATAAGGTTTCATATAAAATGTTGTTTTCAAAGGAAAATCGTTGGGATTGTTCAGGCGTTGTATAAAATATAATTTATTAGGGTTTAGTGAATTTATACGGCACTGAAGAGTCCTTATGGGGTTATCGTTACTAATGTTATCGTATGTACTGTATGAAGGATCAATTTATTTCATATTTTGAAAATATTAAACTTATTATAAGGATAATTAACTACCAAATTCTTACTTAAAGAAAACAAAAATTTGTACGCAGCGGGATATGAACCCGAGCTTGCAAACCTTGCAAGCGCGTTGACCACTAAGCCATGCATTATAAAAAAAAATATATGTTATATTTAACTATTTTTTTAGTATCAGTGTAGATTAACATTTTAAAAATCATTAAAATACCAAACTCTTCATTGGAAAGTACCTCATGAAGTACAGTTAAAAATTAATAGCTCTATAAGCTATAAGCTATGTTTTTATATTATAAGCTGACAAACGAGCAGAAGGGTCACCTGATATTAAGTGGAAACCTTCGCCCATAACATCTACGGTCTAAGAGGATGTGAATGCGTTGCCAACTAAATCCCCGAATACACCCCCCCACCCCCTTTTATGGGTATATTACAGAAGATAAAGATATTAATTTAGGTTAATTATTGTCGTAAACACCACTATGGTTGCGGTTAAATAATATAAATGCGTAAACAATATCATAAAGCGCGGCGTTGAGTTCCGCCACTCAACACGCAATGCCTCGAAAACGGCGGAAAGCGGGGACGAAGAAAGCAGGGGCTAAGCAACGGAGTGTCTTAACACTAGGTTCCCACGGTCTCTGCAGTTCCCTCTGCCTACCCTGCCTTGTGCGGGATAAAGCATGAAGCTAAAAAAAAATAATAAAAAAAAATATATTAAAAAAAATTACCATAAATAAAAAAATGTCTCAAACGGGATTTGAACCCATAACTTCGTTTGTAAATCTACAACTAAGATGTATTCTATAACTATGTTACTAGATTAGACTAATCTAATTCAATATCCATCAAAAAAGAAGGA
Source organism: Dione vanillae (assembly GCA_037178615.1). Classification (NCBI taxonomy): domain Eukaryota; kingdom Metazoa; phylum Arthropoda; class Insecta; order Lepidoptera; family Nymphalidae; genus Dione; species Dione vanillae. The sequence goes on from JAZFAU010000269.1 coordinate 1,982,756, forward strand.
CGGGCAATTTGAATGTACATACAAATACATACATGTATATATATTCAAGAAATATTATAAAATGTATGAAAAAAGCTATTTGGGACAGATATCAATCAGAACGTAAATTGGTTTATTTTGGGTTACGTGGCGTAATACGTGAAGGAGAGATTTACGGTTTGTTAACTTTAATAAGCCCTTCAGTACTGAATATAGGGTTTGACATATGTGTGCTAAATCTGAACGTGACATATAAGGGTTCTTTATTTCAAAAAGATTGTTTCACGCTGTATCCCGCAAATAAGAGGATAGGCAAAGACACTTTATAGCTTCACGCTTTATCCTGCACATAGCAGGGTAGGCAGAGAGAACCTAGTGCTAAGACACTCCGTTTCCTGCTTTCCACCTATTTCCTATTAATGCGTGTTAAGTGCCACCGTTGAGTGCTGCAACGCTGCGCTTTGCCTAATTGCTAGAGCGAAGAAAATGTAAATGAACGACTTATCCTACATCCCGAGTGGGAATAGAACCTAATAAACGTCACATTTACACACAGACGCCACGTCCCTGCGGCACAACGTCTTACTTGTGTAAGTAGAACAATTAAGCATTTTGTCTCTCGACATTATTCATTTTGTCAAAAAATTGAATTCATTATAGTCGTTCGACTTCGCTGCAGTGCTATGACTGTATCGATTCATGACTTAAATAAGCACATATACTGTACAAACTGTGAAACAGTGTACAAAAAGATGTTTACACGAGGTTATTTCATAATAACACAAAAGGTACCATTACTTACGTAATTTGCTTCTTACATAAATTCATATTTCAATAATTATTAAATGTATCTATAGCTATAGTAAAGTTGTAGAACTTATATCGGTTAAAAGTTGATATTCAGCAGTTTCTCTAGGCCAACTTCCTTCACACCTCGCGTCTACCATTAGATAGAAAAAAGTTCCAATTCAGTACAATTAGTAAGGAGTTCATTAATATTTTAAACAACTTTTCAGTTTTTTCAGAGAGAACTTCAAAGCAATTTTCTCCGAGTTCTGCGACATTGCGTGTTAAGAGGCGAAAGTCAACGCTGTACTTTAAGAGTGTGTCTTAATAAAATGAAATAAATTGATAATTCCAACTGTCAATAGAATCCATGATATATATAATCCATAGTCAAATGTCGTCTCAATACACCATAATGATATTTGTTAAAGCTAGTTTAAAATATACAATAACAGGATTTCTAGACGTAAAAATTTTGCAGTAACTACTTTTACCTTTAAAACATAGAAAATGGAAAAAATAATATAATATATTTGCTTAGAAAACATATACAAAATTGGAATCTGTACTTTTTGAAAAACAAATCACGATCAACTAACTACGTTCACATTTTTAAAAGATTCTCGAAAAAAAAAGATAAAACAATTTTAATAAAAAAAATATCGTCAATTGTAATTTAATTTCCTCTGTGCAAAAATTTTTGGTAAAACATGGTAAGCATAAATGTGTCTTAAAATCATACTCACTGGCACCAAAAATCTTCTTAACTCTGCAAGAGCATACGCGATCCTAGCGTGAGCTTCCGCTGGTGTTGCGAAAGCGCTGATTTCGACGTGCAACTCATCAGAAAGATGAGCAAACTTTGGATCCCCTGACACGCGAAGCTCTTCTTCCTAGAAATGTAACGTAATATGTATTTTGTATATTATATAAAAGTTTTGTCATAAAATCAGCTTTTGATGCATTTCCAACTTCATTCCTTGTTTTGATTAGGGGAGGAGGAAAAGTGTATGTTTTAGGACACTCCGTTCCCCGCTTTTCGCCTTTCGAGACATGAGAGTATTGAGTGGCGGAACTTAACGCCGCACTTAATGTTGTTATCAAAACTAAGGAAATGAAAATAATTCACTCTCCTTGAGTGGAAAGTGGCCCATCCATAAAGTTTATATTTTATGTATATATATGATAAAAGGCCTTACTACATCTTAATACGTAGATCTTAATACAACTAGACTAATATCTCATCGATACCAGAAAATCAATCTCATTAATTATATTCTTACCTTCTGACGATCCTTCATAGAACCTCGTCCTAGGACCGCCATTTTACACATTGTGTCTTCTTGTAGTCTTTTAAGCGAATTGCCTTTGGGCCCTAGTAGTTTCCCCACAAAGTTAAACTGGAACAAAATATATTACAGTTATTAAAAGAATAATACAAATAATACTTTTAATATGAGGTTAGACTATAGTAGCATAGATAAACGCAGACATGTTATACAATACTTTGTTTAGGTCTATATATCCAAAAAATTTTCTATTTCAAAGGAAAATATAACAATTTTTCTCTCCGCTCTCCACTTTTTTTTATAATTTCAGAAACAACCCCGTGTTCATTAATAGGCCCCAAAATCCTAACGGCTTTAGAAATCATAAAGATTGCCACAAGCTAATCAGTACCTAGTTGCGAGACTATACATAAATAAAGTAAAAATAAAACTTCCTGTATACATCTCTATTTATTCCATCTCGAACAGCCTTGTTTTTCGTTCCCTACATTTTAACTATGACTGAAATCCTCTAGAGAGCGAGCACCCGGTATTTTGTTTTGTTTTCTTATACATATTTATGTTTGTATTGCGACGTACGCCGTATTTTTGTTTTTAAAAGCCTTAAAAATCACAACGCTCGGGAATATTGAAACGAAAATGACTATATGTTATAAATTACCGGGAAAACTATTTATTTTCAATAGCAACACACGAAAGGAAGTAAAATTTAATTATTTATATTTAATTTAATCCAAAAAATTGGTACCCGTAGTTTTAGACTGTATATTAATTTTTTTAACGCTACGAGTAGTTTCGAAGACATAACATATGTATTAATAACAATATAATAAGCGAATTTATAACATTCGGTGTACTTTTTGCAGGTAAAAAGCTTCGATTTCTGGGCTTTTGGGCAAAGTTCAATATTTTAACAAATCTAATTGACCTTGAAACCTATATTCCATTACTTAATTAGTTCTGTCGAAAAAGCTATACTTGTTCTTCACTGCGGGAATCAGTAAACAGATTTTCAGGAAATTTATTAAAAAGACTTTATGCGGATGTTGCAGCCAAAGATTTTATAGCTTTAAAAATGTTTTAAACTAATTCCACGTCACGATATACTGATACTTTCATACTTGGGGCGACTAGATGGCTCTTTTTAAATCTGGATACTCAGATGTCGTTGTGGGAGGGTCAAGATCACTTATTAAGTTATTTAAAGCATTACAAGTTACTGTCTTGTTCATTAGAACAGTGAACCTAATGTATACTCGTTTACCACTTGCCCGCTGTTTTAAATGTAGAATTTTTATATGATTTTTGGTACACAGCTGGTCCAAAATTTTTATCTCGATCTTAAAATAGTCAAATTACGACCTTTTTACTAAGGAGGTTAGACGAGGAGTGAAACGTCTTATAATTTTTCTCACTACATATACCGCATAAATGTATCAAAAGTTCTTATATAAACAACTTGAGTTGGTCAAGTTCACTAAGACGACGAAATTATGATATTATGAGATACATACATACATACATAACTTCACGCTCTATCCCTAGCGGGGTAGTCAGATATTATGAGATATTTATACAAATTGACAATTGTTCTTCATTTTTCATGATAATAGTTTAAAAATTACACGTAGATTAGCCGTTCTGAAGCGTTTTTACGATTTTGTATCAAGCCATTCTGTAATACGTAAATATACAAAAACCAATAGAATTTTTTTTTACTTATGAAAGATTTTTACGAGTATCCTTATAATCGCGCAATTTGATAAAAAAGTGACTTACGTAATTACTTAAATATGAAATATCATTATATTTCTCAAAACATTAGTAACTTTTACTGATTTAAAATATTCCCCGTCTTATGCTAAATTACAGATATCATATCCTAACTTTGACCCATTAATTAGTCCGCCAATTACCCATGTCGGGGCCACTAGGGTTACTGGTGTGTTCATCCGAGACTACGATCCTCGAGGGAAAATCGAAAAAAATTCTATACATTGTTTTGCTATGCCTTCACGCTTTGGCATTGTTTTGCGTAACTAAACGCCGCGCTTCCCCTAGTAGCTATGGAAATGAATAAGTGCCAGCAGGAAGCGTTAAGCTGTATGTAGATATGGTATGGTATGTATGTATTCCACTTTTATTCACCTTTATGTTCCTAAATTTGAATCCTACTTGTGAAAATGCATACACACATACTGGTATATATATATATATATACATATATATATATATATATATATATATATATATATATATATATATATATATATATATATATATATATATATATATATATATATATATATATATATATATATATATATATATTTATATATATATATATATATATATATATATATATATATATATATATATATATATATATATATATATATATATATATATATATATATATATATATATATATATATATATATATATATATATATATATATATATATATATATATATATATATATATATATATATATATATATATATATATATATATATATATATATATATATATATATATATATATATATATATATATATATATATATATATATATATATATACATATATATATATATATATATATATATATATATATATATATATATATATATATATATATATATATATATATATATATATATATATATATATATATATATATATATATATATATATATATATATATATATATATATATATATATATATATATATATATATATATATATATATATATATATATATATATATATATATATATATATATATATATATATATATATAATAAGGGATAAACCAGACGTCCGACAATTAAAATGTACTGAAAGTATCCGGTGGAAAGTGTTCGATTTCAAAACCCAATTACTTTAATAGATAAAACCCCATAGGAAAATATCATCTTAAGCATCCCTTAAACCGCAAAAAGTAACACGGTATATTATTGCTAGTATACAAAAAATAAACACAAAAGGCCGAATAAATACGAAAGTTGCGGTTTCGATTTCCACCTGAAAAAAGGGAAATAATTAATAATTTTTTAACGGTATTGTAAATCGGGAAACGGAGTGTCCTATGACTAGTTTCTCTCTGTGTCTTAATTTCTGCGAGAAAAAAAGTTGTACATTGTATTTTCAGTTCAGTAAATTGATAAATCCAAAAGATGACCTTCCCAACTCGTTTGCTCGAGCAAGTGGGGTGGATGTAATGCTTGCTTTGTTTCATTAAGCTTTGCCTTTGAATATCATAGCTCGTATTTCATAATTTTAAATAGAAAATAGATTCTTTGTAAAATTGAAGAAATGGCTTCTGGTGCTTTATTTAGTGAGTTGTAATTTTTGAAATACGATTATAAGTTACTTTTTGTCTTATTATTAATAGTATTTCGATCGACAGACAAAGGGAACCTAGTTTTAAAAAAATATCATAAAAAAATCATTTTTTTTAAATTAATTTAGTGCTTTTTGGAAGACCTCAAGTATTTTATCACAAGAAAAGACTTGTCTAGATCATTTTGGCTTAATATTTATAAATGATGATCGTTATCAAAACATACAATTTGAATTTTAACTAAATATATATAAGACTATTTAAATTATACTTTCTTTTGTAAATTTCAAATTAAACTAAATTACAAGGACATCGCGTAATTAATAAAAAGATATCAACATCTGAAGATTACTTGGGGCCGCTGAGACGTCGCGCATTCAATAAGATTTTTTAGTTATATAAACTAAGATCATTTAACCATATAAGCCATAATATCGGTTCATATATATTTCTTTGTGAGTAGGCAAAGGAAATAGAACCTAATGAACGAGCACTCCGTTCTTTGCCTTCCGAATTGTGTTACTACCTACACTATTAATTCTACAATCTCTATATAGACAGGGTTAGCAAGGACAGCAGAAAAAAATCCATCTACCAAGACACTTCATTTAAGAGATAAAATATGAGTAGTTTAAATATAATGGATACAGTGATGGAGTATTTGTCTGTAAACGCGATGGTTAGTGGGTTTGATTCCCATTTAGGGATGATGGATTGGTTTATTACAATTTCCTTCGCTCTGCAACCCAGTTCCGCTACTCAACATGCCTTATCACTAGGTTGCCACCACCGTGCCTTATCACTAGGTTAACAAGGTTCTATTTCCTCTGCCTACTCTGTTATGAGTGAGCATCAAACCCGGTATAAAAGGTTTACAGTTATCCTCCTTTCCTGAACCACGATGCCTGTTTGCCATTTCCCAAAAGGAAAAATCATCTAACACAGATGAATCACTTACACAAAAGCTTATCATCGTAATTTCTTAGAGCTAAAGACGTAACGGATTGGCTCTCAGTTGGCCCATTCTTAACAATTGACATTTTTTACTGATGTAATACATTTTATGGGAAACATACGGCTAGATGTTTGGTAGTTTTTTTTTGGAATACTAAAGACTTACTACTTTGCTTCATAGTATTTATTAAACTTATTGCGCTTTTAAAGACTAGATTACTATCCAAATTGACTGAACTAGTTGTTAAATCGATGTTAAGGCACCTTGGGTCCATTATGTAAGAGTCCCGATGAGAGGCCATGGAAGTAGACTAAGTAAATAAAGCTGAAATTAATAGCAAGCAAAAAGGAGGAAATTATTTGACACAGACACATATACGTATATGTACAGTCGAAACCACCTGTGTATCTGTCATCAGGTTAATTTTATTATCATTGAATTAAATGAAAATATCATATTATGATTGAAACGAATGGCGTAACATTTTTATCCATAATACTTTTCTCAGATCATTTTACGATATGGTACATCTTATAGCATATACTAAGGTGGGAATATAGTACCGTGACACCATGTAATCATTAGATTCAACTCGCTGCATTATTATGACTTTAAAGCTAAAAGTAAAATTACTAATAGCTCAAAGTAATTTGTTTACATTTCAAAAGGAGTACCGTATGTTTCCACCATATATTGATTTACGATTAAGGTCGCTTGCACACGAGACATCGCATGAATTTCAATAGGTTCTGAAAGTATGGATTTTGACTGGATCTAGTTAGTTGTGGTGTTGCAATTTATTTATCCAATGACCTTCGTATTTTTTTCAATGTAGTAAATAGACATTTTTGAAGATTTAAATTGAGAAGTGACGTCGTCATTCTTCACTTTATTTTCATTTTTTATTTCATTTCTATTTTTTTCGCTCTGACTACCAGGCAAGCGCGGCATTGAGTTTCGCCACTCAGCACGGAATATCTTAACATAAGGTTCCCAGGTTTCCTGTGGGTTCCTCTGCCTATTCTTCTATGTTGGGGGTAAGTTAAAAAAATATAAAGTGTATTTAGTGAATATATATTATTATATAGTTATATATATTACCTACAAGATAACGAAGTTTAACAATAGAATAAAATTTCGGTCAAATAACGGCGAATGCACTACGAATATTTGCATTATTTTGTGCAATCGTAAATAAGGTTTATCCGGTCGCGTGGTTGAAGGTATTTATTCAAGACGCGACGCTAAGGCAGTGAATTGCAAAATGTATGAGGGCGAAGAGATTTCCTTCGTCACCTGTCAACGTGATAAGGAAAGTGCATTTTGGATTTTTTGGTACTTGTACTTTATCTTATAAAATAAGTGTTGTGTCATTGTGGGATATCGTTAGATTGTAAACGAGATGGTTATTTATAGGTTCAAATCCCAATTAGGATGAATTAATAATTTTGATTTGTATTAAAATAATAGTAACGAGTACCGTTATGGTGCATAAATACAGTATCTATTTGTTAACGCGGCGGTTACGGCGACGCAAAAATTTATAAAAAATTTACTAAATGTAGTATATACTTATTTCAATAATTTTATTAATTTATAATGTAAGTATTATATTTTTTCTAGTTTAAAAAAAAGGAAATAAATTAAATTCTCATACAGTTCCTTTCTTTATCTATAACTTTAACGTAAAGACGAAAAGGGCAAATAAACACACATCCTAGATGTATAACACATGAAATATCCAATACATTACTCGATTACGACATGTTCTATACAATAACGAGATAAAACGATTTTCGTGTAATTCCACGTGTCTCTGCTCCCATCCCGCGGGATCTTGCTGCTCTAAATATTGCTCCGATTTATTGAATCAACTCATTTCAATTTCATATCCCAGGGGATTATTCTTTGTCTATCTTTGCTGTTTCATTCCGTCAGCTTGTTTGATATTAAGGTTCGTAGCCAAGCTTTGTTTTTTTTGCTTCACGCTCTATCCCGCTTGTACCAGGGTAGGCAGAAGCAACCGCAGGAATAATAGAAACCTAGTGTTAAGACCCTCCGTTCTTCGTTTTCCGTCTTTCGGAATTGCCCCCTCTACACGAGGGGCGGAATTTAATGCCGCGCTCTACCTAGTTGTTAGAGCGAAGAAAATGGAAATAAAAAAATTCATGTCCTCCATGTTGGAATCGAACCCATAAACCGTCACTTTTGCTGCGCCTTTGTGTCACAACGGTCCTTTGTAAGAACTATATAAACATAGAGTTTGCAGGAAAATTATTATTTTTGATCAATTCATTAGAAAAACAGCTTTAATTAAAGCGATTTAAGAATAAGATTAGCTTTACCGAATCTATATATTTCGTGAATTAATAATTGTTTTACTATAGTGCATTTACAAGATTGGCAAGGTTCGGCAAGTGTTCACAAATACTAGCATAAGTTATTTGGTTTTGCTTGCGAGAACTTGCGTGGGCTTGTTGCCGTATGGGAATTTTAACGATATTAGATCTGTGTTTGTTTGTGTGTTACATGGAAGGAAGCTAGAGGAGAGCTTACGACCTACTTAAACATTCACGTTTAGCGGCCTTGTGGACACTTTGTCAGCATTGTGAAGCAAAATATTCGCTTTTTGTATATATTCATATAGTGTAGTTAAATTAAGTCGTTTTAGTTCAGGTGAATGCTAACAGAAATAAATACTCATTTTAAAATTAAGTATAAATTTGAAAATTTTCATAAAGCCATGCTCTTATATATAACGTATGAAAGATACACCTCCTTTCTTTTACATAATAAAGCAATTCCCGCTGGAAATGTTGTAAGTCTTGCAGTCGGCAAATATAATACTGTGCAGTGCACTAAATGCAAAATATATGAGGAGGAGAAAACTCTATTTGAATATGGAGATAGGTATATCAATTTGAATGTCGGTTTGTAGACGGTTGTAGTAGGTTCATGGTAAGGGAAACTTTGTGTAATTTTTATCTTTTCAGTTCCATCCTACGGTAATGGCGATTTTTTTTATGGGAAGGACAAGGCAAACGTGCGGTCGGGTCACCTGATGGTAAGTGATCACCGACACCCACGGCCCTGTGTAACAGCAGAGGTGTTACAAGAGCGTTGCCGGCGTTGCAGGCTTCAAGCGTGTTATATATATATATATATATATATATATATATATATATATATATATATATATATATATATATATATATATATATATATATATATATATATATATATATATATATATATATATATATATATATATATATATATATATATATATATATATATATATATATATATATATATATATATATATATATATATATATATATATATATATATATATATATATATATATTCTTCAAAAAGAAATTTTATTTTGATGAAGTTTATAATTGAGTGTCGATTTAGTGTTTAAATATCTTATTAATACTGACAGTATTCCCACAGAATAAATTTACTTTGTTTAAAATGCATTCCGATTTCACAGCAAATGTATATTTAAGAAGACACCTGAACCAATATACTGTAGACGGTCGCCAAGCAAAACTTTTCGTTCCGTATACAAAACTCTTGGGCAACATCCAAATAAAATAAAGTGATTTCAAGGTGTGCTTTTACTTAAAGTAATTGTATTTTTTGTATTTTCATGATTTGTTCACTATGCATATTTTCCAGTAGTGTGTCTGTAAATAGGTCAATTATTATTTATTCCTCATTCGAAAATATAAACATACTATACTATAAGTAAATAAAACAATATATTAAAAAAAAGAAACAAAATGATTTCAAAAACAAAAATACTATAAATACACTTATTTCTCATAGAGGATTTGTAAAAATGATTTTCTAAAGATCTCCTTTCTCATTGAATTTCTTCTAATGAAAGTCATGGCACGTTCTGTAACAATGCGCCAAACAAACTGCCGAGTCCGCACTGTAGTGTCAACAGTAGTTGCAATTTCAAACTAAATTAGGTATAGACGTCGTATTGAAGTTATGTTCTAAGCACGTCTCAATATAATGTGCTTCTGAACTGAAGAGTAAGGTACACATTGTGGAGCACAATTGAGTGGTGAGTGGTTCAAGGTAGAGGATGTAGCGGATATAAATCTGCTAATATTATAATATATAAATAGATTAATAAATAAGAAATATGCTCATGAACATCTAAAATGCCTTAAATCTGGAAAGTATCTTAGAACTAGGTTGTAGTGTTAAGATACAGTGTTCGTCGTTTTTCGTGCGTTTAAGAATATTGTGATTTCGATAGAGCTCTATTATCGAAAAAGGCGGAAAGCGGGGACGGAGAAAGCAGGGACTAAGCAACGGAGTGTCTTAACACTATGTTCCAATAGTTCCTGCAGTTCCCTCTGCCTACCCTGCCATGTGAAGCTAGAAAAAAATATTAACGCCGTGCTATTTAAAAATATATATAAAGTACAAAAGAAATATAAGCAAATTAATTTATTTGTTACTCCTTTTCATATATGTTTTTAGTATTTAGCAGAGTAGACAGGAATGGTAGTTTATAATCTAGTTTTAATATATTACGTTCTTCACTTTCCGCTTTTTTCGAGGCATTGCGCGCATTGCGTAGTTGCTATAATTTTTTTGTTATTCTGTACACCCCTATATTTTAAATTTATTCCAATATTTAGTCTTAATATATTGTCTTATTATGTATAACGTTTTTACAATTTCACTTATCACTTGGACCACGCTAAGTGCGTGATAGCTAAGAAAGGTTCAACAAAAGTACTCTATTGGTTTGCTCGAGCCACTTTAGATCAGCTGATTACTTATAGATATGAATGTAAAAGGTTAGTATTCGTTTGTAATATGAATTTTATATAATAATAAGCATTAACACTAGGTTCCCATGGTTCCTGCAGTTCCCTCTGCCTAACCTGCTATGTGCGGGATAAAGCGTGAAGCTAAAAAAAAAGCATTACTAAAATATTATTTATTCTTTTTTTAAGTATTGAAAAACTGTATACAAAGGTATTCTTTCTTTTTAAGGAAAAAAAAATCGATAAAATGCGCGTTAGAACTGCAGTAGGGTCGTTATTTCTAAAAAAAAGTTATTTTTTTTTTACTATTGGAACTATTGGAACCTAGTGTTAAGATACTCCGTTGCTTAGTTCCTGCTTTCTACGTCCCCGCTTTCCGCCTTTTTTCGAGGAATTGCGTGTTGAGTGGCGGAACTCAACGCCGCGCTTTGCCTAGGTGCCAGAGTGAAGAAAATGGAATTAGAAAAATCCATCTTCTCCGACTGGGGATCGAACCCAGAAACTGTCGCGTTACAGGCAGACGTTACGCCTCTGCGCCACGACGGTCCTCGCAAAAGTTAATCGTAAGTTTAAAAATTCCATACATATTCACTTGTTTTGTAATTTTAAATAAACTACAAACAGAAGTAAGCGGGGACGGATAAAAGCAGGGACTAAGCAACGGAGTGCCTGTAGTTCCCTTTGCCGACCCTGCCCATGTGCGGGATACAGCGTGAAGTTAAAAAAAAAAACAGAAGTTTGCGCGGTATAGTTGTTACTACTCTTGATGTCTTTATAATTTTTTGTTTTTTTTTTTGTTTATAAATTGTAATTTATTTCCCTCATGACAGGTTGGCTGGTAGAGAATGCTTTGTAGCGTTAAGCCCGCCTTTTGTACATGTTTACTCTTTATATTGTGTGCAATAAATGATAAATAAATAAGTATACGGAGTCCTAAAGTCCTAAAATTATTTTAAAATAATTATTTTTATGATTTATAAATTCTTAATCCACACTAAGGATAAAAAAAATACTTAAAAAAAACTTATACAAAAAATATATCTTTTGTTTTGTTTATACGTTTATACGTTTTCTTCAAGTATTCTAACAAAATAATAAGTTTACAATAAACCTTCAAACCCACTCCATATTGGATTGATAAGCTACACAAGGTTTAACAAAAATAAGTTCCTTAAACACGTCTACAAAATAGAAATGTAGTTCAGTATCTATATTAAGACGTCGGAAGAATTGTCAATTTATTGAAGAATAAGGATGAAATAGAGCGGACGAGACTGAAATTTGAAATCAATCCAGTTTATTCGACTGTCCCATTTTTTAAGATAGGAAGATCAATTCTTTTTTTGTAGCTTCACGCTTTATCCCGCATATTGCAGGGTAGGCAAAGGAAACTGCAGGATCCATTTGAACCTAGTGTTAAGACAATCCGTTGCTTAGTCCCTTTAAGTGTTTTCTCCGTCCCCGATTTTCGCCTTTTTCGAGGCATTGCATAGAGTGACGGAACTCAACGCCCTTTTTTATAGCCTCTCGCTTTATCCCGCACACAGCAGGGTAGGCAGAGGGAACCGCAGTATTAAGACACTCCGTTCCGTTCAGGAAGATGAATGTTTACTTTAATCACAAATAGTGATAGAAACAACAATATACCATTATAAAAATATTAGCAAGCGTGTACGAATTTTTATGTAAATTCCTAAGAACGTATGTCTTAGCTAGCTAGCTTGGGTAGTGTTCAAGAGGTGCGAATTCGATTCCGTCTATTTACAACTTTTAATAACTTTTTTTAAGATTTTACTATGAATAGTAATCTTCTAAAGAATAAGCGTGAAACATTGTAGTGCTATATTGTTATTATACTGTATTACTGTAAGTATATATACAGGTCGTTGAAGGTTATGTATTTGCATCGAGAAAACGAAATATTTATAAATACAAGAACAAATGTTTAAAACAAATTATTTTGTACAAAAAATTTTGCAAAAGAAAATTGCTACACGAACTCCAAATATCTTATCACTCAGCGGCTGGTAACCGACAATTTCAGAACAAATTCAAGTAATTTCTTCTCTTAATTGCCGAAATTATACCGACATATAACGATAGTATTCAGAAATCGTATTTGTCAAAAGTCCTATACGTGAAACCGATTTGTTGGGATACGCTTCATTTTTGGCCACAAGATTGACCTGTCATGTAAAACACTAAAGTTGACAAAGCTTTGGGTCCAGTATGACTTTTTTAATAGAGTACGCTATTTCTTTTAGCTAAAATTGTGATGTGTTCGATTTTGTATGTGGGTATTTTAACATTAAATCTTTCTTATCGAGGTGTGTTTAAATATTTCTTTACGGAGTTTAACTCCGGTGTATTGTAAGTAATATTTTTTGGGTACAAAAGTGTCAAGTAAAGGGTCAATTATGTTAAAAAAACGACCTTCAATAGTAATGAACTTCGAAAAGTATATAATTGCTTAAAAAATTAAAATTTCCTATTTTCTAATTAATGTCTTTAAATTTTTCCGTTTCCGTCATTATTCGCTGGTAGAAGGAAGTTCATGTGATTAAATATATACAGGGTATATCTGACACGGCAGCCATTATCAAAACTACTTATAGGGGAAAATATTTTGAGGCTTTATACAAAAACTATTAATAATTAAAAATTATTAATAATTTGGGTACAGCATATTTTTTTCTGTTTCACGATATTTATACGTGCTGTGTAACGCGTGACGTAGACATCACTAATGCGAATGACGTACTACAAAAATATTATTAAACGTTGTCACCTTTCATTCAAAAAATAATCAAAAGAAAAAGAGATATATCTCTGTCCCGCTCTGACAGTACAGTGTAAGCTCGCGTCATACTTGACAAATGACGTTTTATTTTGGAACAATAATGTAATTATTTATTTTGTTTGAAAAAAATATTTTTTTATTTTTGAAAATTTTACTTCTTTTATAATTTAACAAGTTTGTAAAGGCTAGTTAATACTTTGCTTGAAATTACGGCCGCCGTTACAGCCATACCTGTATAATATAATTGTTTCATTTAATCATTTAATTTAAATTATTTAATTATTTAATTTAATCTACAAAATATAAATTGACAGACAATATTTAAAAAGATGAAAATTTATAAGAAAAACTTATTAAAAAGAAATCAAAAACTCTTCATTTATGATCTGAGTAAAGGTAGAGGCTTCGTTTGATGGAAAATTCTTTCTTTAGACGATCATTTTTAATTAATATCCTTGAGTAAAACTTTTTTAGTCATTTTAAAGGACGCCTAAAGAAAATTGTACTAACAGTTTAAATATTTTGTTCAAGGTAAGAACGCCAAATAGGTTACAACTAAATAAAATAATTTAATATGTGTAAGTAATTCGGGCAATATACTGCACATAGGGTAGGCACACCAACCCTACATTCCATTTTGGCGAGGCATTGCGTTTTGAGTAGCAGAACTCAACGCCGCGTTTGGCAGAAGCGGAGAAAGTGAAAATTATTCATTTTGCTTGAGTGGGAATCAAATCCATAACTCATCTCGTGTACAGGCGGAGGCATCTGAGCTACGACGGCCCACATGAAATATAATATTATTCTACGCTTTGGAAGATTTTTACATATAAAAAATTGAATTATAGTTTTATATTTGGTACATTTATGGTATCAATAACTCAAAGGATTAACTTTAAATGGTAACAGATATACAGTCAGTGGGTTCTATTAAGTAATATAAAAAAATATAAATAAAAGGTATGTATAAATATATATAAGGTTATCTACGCCTCTATATAATAACTTCAGGACGTCTGATATAAGATTAGTACTCACTTTTGGGTGATCTCTCACAGGCACTACGACCCGCACGCAGACTTTGACAGGTTTGTCTCTTGTTATATCTAACATTCTTCTTTCGCCACGCCATTCTCCTGTTAACAAGAAATTATTAAATTAAATTTAATCAAATTAAATTTGAGATATTATGGATAAATATTTCATAAGTATACTGTAATGTAAATGAGTGTAGTGAGTGAAATGAGACATAGTGTCATTTACAGGTTTGAATACAATCACGACCTTAATTTAAAGCATAGTATTAACTTGCCTTTATTAATGTTGTAAAATTATAAAAGAAGTAATATTTTCAAAAATATTTATAAATTTTTTTTTTCAAAAAAAAAATTAAATTATTGTTCCAAACTAAAACGCCATTTGTTAAGAATGACGCAAACTAGCACTACCCTGTCAAAGCGGCAAAGAGATATATCACTTTCTCTTTCGGTTATTTTTCTTAAGAAATGATGACAGATTGACAACGTTAAATAGTATTTTTATAGTACGATCGATCGAATCTTTACGTCATTTATATTTAATGATCACCTCACCCATTGAATTGTGCTCAACTGGCACGCTCGGAACGCCATATTTAAAGACAAGAAGAAGAAGAAGAACACCTCACCCATCACAACTCGTATAATATGAGCTTTATATATATTTAAAAATAAATCATGATAAAATGCGTAACGTTTTACAAATAAAAGGTATAACAAAAGGTATACAAATTACAAATCACTAGAACAAAAAAGATAATAAAAAAACAAATAAATAAACACGCATACGTTTCCGAACGCAGCGTCGGCCCGCCATATTTAATCCGCATTCGACAGCTGTCATTTTTCCCGCCCACCAGTCGCCCTTTGGCGTAGATTATTTTTCATTACGCCGTGCCCGATCACGTCAAAACTGAAATATGGCTTTCGTGAGTGTTCCATGAATTATTTAACTGATTTTATCCTAATTTTTGATGAAAGATAATACTTCTATTACATATGATTTCTCTTTTACCTTTGAAACTTTACGTTTTAAATAAAGGAACTCAACGCCACACTTTGTCTTGGAATCGATTCCACAGCTAGACACTGCACCTGCTGTTCTTGTTTGCCAAAGTTAAATTTCAATATGGAAAATAAATATTAAAGATAATTAAAATAATTAATTATTGAATTAAAATATATTTATAATATCTTTGAACTGCATGGAACTTAAAATATTTATTGCTTGAAATTTATTCATGTCAAAAGTATGCGGAAATCAAAAACATATACATTTATGGGAATAATTATATAATGTTGGAAGTATTACTTTATGTATTATTTAATACCAAATTTGTTAATTCATATCATATTTTGTAAGAACTGTAACGCGAATCGCATTTGCCCAGTCTAAAAAATAAAATTTCTTTTTTAATGCCCACATACACTCTACAAGGACCCTTTATCAGCTTCAAGTTTTTTGGATTTTTATTTTACGTTATATAACTTCGGCTGTATGTTATCTGTCAGTAACAGGAGAGTGTTAATAAGTATTGATTATATCTTTTGTAGCTTCACGCTTTATCCACATGGCAGGGTAGGTAACTGCAGGAACCGTGGGAATCTAGTGTTAAAACACTCCATTGCATAGTTCCTGCTTTCTCCGTACCCGATTTCCGCCTTTTTCGAAGCGTTTTGAGTGGCGGGAGCTCAACGCCGCGCCTTGCCTAGGTGCCAGAGCAAAGAAAATGCTAACAGAAAAATCCATCTTATTCAAATGGGAATCGAACCTAGAAACCATCGGGTTACGGGTAGACGACGGTCAAGGTCAGAGATTATGTAAATACACACTAATACACACACACACACACACACACAGGATTAGTATTAGAGTTAAAGAAACTATTGTTTTTTTTTCTTTTTTTATTTCTACAAATATTTATTTCTTCAAATGTACAAATGTACGAAGTGTTGTAGAGGAGCGGGGCCTCCTGACACAAGTACTAGTTCCATACTAGTAACTTAATGAGTTGGTCCCATAATTTCATCTCATATATATAAAAACTTGTGAAACTGAAATAAATATAATTTTTATTTACTTTTTTATTATTATTTTTAAATATTAAAAATGTTCTTTTACCAATTAAGCTATCACATTTAAATCGCTAATTTACATTGAAATTTCAGTAGTGTAGGGGCCGGTTTGTTTGAACTATCACCTTTTATCTGGCAGATAGATTATCTACGTATATCTGTGATTAATGAAACCTCCAATTCAGGATTCGAGATATGCTTTCTTCTGAATTCAAGACATTGTGTTTTGAGTGGTCGAACTCGAGAAAGGAGGAAATAAAAATCATAAATTCCCCCTACAAAATACAAAGTCTGTTCAGTAATATGACGGTGTCATCACAGTAACGCTTTCTAGCATAATATTTGTTTTCAATTTTAAAGAATACGGGATTATTCAACTACGCGGGATAAAGCGTGAAGGAGACAAGAATTACTTCGTTTTTTACATTACTCATTCGTTTTATTAAATATAATTGTTTTGAAGATATATTAAATTTTAAATTTTCTGTTTTTTCATCATAGAGATACTAAGATATCAAACAAAATAATAAAAAATAAGCTTCGTGCTGCATTAAGGAAGTGTTAAAACACTCACTATTGTACATGTTTAATTATATTCTTCAACTAGTAGTGATAAAACCAAATACATCAACCAGCAGTGATATATAGTGTTCAAACACTATATTCTCATACTATGTTCTCTAAAAGATAAACATTGAATGACATTTGCATACAACGGTTAACCAACAGACGTATTATCTAAAGCAGGGTATCGTCATCAGCCCGCATTACGCAAAGCTCTTTGATCATTAGTGATGTGGAAACAGATAGCACTAAGTTGAGATCTCGAATTATTATAACTTTGGTAATAATGTTTAAATTTGTAGATGTAGTTTTGCAATTAAAAGGTTGACATTGTAGTGCGTTTGAGATGTTTATTTGGTTCTTGTCTTTTTAACAAGCAATTTTTCGAAAATTCAGCAGAAACCCCACATTTCGGAAAATGGAATGTCTTAATACCAGTTTTCCTCTTTTTATTCTATTTTGCGGAGAAATAAGAGAATGATCAATACAATTTAGTTTATAGAAATACCGTAAATCTCCCAACGATACGATGTGTATTAAGAAGTTATTCAAGGTCATTTTCGGCTTGTAAAAAAAACTAAACTCTAAAATGGACGCAATTTAACAATTAGATATCATATAGATTTTATTGTTATACATACATATATAGTTAGTTTAAAATTACTTTTACAAAGCAACTCACTGAAATACAAATTTCAAATAATTTTCAATTTTTTAGCTTCACGCTTTATCCCGCATATTGCAGGGTAGGCAGAAGGAGCTGCAGGAACCATATGAACCTAGTTGCTTAGTCTTTACTTTGTCCGTCCCCGCTTTCCGCCTTTTTTGAGGTATTGCGTGCTGAGTGGCGGAACTCAACGCCGCGCTTTGCCTAGTTTCCAGAGCGAAAAAATTGGATATAGAAAAAACAATTTTCCCGGGCGGGAATCGAACCCACAAACCGTCGCGTTTACAGGCAGACGCTTACGCCTCTGCGCCACGACGGTCCTCAAACGGTACAATTTTGTACATGAAACAAGGACAACAAGCGTACAATTAAACAACTACCAAACTGTACCAATTGTCATGTATCTGGGCCAAAAGCATTAAAAAAACATTCAATTATATCAATTTTTTCTATAATTTTACATTTCTTATAAACAAACAGCTGCGTCGAGTGCTACCACTTGGTACTATATAATACATCGAAAATAGAAAAACGGAGTGTCTTAACACTAGATTCTTTGTCTACACCGTTATGCTATAAAATAAGAAGATAATAATAAAGATATAAAATAATAATAAGAAAAACAACAATTGAATTCAATTCGACCCGAAAATGCCAATTCAAATGTCACAGCCTCACTAATCAAAACCAGTCTATAATACGTGACAAAAACAAATCTTTACAGCAATACATTAATTATACTGGATAAGCCAAGGAGATGTCGTTTCTAAACAATGGGATGTACACAGAATACCTTTGCTCAGAAGTTATTAATATTCCACAGCGAAGACAATTGCTCCTGGCGTTTCATCTACAATTGCTTGTTAGGTATTGTGACACGGATATTAACCTCATCCACACTTGAAATGAGAATTAATCATGTACATAATATAAACTAGTGGATTACCCGCGCACGTGAGCTTCGTTTTCTTACATTAACACTTTTTAGTTTTGGTAAAGTTAGAATATTTTTCTTTTAATAAGACAAGAATTTTTGAAGGTGGCAAAAACCACGCGCAAATGTTTTTCCAGCAAATCTAATTAGCTGATCTGATTGTTTAATCAATTATCAATTGATATGTTTAAGTTCAAACTTTGTCTATGGTTTTCGCCAATTCACCTTTTCGAGATCTTTGAACTAGTAACAAACGTGAAATTTTAGGTCAAAAACTCGCCTCTTTAAGTGTTCGCAATAAAATTTCCTTTATAATAAATTGAATTCTGAACTTCCAGAAATTTTTGATTGATTTGACCACCAAATTGAACACAATACCATGAAGTTATTAGTCAGAACTGTTCATTTTCTCCATATATGTTCCTAGATTTAGTAAAATATTAAATTTATTAAACTTAAAAGACGATTTATAAGAGAACGAAGTTTTGTATATTATAATTACAAGCTTGTAAATTCCATGTAATTCAATTTGCGAAGGAAAACTTGCCAGAAGGGTAAAAACAAGGTGATATTTTAAAACTTGTAACTCCTTAGTGTAAGTGCCAACTAATTGGCACTGTATGAATATAAATAGTAAAATTTTGGATTAAAAAGTTGTATGTTTTTAAAAAAAATCTATGTCAAGATTCACTTAGCTCGATTCTCTGTCTCTCCTGAATTTTTTAGTCGTTGCTATGAATATTTCACGTTTGCACTGAAGCTTTAAGATATATGCTAATAAGGGTCTTAAAGCTCGCGCCCGTCGCAATTTATTTCGATTCCACATTAATATGTAAGTGTTTTAACATTATTTTTTTTAAATAATTGTGTGTTTTATTATTTAATAGAATATAAAAAAAAATATAAATAAATGTTTCTAAGGGCCAATTTCACTGTATACTGTTCATTTTTGGATACTATGCTGGTAGTTAAGGCTATCTACCAGATAAAGGTATTTTATCTGCTAGATATTTAAATCTATGACGAGAGAGAATCTGCCAAACAAGGAACATATTTTTATCAAGGACTTTGATAGCAAACGGTGAAGTCGGCTCTAAGTCTTACTTCTAAGACAAAGATCTATGATATTTTTTACTTAATTTCGATTTTCAACCGGAAGAATATCATTTACCTAAATTCAGCAATAAATATGAAGAAAGTATTAAGTGACTGGCTGCGAAACTTTTATTTTTAAATAAAAAATGTATTTTTTAAGTGGGAATGGAATTAAAATACTTTTCTAAAATATTTTATTTAATCTACAATCATCGCACTTATGGTTAAATTAATGAGTGCCAAATTGCTTTTTCTTAATATCAGGTTCATTGAACTTATTTCAATTTGATAAGATTTAAACTTAAGATAAAACATTTTCTCACGCTTTATCCCGCACCAGCAGAAGGAATTAAGTGTCTCTTCATTAAAATTTGATTTTTTGGACTTATAAATTAAAACGATATTAAAATGATTACTTTTTTAATACGTAGGCTACAAATTTAATATGAGTGAAAATGATTGTACCTATATTATTTTTGAATTTTATTTAGAAAATTTCTATTGCGAAGATAATCTGCTTAACTTAAATAGATTCGACACGTCTGTTTACTTTAATTATAGGCCGCCGTAACAACCTACAGGAGTGTTTTACCATATAAGTGATTCGATTTTTAGTAAATAAGATGTAGTGTTAAAACACTCTCTTTGTCTCTTTCATTCTATGAATTAGAGAAGTCGTATGGGACTTAAGTGACTGAGCTTAACGCCAAGCTTTGGGCTGCCAGAGCGGCATTAAAATATAAATTATCTCATTAAAATTGAAAATGATTGAAACAAGATAGAATGATATTGAGATTGAAATAATAGGAACTAATATAGACAACTTTAAAAATTTTGAAAAGTCTACGCGTGGAGATCGGACTACCTTTACCTATATATAGCCTATTTTGTACTTTGATCTGATGAAATCAAAAAGCATAGATGATTTCCACAAATTTATGATATTAAAAATTCCTATATTTAATATTAAAAAACAATTAATCACTTCTAAGCTCACTTTGCCAACACTTTAAATCAGGTTAAATGAAAAAAACTCAAGTGTTTCCAATAACACTTAGATCTGACCAAACTGTTTCCTACACAAATACTAGTACACGAGTAAAATGTTTGTTATTTGATCAGCAATACACTCGAGTGATAGATTACAGTACTATTAGATGAAAAAAGTTTTATTTTTATTTGTCTTGATAGTCTTAAGAAATTCTAATGGTAAAAAGTGGGACATATACACGTTCCATTCTATAGAGAGTCAAGACCACACTACGTTGAGTGGCGAAAAACATATTAAGGTACTTATATATATATATATATATATATATATATATATATATATATATATATATATATATATATATATATATATATATATATATATATATATATATATATATATATATATATATATATATATATATATATATATATATATATATATATATATATATATATATATATATATATATATATATATATATATATATATATATATATATATATATATATGTATATATATATATATATATATATATATATATATATATATATATGTATATATATATATATATATATATATATATATATATATATATATATATATATATATATATATATATATATAAAATAACAAATACAAGTTACACCACATTCCTTTGACAGAAAATCAATATTTTGTCATAATTTGTAGAACTCAAGTGACTTCGCTTGAACCCGAATTGATACTAATGTCAAACATTTAAGTGTTATCAAAGCGACCGTAACTTTGTTTAACTTTCCAGAACGTGCTTCACTGGACTCGTCCAGCCCAGACAGCTGTGAGGATGAAATATTGACATTGACATTTATCATGTGCCATGTTGAAATAGGCTAAAAGTTATTTATTACATAATAAACTCAAATACATGTTTTTAATGACTTATACTAACATTGTAGGATATAATTATGAGACCAAATATTTTCAAAAAGTATTATAAATCGTAATTAAAAAACAGCAAGAGGTGAAAATTAATAAAATTATAAATACACGACAAAACATATACAGCGATAAATACCAGGCCTATATACATACATACATACTTTGTATACATGTATATATACAAAGAAGTACAGTATAACAAAAATACATAATAATATATACATACTATATATCTGATGAAGATACTTAAAAGACTTAATTCAATTATTATCATTTTCTCTTTTTAGTTGAGCTATTGCTTTAAAGTTGCTTTAAAGCGGGGAATGAAGTGTCTTGAAACCAGGTTCCTTCAGACTAATGTTTTCTCTGCCTGCTATATGCGGAATACAATCTTCTTTCACGACTTTAGTAACAAAACAATCTGTTCCACGATTTTCGACTAAATTCAAGAGATTGCGTGAGTGAGTGAGAGTGAGAGTGAGTATTTAGTAAAAAATTTGACCAAAAAGCTATGAAAATATATTTTTTATACCATACCCCCCACACGATTTTTCTATATTCCAAAAGCAAACCTTCAAACTAAACTTCAAGTTACTACAACCCGTAGTTCCGGTTGTGCGTTGTTTGTCATTCACTCATTAACGGTTAATAAGAAGAAGTACAGATTATTTATCTTACAATTCGAACTTACTTAGTTAAAATTACGAACACTTTCATTTTATTATGTCAAAAACATTTAACGTAAAATATCACGTCAAAATAATTGTCTGACATTTGGGATCCACAGATTATACTCGTATAACTTTGTAACAAATTAACAAGGAGTCGTATTGAAAGAGGTTAGTTTCGGTTTTTGCTTTTCCGCAGGGAGTGTAGTGGAACTTTGTTTTGGCAAATCAAATTTGGGTTCGTATTAGGGTTTACATACTTTGAATTAAAACGTCGATGTTGACGTTTGAGAACTGTTTTGTGGTGTATTAATTTTGAAGTTGATAGTTGTTGGTTTTCGATTAAAACATAATATTGTAATACTAACGATAGCTTCGTAACTTTAGCCGCTTGATAACCGCAGGATTTAAGAATTTACTCTAATATTATATCTCAAGCATGTATTGTACGTAAAAGTTCTTTTTCTAATACATATATATTCATTTAAAAGCCTAAGCCTAAGCCTAAAAACACTATTAGGTAAGTACATAGCGACCTCAGATAACGTTTCGTCCCTTACTACAAAAAGGGTTCTCTACGTAATGAAACGATGGTTTTAATACATATGTATATATAAAAAAAAGTGAAATCATATGTTACTCTAAAGTAATACACTTTATAGTAACATATGATTTCACTTTTTTTATTTTTTATGCTAGGGAGGCAAACAAGCAAATGGGTCACCTGATGTTAAGTGATCACCTCCGCCCATAGACACCCATGAAGCTCAACGTTTCATGGGTGCGTCGCCTGCCTTTAACTATCATATATAGTGGGAATTATATGTAGCTTTAAGGCTGGATTTTACTTAAATACGTAGGCTTATCTTTAATATTTCAGTAATCACAAATACGGAAAACAAAATATGGTCGTTATCGCACAATGGCGAAGAGGCTCTGTCGACTATAAACGCCATATTTTTATGATAGTAAAAATACTTAAAGAAACAAATAAAAATTTAACGCTGCAGGATTTGAACCCGCGTCTTTTAAAAACCGTCCAAGCGTTCTGAATATTAAGCCATTAGGCTTAAAAGTCTCAGATAGAAGTGCCTGTTTGATATAAACCTGTTGAAAGTATCAACTTTTATCTAGTATACACCGGTAACTACCAGTGTGCTATCTGAAACTTTACCTATAACTGGTGAAATTGGCCTTTAGTACATAATAACAATAATGTATAGCCTTATTAAGTTAAGATTATATTAGCTATGTTATGAGGACCGTGGTAGCGTAGAGGCGCAACGTCTGCTTGTAACGCGATGGTTTCTGGGTTCGATTCCCAGTCGGGGAAGATGGATTTTTCTATTTGCTTTGGCAACTAGGCTTGTTCTTTGTGTCGATGGCAAATTTATATTTATACTGTTTGAGCCCAGTACTTTGCCACGTTTACAGCTTTATCTGTGGCTGCCCAGAAGGTCTTTTATTGTGCAGGTGTCGGTACACATTGGGCACTCTAGTAGGAGGGACATAGTTTGGGGGTCAGTACCTCAATCGCACCGCGTGTTATTGTCGTCACTGTATCTCCACTTTCTCTAATTAAACTTGCAGCGGCCCACTTGCGTCTGGAATCGGTTTAGTGACTTTCAAGTTGTAAAAGGCAGAGTTTCACCAGCATGTAGAGTTTCGTCTAGTTTTATGCAGCTAGTATGAGGAGATATCGTTTTCATCCACAGCTCGCGGCGAACTTTAGCAGGTTCACTCGTTAGTGCTACTATCGCCTTGCGGTAGCTGCGAGGGCTTTTGAGGCGTTGAGTGTGTTTCTGTGCTCCATAGAGTGGGTGTCTCTCATCTGTCTCCTGCTTGCTTTTCTCTATACTACACGCGATGTCTCTGCGGACGTCGGGAGGGGCTATTCCGGCTATCGGGTATAAGAGATTTAATGGCGTTGGTTTAAGGCATCCTGTGATGGTCCTATATTTATCATTTAATGCGACATCTATCTCCTTTGCGTGAGCATGATCTATGCTACATTGGGCAGGCGTATTCTCCCGCAGAAAAGGAGAGCGCCAGGCCTGCGGTTGAGGAAAGACGTCGGAGCAAGTTATTGCGAAAGTTAACTTTTTGCTTGGTTTGCGAGCAATGGGATCTGAAAGTAATAGATCTGTCAAGAGTGATCCCTAAATATGTGGGTGTGTCCGTGATGTTGGAATGACGTGTTTTGCCACATTACATTGAGTTTACGGGTAGCTTGACTATTGCGAAGGTGAAAGGCGCAGCACTGTGTTTTTGAGGGGTTACACTGAAGGCCGTTGGCTTTATACAACTAGCAAACTAGGCAAAGCGCGACGTTAAGTTCCGCCACTCAACACGCAATGCCTCAAAAAGCAGAAAGTGGAGACGGAGGAAGTAGAAATTAAGCAAACGGAGTGTTTTAACACTAGGTTCCTAAAGTTCCTGCAATTCCCTCTGCCTATCCTGCCATGTGCGGAATAAGCGCGAAGCTACAAGAAAAAATTAAATTAAGTTTGTATCTTAAAAATCGTACAGCTTTTACATTTAACAATCTCAGTCAGCAAAATTTTAGTAAAGGCATCAGGAAAAACCAAAGCTACGTACGATCTTTGTTGTTAGCTACGAATACAATGTGAATCTGCTGAAATAGCTGGAAAGCCAATTGACTGTAAATTCTGAACTAGTTTTGGTAAATCTATATTTATTTGCTTCTCTTTATATTGACACTATGATTATTTATTATTATCTATATAAGGGTAAATAGAAGGAAGTTAGTGTTAAAATATTCCCTCTATCATTTTCTTACCAATTTATAAGACATGTTGAATGGCGTAATCTAACGCCGCGAGCTATCTTCTAGATAGAGAAAACGATAATAATTTGAATATAATAATTTACCTAGTAGTTGACGAATCCACGACCTCCACGGTTACAGTCAGTTCTTTACAATAATATTTAATAATTTTTCACAATTTATCCATTTTTGTTGGTATTTTTTTTGTTTTCATATTAATTACGTAAACAATAATAATAAATATTATAATAACTTTCTGATAAGATTATTTGACATCTCATGGTACTTTTTTTTTTTTTTTTTTTTTTTTTTTTTTTAGCTTCACGCTTTATCCCGCACATGGCAGGGTAGGCAGAGGGAACTGCAGGAACCATAAGAACCTAGTGTTAAGACACTCCGTTACTTAGTCCCTGCTTACTCTGTCCCCACTTTCCGCCGTTTTCGAGGCATTGCGTGTTGAGTGGCGGAACTCATCGCCGCGCTTTGCCTGAGATGCCAGAGCGAAGAAAATGGAAATAGAAAAAATCATCTCATGGTACTAATTGATTATATAAATCCAAGCTTTATTAAATACGAGGGATGCTCCAAACTGCTCTCAACAACAACAGTGCACTGCAGGCGACTAGCGGACGAGTCATTCAACAAACTGGAACTCTGGAATGGAGTATATAACTATTTTTGTCTGTCATTTCGCGGCTTTATAGTAATTATTAGTAAACAATTTGTTAACCTCAATTTCGTTTGTAATTTTAAAATATAAGATATAGATTTATCCTGAAGGAATTTCTAGTAATCGCCTACTACTTCGATAGATAAGGCCTACGAGCCAGATTTGCGAATGCTTCGCTTAGTAGTTTTCTGACTACCACTTATATATTATAAATACAAATATACATGTGACTAATGACGAGGAAAAAAGAAAATCATTAAAACAAAAAATGAAGCAGTATACTTAGGAAGTACGTTAAGTTGGGATAGAAGATGCGAAATGGAAGTGCAAAGACATGTTGCTGCCGGCAACAGAAGGAACGGTGATTTAGCTGCGTTGTTGAGACGGCATAACGTTAGTGTTGCTGCATGTTTGACCGGACAGTGTACACGATGTAGTTCCACTACGCTATTATGAAATTACGAATGAAAGAAAGATGAATGCGATGTCTTCGAAGGATATACGAATTCAGTTTAACTGACCAAATCCGCGACGAAAATTTACACAGGATGGTAGGTACTAGCGAGGATATCACAATAGAAATGAATGAACATGAACGTGAGCTCTCAGATTGTTTGGGCACGTCGAAAGAATGAGTGATGAAAGAATATATTTCTTACTTCATATAAAAATGATATATGAAGCAAAAGTGAGTGGTAAGAGATGTAAGGGACCTCGGATGGAACGGATCAAAGATACTGGAGGACCTAATGTCACGTCAAATGTATGAGGACACCCCAGAGAGAGACATACATGCATATGATGAATGGACGAAGCGAAAGAAGTATGCAGGAACCGCAGCATTTGGCGCTCCATTCTTTCAGACCCCACCCCACTAGCCCACCCCACTAGGGATGAAGCGTGAAGTTACGTATGTGAGTATATACTTATAGAGAGAGGTATAACAGCAACATTTCTCTAAAGTTTACTAAAAGATCTCAGCCAGCCTAGAACTATTATAAATTAATTTCTAGAACGCACTTAGAAGGCGGCTTTGGTAGAATCGTTTAAAATTTGGTTAGGAAGAAGGAGGAGCTCGGACAGTGAAGGTGAGCGTTAATGCATTTTAAAGGGACCCTTTTAAACCTACACTTGGGTCGCAAGTCCCAGGCGCTGATCGGAGCTCGTCTTCCTACAACACAATGGGTCTGGCAGCCACACGAAGAATCCATAGAATGCTAAGCTGTTTCTTCTCTTCTCTTAGAGATTGTATTGTTATAATAGAGATTACTAACTTTAAAATCTCTTCATTTAATTATAAACAAAAACTTCCAAGTTTAAACTGAATATATAATTTCATTTTACGTCCCGAAATACTCTTACTAATTAAGTCATACATTTGAATTGGTCTACATTAAAATTTCAAGACAAAACTTTTGTTGTTATCGTATATGTAAAATTACTTAGTATAGGACATCTTGCTATATTCAAAGTTTTAAATTAAATTAGGGTTAGAGATTGACTATATCTATGTACATATATTAACAATGTCTCTCATTCGGTCGCATATAAGGGGTAGACCCCTCCTCTAGAGAGGGAGGACCCTCCGTTCTCCACTTTCTGACTATTTTTATTTTCAAAATTAATTTACATTTTGCCTTATTATTTAAGCGAGTCTAGTCGTGGAAGTCGAACTCATAGTCGTCGTGGTTAGACTCTGTGCTGCTTTGACACGACGGGCGATGGAAATATCAATTGATATACCAATTAAAACAGCTTACAAAAATTATTTATAAGTATAATATACGAATTTGGTTTATATAACGAACAAAACTTTTTGAGAGCTTGCAAACGTATTGAGAGCGTGCAACTAGTTTAGGTTAGTTTTAGAGCCATTTATACTGAACTGGACCACAGTTGAAATTTAGTTACTAATCAATGAGATTTTGGAAACTAATTTTCGATTAACGAAGCCTCAAAATTTTTTAAGCCTCACTCTTTATCCTGCAAATAGCACGGTAGGCAGAGGGAACCGCAGGAACCTTTAAGAACTTAGTATTGAGACACTCCGTTCTCCGTTACTATTGTGAAAATTTATTATTAATATTTTTAAAATGTAAGTGCCGAGTATAGAATAATAATTGAAGAATAAAGATTTGAGGGCAGCTGTAATCTCCCTACAGAAAAATTATCAAGTGTATGGAGCGTTTGGGCTGGTTTCCATGAGGTTAGCGTTCGAATTTTTATATATTTTCTTTTAGTATGTAAACTTGATTAGTATTAAAATAGTTTAAGTCAGTCAAAACTTTAAATTGACACGAGTAGATGAATAGTGTATATTTTTACTGCATACTTCCAGAAAACTAAAATAGTATGAAATGTACATACTGACAGCAATCGGCTACATTAAAGCGGTTACCGTGATGTAATATAGCCAAGCCTTAATTCAATAATTGGACTATTCTTAAAAAAATCATTTTCAATTTGAACCAGGAACTTTAGAAAGTATTAGCAATAATTAAATTTCTTAATAACGTAATCTATTGTAAAATTAAAGCAAAAAGTAAACTAATTTTAAAATGATAATAAGTATCTGAAACAAATAAATTTCCTTTAGGCTTTGCAAGAGAAGAAACTAGCTGGTAAAAGCTTAAAATTTTCCGTCTCTCGCTTTGCGCTTTTTTTGACGGAACTTAACGCTACACTTGTCTAATTGACATAGCGAAGAAATAAGTAAATGAGAATGGAAAATTTTTATCTATATTTCAATTTAAGTTAAAATAGTACAGGACCATCGTGGTGTAGAGACGTAGCGTCTGCCTGTAAGCACGACAGTTTGTGCGTTCGATTCCCACTAAGGTATTTCTTCGCTTTAGTAACTTGGCAAAACGCGGCGTTGAGTTAGGCCATTCAACACACAATGCTTCGAAACGGCGGAACGCGGAGAACAGAGTGTCTAAACACTAGGTTCTCACGGATCCTGCGGTTCCCTCTGCCTATCCTGCTATGAACGAGATAAATCGTGAAGCTAAAAAATAATCTATTTTAACCTGAAATAATTAAATTTTGGATATCTGAACACAAATTAGAACATATTAATCAATTTTACGCCAAGTTACTTGATCCGTGCTATATAATTTAAGTGACATTTGTTAAATAATGCATACATAAATGATAATTCGCGCTCATCTTTTATCTCATTTCAATATAATTTGAATTGTATGGAAATTGTGACCAAATTGAAGCGCGTATCGTTTATATGAATAACTATATTTGGATTTATCTCGCGTATGAATGATTTAAATCATTTTATTGTACGATGAGAGAACATAGGATTGGGTCTTACTGTCGCAGCTTAACGCTGGTTAATAATTTTAATTTTGTTTCTATTTTATATTTTATGAACACAAAATGCGGTGGTAAACTCTGCCGTTTGAATACAACGTACAACGTATAGCTAATATAGAATTAGAAGGAAAAAAGAAAGGTATAGAGATCTTATAGGTTATTTTACTCTCCCTCCACATTTCGCTTATTTAAAAAAAACAATGAATGAAGAATGAGAGAAAATCTTAAACAAAAAATTCTCAGTTTTCTTCAAAAATAAAAAACACAGACACAACCACAATGTTCATTCGAAATTTTCAACTGTACGATTTTTCCTTATGCCACATACTGGAATTTAAAAATAAAAACATTTTTATTATACAGCTATTAGACACGAAATGAACTGAATCCAGTTTCAATTTGAAAATTTTAATATCTGAGAAACAGGTGTTGGTCGCATATGAAGAGATGTTTCCACATTGTGTGTTTCAATATTGTAAGCAAAACTAATTGAAAAAATATTTGTGGACCGTTGTGGCGCAGAGGCGTAGCGTCTGCCTGTAAACGCGACGGTTTGTAGGTTCGATTCCTACTTGGGGAGGATGGATTCTTCTATTTACTTCACTTTGGAAAATAAGCAAAGCGCACACTAGGTTCCCATGGATCCTGCGATTCCCTCTGCCTACCGTACTATGTGCGGAACAATAGTGAAGTGCGGAAAAAATGTTTATATATACGATGAGGACCGTCGTGGCGCAGAGGCGCAACGTCTGCCTGTAACGCGACGGTTACTGGGTTCGATCCCCAGTCGGAGAAGATGGATTTTTCTATTTCCATTTTCTTCGCTCTGGTAAATTAGGCAAAGTGCGGCGTTGAGTTCCGCCACTCAACACGCAATGCCTCGAAAAACGGCGGAAAGCGGGGACGGAGAAAGCAGGGACTGAACAACGGAGTGTCTTAACACTAGGTTCTCACGGTCCCTGCAGTTCCCTCTGCCTACCCTGCCTTGTGCGGGATAAAGCGTGAAGATAAAAAAAAAATAAATAAATAAATAAATAAATAAATACAAAAGTTTAGACTTCAAATCTTAACGTAGAGCAAATCAAATGTGTAGTTTAAATATATTAGACTAATTAGCGAGATAGAGGCTTATTTCATAAGCTTACTATTTTTGGAACTTAGGTACAATGGTCAATATTTTTTTACTATTAATTTTAATTAATTATAATAAAGGCTACGTTGATAACGACAAGTGTTGACTTTGTCTATATTGTCTTATATACATACATACATACATACATACAAATATAAAATAAATCAATAAAGTAGCTCTAACCTCATCTATACTAAACACAAATAGAAAATAAAAATAAATGGGTCAAAGGATCCAAAAATGTAAACACATTTCCCCATTTCTCACAGCTTCCAATGATTTTGAATATTCGTAGCGAATGCATCGGTGATTTATGCAAAAGTTATAATGAAAGTACTGTGAAACTCACGGTGGTATATTAAATATACCTCGTGTGCGGTTATTACGATTTAAGCGATCCGTGCAGTTTTACGATTCGTGTTATAATATATGTATATGACAGTCTTCATTGTAACTTAATCAATATGCGCTTACAGTTGCAACTGCTTAATAAATGTTGAAAATTATAAAATATGTATTTTCTTTTATGAGAGAGCGTAGTGAATAAGTTCTCCATTTTGCACTTGTAAAGCCTTCGTAGTTTCTTTTAGGAGGAAACATAGTGCCTGAATTTTCGGTTATGTTATATAAAGCGTTCGAATGTAGTTAATGGTATCCAATGCCTCGTATTAACTCAGGATTGATTACTAATGCCGACATTATAGTACAAAATTATTTTTTTATATATATTGTTACGCATTTTCTTGTATATTTTATTATTGTAATAGTTTCCAAAAGGTTGTTACAATATTGAGAAAATGTTTATATATATATATATATATATATATATATATATATATATATATATATATATATATATATATATATATATATATATATATATATATATATATATATATATATATATATATATATATATATATATATATATATATATATATATATATATATATATATATATATATATATATATATATATATATATATATATATATATATATATATATATATATATATATATATATATATATATATATATATATATATATAGACTTCAAAAGTTTAGAAATTACCCTACAAGTTTAACATAATACCCGTATGAAAGAATGATATATTTTAAAGCACAAAAGCTTTTAGATGCGTTAATATTTTATAACCTTCTATACTGTAATGTTACATTTGAATTTCGCTTCAATAAAAAATACAATTTGTATGTATTTCATATATATTTTACATTATTTTATATTATTGTGAGCTTTTTTTATCCTGCGATGATTAGCAGTAACAATAAATGATAAAGGAACTTCGTCCTCCATTTTATTTTTCGAGATTTTGAATGTTAATCTTTTTGCTTAGTATTACCAAAGCCAATGGAACTCACAACCGTCACGAATAGTGCCTAAGCACTGTGCCGCTGCGCCACTGTAGCCTCGTTACGTAAACTGTTTGAGCAAAATGCACTGTACCCGTAGTCTAAGTTGACTCAGATACTAAGATAGATTTTTTTTTCTTTAGCTTTATACTTTATCCTGCAAATGGAAGGGTAGGCAGAGGGAGTTTCATAAATCATAGGAACGTAATATTAAGACACTCTGTTCTCTACTTTCCGCCTTTTGAAGGTACTGCGTGTTGAATGGCGGAACTCAACGCCACAATTTGCCCAGTTATCAGAGCGAAGAAAATGGAAATAGGTAAATACATCTTTCCCTTGTAGGAATCGAACTCACAAGCCTTCGCATTATAGGCAGACGCTAAGCCCCTGCGCCACGATTGTCCTTTGAAGAAAGTATGTATGCATGTTTCATAAATTTTCATAGTTTTTATTATAGAGTCACGAAAAAAGAGAAGCCGCTGGTGAAAGCTAGTGCTATATATTTTCATACAACAAAACAACATGTTGGGATGTTGAAAGATTCATCACGCTTCTCGAGCTGTAATAAAATACCGACGTGGTACAAGTCTAGAATGTATGAGAAACGATATTATAGAAGTAGCAAATGCTTGTACTTTGTTATGTGAAATATCTAGATCTAGACTAGGAAATAGAAGACCACTGTGGCTTTGGACAGTGACTGAATACGCGATGGTTGTGTATTTGATTCCGCTTTAGACAATAAAAATACATTTTCCAACTTTGGTTCCATACGGTAGAGGACCGTCGTGGCAGAGAGCTTTGTGAGTTCGATTCCCATTCTTGTGAAAGATGGAATTTTTCATATCCATTTTCATCGCTCTGGTATTTAGGAGAACCGCGGCGTTTAGTTCCGCCACTCAATATAGAATGCCTAACCAAAGCCACATAGCGAGGAACGAGTGTCTTAACACTAGGTTCCCACAGTTCCGGTTATTCCGTATTAATCTCACTATATTTTATGTACATATTATTAAGCATTTTACATGTAATAAATAAAAAATTATACTTTCATACATTTAAATACAGTTTGATGATAATAGTTCAGAGCATTGTTTTAGGCTTCTTTGAAGCCTACATTTTGCTAAAAGCTTCCTCCAGTATTGTGTTACTGGTTCTTTATTTTTTAAATCGCAGATATAAAGTTTAGTTCTTTTGTTTGCTTGTATTGGTGGTGACGAGTTTTTTAAATCTATTATGTCATAGTAGAACAATATTTGAATATTTATATAAAATAGAGGTATTGTATGTATGTATGTATGTATATATATATATATATATATATATATATATATATATATATCTATATATATATATATATATATATATATATATATATATATATATATATATATATATATATATATATATATATATATATATATATATATATATATATATACATACATACATACATACAATACCTCTAATTTATATAAATATTCAAATATTGTTCTACTATGACATAATAGATTTAAAAAACTCGTCACCACCAATACAAGCAAACAAAAGAACTAAACTTTATATCTGCGATTTAAAAAATAAAGAACCAGTAACACAATACTGGAGGAAGCTTTTAGCAAAATGTAGGCTTCAAAGAAGCCTAAAACAATGCTCTGAACTATTATCATCAAACTGTATTTAAATGTATGAAAGTATAATTTTTTATTTATTAAATGTAAAATGCTTAATAATATGTACATAAAATATAGTGACATTAATACGGAATAACCGGAACTGTGGGAACCTAGTGTTAAGACACTCGTTCCTCGCTGTGCGGCTTTGGTTAGGCATTCTATATTGAGAGGCGGAACTCAACGCCGCGGTTCTCCTAAATGCCAGAGCGACGAAAATGGAAATAAAAAAAAATTTCATCTTTCACAAGAATGGGAATCGAACTCACAAAGCTCTCTGCCACGACGGTCCTCTACCGTATGGAACCAAAGTTGGAAAATGTATTTTTATTGTCTAAAGCGGAATCAAATACATAACCATCGCGTATTCAGTCACTGTCCTAAGCCACAGTGGTCTTCTATTTCCTAGTCTAGATCTAGATATTTCACATAACAAAGTACAAGCATTTGCTACTTCTATAATATCGTTTCTCATACATTCTAGACTTGTACCACGTCGGTATTTTATTACAGCTCGAGAAGCGTGATGAATCTTTCAACATCCCAACATGTTGTTTTGTTGTATGAAAATATATAGCACCAGCTTTCACCAGCGGCTTCTCTTTTTTCGTGACTCTATAATATAAACTATGAAGATTTATGAAACATGCATACATACTTTCTTCAAAGGACAATCGTGGCGCAGGGGCTTAGCGTCTGCCTATAATGCGAAGGTTTGTGAGTTCGATTCCTACAAGGGAAAGATGTATTTACCTATTTCCATTTTCTTCGCTCTGATAATTGGGCAAAGTGTGGCGTTGAGTTATGCCATTCAACAAGCAGTACCTTCAAAAGGCGGAAAGTGGAGAACAGAGTGTTTTAATATTAGGTTCTTATGGTTTATGAAACTCCCTCTGCATACTATTTAACTATTTGCAGGATATAGTATAAAGCTAAAGAAAAAAAATCTATCTTAGTATCTGAGTCAACTTAGACTACGGGTACAGTGCATTTTGCTCAAACAGTTTACGTAACGAGGCTACAGTGGCGCAGCGGCACAGTGCTTAGGCACTATTCGTGACGGTTGTGAGTTCCATTGGCTTTGGTAATACTAAGCAAAAAGATTAACATTCAAAATCTCGAAAAAGAAAATGGAGGACGAAGTTTCGTCATCATTTATTATTACTGCTAATCATCGCAGGATAAAAAAAAGCCGACAATAATATAAAATAATGTAAAATATATGTGAAACATATACAAATAGTATTCTTTATTGAAGCGAAATTCAAATGTAACATTACGGTATAGAAGGTTATAAAATATTAACGCATCTAAAAGCTTTTGTGCTTTAAAATATATCATTCTTTCATACGGATATTATGTTAAACTTGTAGGGTAATTTCTAAACTTTTGAAGTCTATATATATATATATATATATATATATATATATATATATATATATATATATATATATATATATATATATATATATATATATATATATATATATATATATATATATATATATATATATATATATATATATATATATATATATATATATATATATATATATATATATATATATATATATATATATATATATATATATATATATATATATATATATATATATATATATATATATATATATATATATATATATATATATATATATATATATATATATATATATATATATAAACATTTTCTCAATATTGTAACAACCTTTTGGAAACTATTACAATAATAAAATATACAAGAAAATGCGTAACAATATATATAAAAAAATAATTTTGTACTATAATGTCGGCATTAGTAATCAATCCTGAGTTAATACGAGGCATTGGATACCATTAACTACATTCGAACGCTTTATATAACATAACCGAAAATTCAGGCACTATGTTTCCTCCTAAAAGAAACTACGAAGGCTTTACAAGTGCAAAATGGAGAACTTATTCACTACGCTCTCTCATAAAAGAAAATACATATTTTATAATTTTCAACATTTATTAAGCAGTTGCAACTGTAAGCGCATATTGATTAAGTTACAATGAAGACTGTCATATACATATATTATAACAAGAATCATAAAACTGCACGGATCGCTTAAATCGTAATAACCGCACACGAGGTATATTTAATATACCACCGTGAGTTTCACAGTACTTTCATTATAACTTTTGCATAAATCACCGATGCATTCACTCCGAATATTCAAAATCATTGGAAGCTGTGAGAAATGGGGAAATATGTTTACGTTTTTGTGTCCTTTGACCCATTTATTTTTATTTTTTATTTGTGTTTAGTATAGATGAGCTTAGAGCTACTTTATTGATTTATTTTATAATTGTATGTATGTATGTATGTATATATATAAGACAATATAGACAAAGTCAACACTTGTCGTTATCAACGTAGCCTTTATTATAATTAATTAAAATTAATAGTAAAAAAATATTGACCATTGTGCCTAAGTTCCAAAAATAGTAAGCTTATGAAATAAGCCTCTATCTCGCTAATTAGTCTAATATATTTAAACCACACATTTGATTTGCTCTACATTAAGATTTGAAGTCTAAACTTTTGTATTTATTTATTTATTTATTTTTTTTATTTTTTTTTTATCTTCACGCTTTATCCCGCACAAGGCAGGGTAGGCAGAGGGAACTGCAGGGACCGTGAGAACCTAGTGTTAAGACACTCCGTTGTTCAATCCCTGCTTTCTCCGTCCCCGCTTTCCGCCGTTTTTCGAGGCATTGCGTGTTGAGTGGCGGAACTCAACGCCGCGCTTTGCCTAGTTTACCAGAGCGAAGAAAATGGAAATAGAAAAATCCATCTTCTCCGACTGGGGATCGAACCCAGTAACCGTCGCGTTACAGGCAGACGTTGCGCCTCTGCGCCACGACGGTCCTCATCGTATATATAAACATTTTTTCCGCACTTCACTATTGTTCCGCACATAGTACGGTAGGCAGAGGGAATCGCAGGATCCATGGGAACCTAGTGTGCGCTTTGCTTATTTTCCAAAGTGAAGTAAATAGAAGAATCCATCCTCCCCAAGTAGGAATCGAACCTACAAACCGTCGCGTTTACAGGCAGACGTTGTGCCTCTGCGCCACAACGGTCCACAAATATATTTTCAATTAGTTTTGCTTACAATATTGAAACACACAATGTGGAAACATCTCTTCATATGCGACCAACACCTGTTTCTCAGATATTAAAATTTTCAAATTGAAACTGGATTCAGTTCATTTCGTGTCTAATAGCTGTATAATAAAAATGTTTTTATTTTTAAATTCCAGTATGTGGCATAAGGAAAAATCGTACAGTTGAAAATTTCGAATGAACATTGTGGTTGTGTCTGTGTTTTTTATTTTTGAAGAAAACTGAGAATTTTTTGTTTAAGATTTTCTCTCATTCTTCATTCATTGTTTTTTTTAAATAAGCGAAATGTGGAGGGAGAGTAAAATAACCTATAAGATCTCTATACCTTTCTTTTTTCCTTCTAATTCTATATTAGCTATACGTTGTACGTTGTATTCAAACGGCAGAGTTTACCACCGCATTTTGTGTTCATAAAATATAAAATAGAAACAAAATTAAAATTATTAACCAGCGTTAAGCCGCGACAGTAAGATCCAATTCTATGTTCTCTTCATCGTACAATAAAATGATTTAAATCATTCATACGCGAGATAAATCCAAATATAGTTATTCATATAAACGATACGCGCTTCAATTTGGTCACAATTTCCATACAATTCAAATTATATTGAAATGAGATAAAAGATGAGCGCGAATTATCATTAATGTATGCATTATTTAACAAATGTCACTTAAATTATATAGCACGGATCAAGTAACTTGGCGTAAAATTGATTAATATGGTCTAATTTGTGTTCAGATATCCAAAATTAAATTATTTCAGGTTAAAATAGATTATTTTTTAGCTTCACGATTTATCTCGTTCATAGCAGGATAGGCAGAGGGAACCGCAGGATCCGTGAGAACCTAGTGTTTAGATACTCTGTTCTCTGCGTTCCGCCTTTTCTCCTTATATATATATATATATATATATATATATATATATATATATATATATATATATATATATATATATATATATATATATATATATATATATATATATATATATATATATATATATATATATATATATATATATATATATATATATATATATATATATATATATATATATATATATATATATATATATATATATATATATATATATATATATATATATATATATATATATATATATATATATATAAACGTACGTTATTCATAATACTTCCGAATAATTTCTAAAGGAAGAAGAACATAGAATTCTGAATTGAAGCAAACTTTTTGACTACCGCTATACTTGTGTACGTGTACACATATGTGGTCGTCTAACTTTAGTTTGGGTTAGGTTTGCGGCTTGTTAGACTAAGTTAGAGGAAACTACAGTAAATGTGTATATTTAATTGATGGAGTGTTATGATTTGATTTCTATTAATTGATATCCTCATGCACAGTGTCTAACTGTAAACGTAACGGTTCTTGGTTCGATTCCCACTTGTAGTAACAAGACAAACCGCAGCCTCAAGTTCTGACACTCATTCGTCCGTTCTTGTGTCTGAATTTCCTGCTCAATTTAGCGGGGAACGGAGTGTCTTAACACTAAGTATCCTCTGTCTCACCTGCAGTATATGCCTTAATATTCCACTGCTATTTATTTTATTCTATTATAGAACCGTAAACAAATCCAAAATTCGTTTCTTTGCGATATATTTTTTAAATCATGTATCACCTGTATATAGTGCCTAGTATTAAGACACTATTTTCTCCACTTCCTCCAAATTTCTCTCCTTTTTTTAAAGTGTACTTGAAAATCAGCAATAATTGAGCAACTTACACAGATTTTTTATCATAATTTTAGATTAATACTATATTATATGTTACCACTTTATTTTATTTTTTATTTTAAAATGTTATCAGTAATTTTATCAGTATACGTCATAAGTTCTCGTCTTACGCCATAAGATTGCGACGGAGCGTGCCACACCATTTTATGCTCTGTTGAGATTTTAAGAGATGCCTTTGAAGTTTCACCTCTAAGAACATCTGGGATTTTTAAGCGCACTGTAACAGATTTCACCTAAATCACCAGCTGAGGTTGAGTGTCCTTTTTACATTTTACAGAATCCAGGATCTCATTTGGCTTTATTACTTAGAGTATTAACGGAGTGGCTTAAGATTTGGTTATGTTTCTCTTATTTATTATTTGTGTTACTATATGTTGTGAAATGAGTCGCAGGTATAAAGAACAACACGTCTGCACTGTTCGATAGTTTGATTTAATATAGCACAAAATAACTGAGTACCTTAACAATAATTGAATGAGTGAAAGATTGAATGAATGTAATCAAATAACTTATTAATCATTTAGTATCTGTGGAGACTTGGATTTTTTTAATATTCCAACACTATAACTATATGTTTTTTTACTTAGAGGGGAAATAATTCTATTCACGTATTATAAGTTCATAGTTATTATTTTCTCAGTGTGCACAAATATAGTGTAAAAAACACTATTTCTTTTTGTGCAGGCAAAGTACATATTGTACCTACTACGGACTATTCGTAGTCCATCTTGAACTTAAAATATTTACGAACTTAATCTTAGAGTTAGACGCCATGTTTTACATGAAATAATTAATATTTTCTAATTAAAATCGATGAAACTTACATACATATATGTAGACACATGTATTGGACTGGCATGGGAAAAGTGCAAAAATGAGATTTTACTACCATATAGTCGATATAAAAGAAATTACGGGCTCGTCCAAATATATTATGATAGCTGTAACTTTGGGTGAAACTCATATAAACCGTCATAAAAATTCATTTTCACATCAGTAACATATTGTAGAGCTAGACAGATATTGTGCAAGATGGTTCCTACGTGTGATTTGAAGGTACTACGTGACGCACATTTTTGGCTGCAATAATTTTCATATTAATGTTCTTAATTCTTAGAGAAAACATACTAAAATTTGAACCCGTATCTCTTAGAAACCGTCCAATCGTTGTGACCACTAAGCCAGGCGTTATTCATCATGGAGGGTCGATATTCTTACATGCTTTGTGCAACTTATTGTGTTGTTAGCATCTTTGTAGGGAGATTTTTACAAAATTCCGAAAATTGTGTATATGTTTTTTTCAAGTATTTTTTTATGTCTTTAGTATGGATTATCAGTTTAAAAATCATACAAATATTGTTTTTGATTCTTTATGCGGTTTGTGAAATTTAAAATTATATGTTCTTATATAATAGTTCAACATATTAGTTAAAAATTTGCACAACAATATACTTAGTTCCCTTGTACTCGATTCTTAAATTATCCTTGTTATTGGTAAAAACTTCAAGATGTATTTACTTTACGTGACATACGTTACAAATTAAAAAGGAATTCTCGTTACCCACTTGATATACATTACTTTTTAAGTAAGATTTGTAGACTGTAAACTCAATGTAGCAGTTTTTCAGTCGATTCGGTCATTTTGAAGTGAGAAAATTATATATTTTCAACAAAGTATTGCACTTCGAAAGGCAAATGGCGAACGGAGTGTCTTAACACTAGGTTCCTACGGTTTCTGCGGTTCCTTCTGCCTTTCCTGCTATATATATATATATTTATATATATATATATATATATATATATATATATATATATATATATATATATATATATATATATATATATATATATATATATATATATATATATATATATATATATATATATATATATATATATATATATATATATATATATATATATATATATATATATATATATATATATATATATATATATATATATATATATATATATATATATATATATATATATATATATATATATATATATATATATATATATATATATATATATATATATATATATATATATATATATATATATATATATATATATATATATATATATATGTATCCATTGTTTCAAAGTACAAAGTCACACTGTATCGTCCACATATGTATGTTAGTAATATAAACTATTATTCATATAATCTATATTGTCATATTTCTAATGGGCCATGATTAATTCATTTAAGCCTCAAGTTTACACAGAAATGGAGATGAAATGGAGTTCAAGATAGTTTACAACAAGATGGCTTAGCATGATATGTAATGACAAGTTTGGAGCAATTAAGTTTATGTCATAATATAATCGTTGAAAAATTACCAATATTTAGCTATTTCATATATTTTTAAATATAAAGACACTCATACTTTCTCTGTTGGAGCTAATTTCTTTTAACATTAAGAAATGAATTTTTATACTTTGTAATGTGGTTTAGAATTACTATTGAAAATAAAGTGCGTTAACACTTGGTCTGCCTGCCCTATTAGGTGGAACAAGACGTATGGCCTTTTTATCATATTATCATAATTTTAACATATTACACCTACCTCCTCTTATCGTTCGTGAGGTACTTTTAATTTTTTCTTTTTACATTAATCACTCACAGGATTTTATAGCCATCCTTCTAATACTTCTAAAGTCCTGGTTTTTGTTATAGTAAACTTGATTATACAAATATAATCTAAAATTATTATTAAATAATTATTGAAAGCTATAATTAAATAATTTTTGAATAATTAAACAAAATAATTGGCTACGTAAATTGCTTGAATATATACGAGTTTTATTAAATCACTAGGCGTAGTGTCCATATAACACGACTCATATCAGGCTATTTTTTATTTTTTAAGCTTCACACTGTTTCTCACAGTGCAGGCAATGGGATTGGGTACAAGGAATCTTGTGTGAAGACGCTTCATTCCTCCTATCAGTGGAGTAAACTTTACATCGCGCTTTTACCTCGTTGCCAGATCAGAAGTAAAAATATTTCATTCGCCCTGAGCACCCAACACTACAAAATTTCATTGTAAATGTAAAAAAAAATAACAAATAATCTTCTTTTTTTTTAGCTTCACGCTTTATCCCGCACATGGCAGGGTAGGCAGAGGGAACTGCAGGAACCATACGAACCTAGTGTTAAGACACTCCGTCACTTAGTCCCTTAGTTAGTGCTTTCTCCGTCCCCGCTTTCCGCCGTTTTCGAAGCATTGTGTGTTGAGTGGCGGAACTCAACGCCGCACTTTGCCTTAGTTGCCAGAGCGAAGAAAATGGAAATAGAAAAATCCATCTT
The DNA here is from genome assembly GCA_037178615.1 of Dione vanillae. Classification (NCBI taxonomy): domain Eukaryota; kingdom Metazoa; phylum Arthropoda; class Insecta; order Lepidoptera; family Nymphalidae; genus Dione; species Dione vanillae. The sequence goes on from JAZFAU010000269.1 coordinate 2,024,871, forward strand.
CCCCGACTGGGGATCGAACTCAGAAACCGTCGTGTTAGCCGCGTTCCAGGTACACGTTGCGCCTCTGAATAATGAGTACTAATAATAATATTCTTTATTGCACATAACTAAAAACATAGCATAAGGAGTAAAACAAAAAAAATAAAAGCGCAACAAAGCCCTATCGCTTGAAGCGATCTTTTCCAGGTAACCTTTGGATGTAGGAGTAGAATTGGTAGTGCATTAAAAGTACAACATATACTTAAAGATACAATGTAATATATAATAAAATATATATAATAAATATAATATTATAAACATATATACATATATACATACACATACACACATACACATAAACATATATACACATATATGTCTACATAAATTGAAAATAATACATACTATACCTAAATATCTGACTTCTAAAATTCATTGTTGAGTAAATAAACTTTACGAACTAAGTGAAATCTTATTCTAAAAACACATTAACCTATTTAAATAATGTTTATAATATATTTTTATTAGGTTTTTGTTAGCTTTACAATTTATACCGCTCATAGCAGAATCAGGAGGTAGAGGGAACCGCAAGATCCGTAGGAATCTAGATCTAGTGCTTCGCCCCCAAGTTTCGCCTTTCGAGTGTTTGTGTGTTGAGTGGCTGTACTCAACGCCGCGTTTGCCTAGTTGCCAGAACGAAGAAAGTGAAAATAAAATAAAACATCCCAGAATCGGAATTGAACCCGCTGCCGTGTTTACAGGCAGACTCTGCGGCTATGCGCCACGACGGTCCTCATATTATAATTAAGATTATATCAACATATTGCGAGTATTTCACTTATTTATTCGCAAACTGTATGGCAAACTTATATCTGTATACTGAATAGTAATGACTGTGGACAGTGAACACGACCATTTACCTGTTCATTTAGTAATTAATGCTCATTAAGCTTGTCTATCTACTTTATTAGGGACATTTAACTGTTATATATATAAATACGATATTTTTACACATTTATTCAGTTGATTAAAGGATCGTAGTGGCGCAGAGGCGCAACGTCTGCCTGTAATGCGACGGTTTCTGGGTTCGATTCCCACTATACACACAATATATAATAATAATGATAACACTATATTATGATAAATTTATTATGATAAAACTTTGCTTTTCATACCCCTTATATGTCATTGTAATCCAGAAGTGGTTAAAGTTTATTTTAAAGAAAAATATCGAAACATACGTAGATCATATGTTTCGATTGTATTCGATCTGGGATTCTTTGTAATTGCACTAAATGGTATAACTCACTTAAGAATAATATTTCAGAGTCGTTCCCCTCCAATCGCTTTTATAATCTTTATCATTTAAGACTCTCTTTGCACTACAGATTTCTAATTTTATATAAATTTCTTTGTATGGAGTAGCCTGTTTATAATTATTTAAATTACATTATTATACTTCAATACAAAGAGGACCGTCGTGGCGCAGAGGCGCAACGTCTGCCTGTAATGCGGCTAACGCGACGGTTTCTGGGTTCGATCCCCAGTCGAGGAAGATGGATTTTTCTATTTCCATTTTCTTCGCTCTGGCAACTAAGGCAAAGCGCGGCGTTGAGTTCCGCCACTCAACACGCAATGCCTCGAAAACGGCGGAAAGTGGGGACGGAGTAAGCAGGGACTAAGTAACGGAGTGTCTTAACACTAGGTTCATATGGTTCCTGCAGTTCCCTCTGCCTACCCTGCCATGTGCGGGATAAAGCGTGAAGCTAAAAAAAAAAAAAAAAAATTATATATTATTTGTTTTAATTGCGGACACTTAGAGAAGTGAGTTTATGATGAAAAATTTATTTACTTTTCTTACCATTTTAAAGATCTCAAAAAGGCCGATTGTAGCCGATTTGGTGATATAGCCGATGTTCGAACTTCAACAGTTCTATTGATAATTAACCAAACACATACGCGTTAGCCGATTGGATTGGCTTGACATTTGACAATTGACATTTGCGCGCGCAATTTGACAGTTTCAGAAATTTTGTCTTTTAAGAAAAAAAAATGTTTCTTTACCCTCCTTAAAAAGTTAAGATAATGAAACGAAGCACGGGTACCCACTAGTAAAGTGCTATTCCTATACACAAATCTTAGCTATTTCAATTTGAATGCAAGCAGAGCCGTAGGTGAAACCGAGTAAGTTTAGTACATAATCAATATCAACTTTTGTCCAGCGGCTTCCAACATGTCGATGCATTTATCAGGATTACCTTCGACATCGTATTATCGGACAGGCTATGATAAAACTATCACACCCTAGGGTGTAATTTGTATGTAAAGTTTAGAAGTAGGTAATGCCTCTATCATTCATGCTAGGAATTGTGGATAAATTAGTAATATTTTAAAGTTCAGAGCTTGTGATTTAAAAATAGAGGAGCAGAATTCAACGCTGCACTTTGATTTCTTACCAGAGCGTTGAAAATGAACATAATTAATTCTCTCTTCTAATTATATATATATATATATATATATATATATATATATATATATATATATATATATATATATATATATATATATATATATATATATATATATATATATATATATATATATATATATATATATATATATATATATATATATATATATATATATATATATATATATATATATATATATATATATATATATATATATATATATATATATATATATATATATATATATATATATATATATATATATATATATATATATATATATATATATATATATATATATATATATATATAAATATATATAAATAATTGGCAAATAAAAAATGTCTTGTCTGTTGAGTAAATTATCTTCGTAAATTAAATTAATTTTTTACTATCCTAATTGTATTCCTATAATAACTCACTTTATTAAATATTTAGCTTGAATTTGAGAAGAAAATCTGCCGCCTCAATAGGCAGCAGATTTGACGGAATCAGAACTTACGATTATATTTCAATAAATATAAAACGTCAAGTTCGAGAGCTCTAATAAGAAAAGGTTGTCATATGATCATGGAGATAAGTGAAGGTTGGACGCTTTGTAAAATTACAAGTTAACAAATTTACGCTTTATCCCGTAAGTAGCTGGTAAAGTACTTAGCTCTATAATTTCTGTCACACTTTTTAAAACATTACGTAGTGATATAGCCAAAGTCAACGCCGTGCTTAAGTATTGTTTCTACAGCGAGGGAATATGACATTCCCCAGAATGAGAATTGAACCCATAATCATTGCTATTTAAACTAAGATGCTGCTCAAATTCTGAATAAGATTATATTTATTTATTTACAATAATAAAGTAATTATTCTTATACAATTATTTCTTATTGGATGGAGTATTATTGCAATTTCAGTACATTTTTTTAATTTTTTTTATAACATTCCATTGAACAAAACGAACGCAGTTACGTGAACAAAGCGAATATAAATTGAAATATAGTTTATATATTGAATAATTTAAACATAACTAATCAAGATCATAATCTAGATCAAATTATAATAATATAGTTCAAACTAATTATATTTCAAACAAATATATAAATAACATAAAACAATCTAAATCTAGTAAATTGAAGCTAATTTCAATACTTGCAATGTTGCATTCGGCTCTCCATTGAATACGTCGACTATTATTAGTTAGTAATGTAGGGAAATTTATTGCGTATATAAATGTCTTTGTAAATGGGACAGTGTTATTATGGAACAAATAGTTTTGAATTAACCTAATTTGATTTTAGTTGTGATTATAAAATTTTTAAGCCATTTTAACCCCCATCGAAGCTAAGTTAAACCGCACTGAGTTCCGCTAATCAACATGTTTCAAATTTAGACAATAAGCGAAGATCGTGATCTTGTCCTGAAAAATATGAAACTAAATTAAACATTAACTATGAATATATCTCATAAATTATACACTAAACACTCTACAAAACAGACTTATAAAAAACTAGTAATAAAAAAATGTATAGGGTTCCGTAAATTTATTTTGTTAGTACTTACCCTCACAACTATATTTCTCTGCAAAATCTCAAAGAAATAAGATGGAAATTGAGCCAATAAACACTCGTTATGGTAAATTATAAGTTGTTTTCAGCTGAAATACCCTTGTTAGCTTGTTATATGTAAATGTCTTATAATGTTGAATTTCGACCTCCTTGATAACAAAATTAAATCATGAATGCCAGATGGATTTCTAGGTCTATTATTAGAAAATTTAAAATATTTGAATATTGCTGTGTTATTATTGAGTTTTAGTATATATAAACTTTCTCGAGCTTAAAGCTAAATTGAATAAAGCTTTACCGTTATATAAAATAGTATAGACATAGGGAAGTGTAAATACACTCCGCTTCACTTTCTGCCCAAATTAAGAAACAGCTTGTTGAAGGGAGGGGAAATAATAAATAATAAAACAATAAATACTTATTATCAAAAACAGATGTGACATAATAAAAGTTGTGGTGGAACTCATCGCCGTGCTTCGTCTTAATATCAGAAGGAAAAATTAAAAATATCTAAGAAAATTTCCGGAAATACTTACGACACAGAAAAGAACCCATAGATAAAAAAAGTTTTCATATTATCCAGCTGCTAGCTTTTAATCTGTATGTAAGTCACTGAAATGAACCTGCAATAAAATAGCATGAGAATGTCACAGTCGCTTAATCACTGAATGCAATTGGATCTCCTCCAAATCGTACGTTTCTAATTCTAGTTGTATCACACGAGATTATCTGCAGCATCTTTTACTGTTTAAAATCTTTTAAAATTGTGTTAAGATTTGTAACTTTTGTTAGAGTTAATTGTAATTAATGTTACAGATCGATCGTTTGTTTGACAATGATGGATCAAGAAAGATTTTTAATATATATATATATATATATATATATATATATATATATATATATATATATATATATATATATATATATATATATATATATATATATATATATATATATATATATATATATATATATATATATATATATATATATATATATATATATATATATTTATTCTTTATTGTACATAAAAACAAAGTTAAATGCACAACAGGCGGGCTTAATGCTAAAAAGCATTTTCTACCAGCCAACCTGGGTATGTGAGAAATAAATGTGGAGGTGTACAAAAAAAAAATTGACAACATAAAATTAAAAAAAAAAGAAATAATAGCAATAAAAAACACTTTCGAAGACATATGAGTGTAAAAACTAAATAAAAAAAAAATATACATATATGCTTAGATACATACCTATATACATATCTATATACATGCATAAATAAATATAAACATGATATACTACACACAAACAAATTATTTTAAACCTTATAAACATAAACATATAAAAAGAAAATAAATAAAACATAATATAATACATTACGTTTAACGACTACAATACGTACTAAAATACAAAAGAATAAAACATATATTTAAAAATATACAAATAATTAATATATAAACTCAAGCGATAAACTAATATAAGATTCGTATACGCCTAAAAATGTAAGATTTTTATTATATTATAAGGTCAGCATCTGACTCTATGTGCAATAGTCTTGAGTTCCATTTCCACTTGGGTTAAAACGTAGTTACTCACAATATAAATTAGATTTGAAATAAAGAAAGACGAAAAGTGTATATACGGGGTACAACGTGAAACAGGAAAAAACTACTAGTACTACAAAAATTATATGAAAATTAAACCAAACAAAAGATCGGGAAAATCATAAATAATTCGTGCAGCATTTCGGTCTTGACCTTTACCCTACCTGCCTACCTCAAAAAGTATACCCATAATGAATAATGTATTAGTATTATTTTATTTACAAATATTTTTATTTATGAAACCTTTCTGGCTTATTAGGACAGCGTCTGACTGATGTTTGTGATGCAGTGCTTTTTGGTTCGAGTCTCAGTTGAAACAACGAATTCGTTTAAAATTACGGCGTTGAGTTCCGCCACTTATAAAACAAATCTTTATTATACAAAATAAAATATAGAGCTGCATAAATAATAATAATCAATTTTTTTGTATCTATAAAGGAATTTAAAATTGGTAGCAAAAATCGTTTATTCGACCATTCAAAAAATCCCTTTGTAAAATTACAAGTTTTTCAGATCCTTTTAAGTGGAACGTAGACTTGTGAATAGTCTTCTAGCGTAAGTTTCAATGACTGACTTTCGACTGAATAATTCAGCACTGTCATTGAAATTAAGCGAGTTAGCACATTCCGAACGCTATATATTGGATTTCTAAGCCAGTGAAGCTTTGTTTGAAAGCTTCACAGCTTAAACCATCACGTTTTCTTCTTTAAGCTATGTTACAATATAAAAAGCGTGATTTTTTTATAGATATATATAGTTTCACGCTTTATAACACACATGGCAGGGTAGGCAGAGGGAACTGCTGGAACCGTGGGAACCTAGTGTTAAGACACTCCGTTGCTTAAGTCCCTGTTTATTCCGTCCCCGCTTTCCGCCTTTTCGAGGTATTGCGTGTTGAGTAGCGGAACGCGTTTTGCCTCGTTTGCCAGAGTGAAAAAAATGGAAATAGAAAAATCCATCTTCCCCGACTGGGTATCGAACCCAGAAACTGTCGCGTTACAGGCAGACGTTGCGCTTCACGACGGTCCCACGAGTTAAACAGTAGTATAAGGAAGGGGGGGTTATAGAGGGTAGGTTGGTGTTAAGAAATTCCATTCCCATTTTACGTTGATTTTTAGTATTGAATGTAAAGCAAAAGTCACCATCATTTCCAGAGCGTATAAGAATAAAAGCTATTCTTTTACCTAAAAGTGAATATATCCCTTAGAAACGGAAAAAAGATTAAAGGGGAGGAAGGAACGAGAGGGTACTTTCCATTCGCCATGCTACTGCGCCACGAAGGTCTCTTAGTAGAGTTGGTTTACTATTATTTTACACGTATGTAAAAGCATGTTGAACAGATTGGCATATGAATTTAAACATAATTGAAATATTAATTAATTTAAAGATGCGTGCGTACCAGCTGTGTAGTATGAAACGTTTATTAAGTGAAGACTCGAAGAGACTTCTTACTTAATAAATATTATATCACGCTGTACCCCGCTCATAGCAGGATAGAGAGAACTGCATGAACCGGGAGAACCAAGTGTTAAGAAGTTTCTCAGATTTTTTATATAATAATAATAATAATCTAGTATAATCTAGTTTAAGTGGAAGAAGTCGTTTTTGGAACACTAATATCATAATATGGCATCACATCTTTATAAATTTCTTTTTCTCTACAACTCAAACCTAGATCCACGAAACCTTCACTTTAAAAGAGATTTAAGCTAAAAGAGTCCTAACTTCGTAGCAATAGTTGATAGTGCAAGCGGCTAAGTTAACTCAATTGGAAAGTCCAACCGTGCATACTCCTACATGTTTCAGTCAGATCTAAATTTCGACCGACCGATTTTATCACGTATTTTTTGTATTTGTTTGTAGTGTACTGTACACTGGGTCTTTGAACACACGTCGTATTTAAAAATAGTTATCACGTGAATCGCCTTTAAAATGAACTTCAAATTTTATAAGGATACCTGTATTTTATTATTTTATCATTGAAAATCGAAAATTACTCAGGAAGTAGTCTCAATTTTTTAAAAAACAAAAGAAATATATAGTTATAAAAAGAATGCTTTTTACGAGTGCATAGTAATATAATATAACAAAAGAATTTAATAAATTAAAATCAAATTAGTTTTTCTCTTTATTCCGTCTGTAGCAGCGTAGGTAGAGGGAACTGCAGGAACTTAGTCATAGGATAATACTTTCCCCGCTTTCTGGTATTATTTGTCGAGTGATGGCGGTAGGCGGTGATGGTGAATCTCCCCGCGTGAGAATCGAACCCATAAACCGTTGCATTTATAGACAGAATGCGTCTCTGCGCCACGACTGTATAATAATAAATATTTAAATTATATTTTCAGCAATATGCCTCTTGAAAATTATCTATACGCTCAAGTGAATTACAACTTATTTTCTGTAAATTTTTCTTCTCGCAACGTATCGCGACATAAATAATATTTCTAAAAGTGAAATTCACAAAAGAAAAGTAATGTCACTGTCAAAACAAATATAACTGTCTAATTTGACAACTTACAACTCTTACGAACATATCATTATCACACACTTTTGTTTATTAGGTTCACGATTTATCCCAGCGCTTCGACAAGACAGAATAAAATGCAAATCACAACACACTACATACCTCTTTCGCCTCGTCCACACACGTTGACCTCTTCATAAAATGACATCTATTAGATAATCTCCATAAATTAATAAATAGAGCATATATGAAGAGGCTAATGACAGTGGACGAGGCGAAAGAGGTATGCAGGAACCGCAGCGTTTGGCGCTCCGTCCTCTACGACTACCTCGTTAAGTGTGAAGATAGGTCTGTATGTACAAATTAACAAGTATCGTCGAACATAGGCCTCCCGCACCTCTCTTACCACTCCTATCTAAACTTATACTACAATATAATAATAAAACACAATATGATTCTTATAAAATACACACTATCCTCTAGTAACCACAATTACCAGGAACATCCAATCTAGTGGGAACAGAAGCAATTATCTTTGCCAATTAATATCTACGTAATTTATTTTAGGAAGAATTAATATTTCTTTTGGTTCTTGTGATATAGATAAAGAGTAGTGTTGAGTAGCCGTTGGGTTGATAGTAAAACTCAATAAACTAAGCCGATATTCCAACGTCACTCGGAAAGTAGAATCGGAGAGTTTAACCTCTAGGTTCTCCTTATATTACTCTAATATGTTAATAGTGGTCGTAAAGAGTAGATTTATTCACGTATAGAAAAGTGCGAAAGCCATTATTGAACTCAACTAAATCTTTTTATTAGAAAATGAAAATAGCGAGGTGATCTAAGAAAAAAATCTGCTGAAACCCTAATATTCAGTAAAGTCGAGATTTAACATCCTATTTTGAAATATAACTCACGTTTCTTTCAAATCACTTTCTGGTGAACGACGCAGAGTGTTTTGGCACTAGATATTTACTGTGTAAATTCAATTTTTCAATTTTTTTTTTAAATATTTTTAGATGACATAAAAATTTCAACCTGCGCCTGTTGAAAATATACCAAGAGGTGTAGATTTCCGCAATGTTCAAGCTTTTCAAATACTCGTATTTTTCTCTAAAAGTAGATTTTTTGTTTACCCTACTATATACATAATAAAGTAATTGTGCTATTATTGTCAAGTTTACTTATAATTTATATATTAGATGGTCGCTTTTGTTTTCCTTTCTTAATAAAAGGCAAAAGGATTGTAAGACTTAACCCTTACCTCATTTATTTACATTATTGTGACAATTAGGAGGAAGGTATACCAAAGGAAGGTTTATTCAATTTGTTTGTTCAAGAATTGTTTATTTGGCTATGAAAAAAAATATTTTTTATTTTATTATAATATTATAATATTATACACTGTCGTGGCACAGTGGCACAATGTCTGACTAAACGACAAGAATGTGTGGTTGATTCCTACTTGGAAGAATTATTAGATTTCCTTCAAGAGGGAGAACATAGCGAACGGAGAATCTTAACACTAGTTTATCTATGCTTTCCAGCGAGATATATTTTAGACATTTCTATTATAACAAAAATCATTTTAAATCTTTATAATTTGCGTTTCATCTTAAAACCACAAAATCTATGTGTATAACATTCTATGAGTATAAATGTTGGAAATTTATGAATTTATGACATACCTGTAGCATATCTACCATGTATGTTGTGGACATGTGAATCTATGACCACCATCAGGTGACCCTAACGCTTAATTGACTTATCTTTCCCATATAATTAGAAATGAAAAAGTAAACATTATTTTTTATCCTCAAAATGATTCGAGAGAAGACGAGTTGAGTTATTTGAGAGGGTGAAGCGTATTTTAAATAAGATTATGAATACCGTCGTGGCGGAGAGGCGCAACGTGTGCCTGTAACGCGACGGTTACTGGGCTCGATCCCCAGTCGGAGAAGATGGATTTTTCTATTTCCATTTTCTTCGCTCTGGCATCTAAGGCAAAGCGCGGCGTTGAGTTCCGCCACTCAACACGCAATGCCTCGAAAATGGCGGAAAGTGGGGACGGAGTAAGCAGGGACTAAGTAACGGAGTGTCTTAACACTAGGTTCTTATGGTTCCTGCAGTTCCCTCTGCCTACCCTGCCATGTGCGGGATAAAGCGTGAAGCTAAAAAAAAAATCGGATTAGTCGCGTATATTTTTGTACTAAAAAGTATTCTTTATGAAAAATATTTAATAGATATTTATTTATTATGTAATTTTTTTCTACTAATAATTTATTTATACAAGTTTTATCTAACAACAACAAAAAGAGCGATCTTGTTAATACGCGATAACCAGAAAGGGGTACATTTTCTGTCAAAAACACAGTATATTTTTTTACAGTATCCAATCAACATGGTGCAAAGAAAATATACACATTTTTCATTTTCCCCATTTCTCATGCAAGCGTTGTATGTATGTACCTACGTATGTTTCCTACAGAGTAGTTATTACAGAGTTTTTCTTATACTCTTTTTTGGTTTTACTGAAGTTCGTTTGTTTCGATTTGTTTTTCTGTGTTATTTAATGTTTATATGTTATAGTGTGTATGAAGCAGAAGATTAGTACGGTTGAATGTTCTAATTTCTAATCTCAGGAACTCTTTTCAAACAAATATTTCTACTAGTGGGAATCAAACCCACAACTGTCGCAGTTCTAGTTAGACCTACGAGCGGCAGAAAATACTATGATTTTTAAATTAAACTAAATATTATTTACAAATAAAGTTACAATATATCTATAACTTTTTTTAGAATTTCATTTAGAACATTAAATATTTTTAAAAGCAGAAAGCTGATTTTTATTTATTATTTCATTAACCAATAGTTAGTACTGGCCATATGATAGATAAATGTGAGTAAATAACTTATATATAGATTACCCTCAATAAGTCATATTCTATGTATTGAAAATATTTATTTATTTGTTGCAAATTACCACCATATTACTTATTTATTAAGAAATTTCCATTAAAATCTGGAAATTTTACAAATTACAAAACTTTTTGTTTCCTTGGAATTTGAAAGCATATATACCAAAATAACGTTATTATCTAGCATCAAACTTTATCTTTTTTACTTTGATATAACAAAGAACACATTGAATTAAAACTCCTTCGTTGTTTCTCTGTTCTCCGTCTGAGTTCGCGACACTAAGTGTTTAGTGGCACTTTTTTACGCCACTTTAATATGTGCAAGTGACAACCAAAATCAAAACCTGCACTACGATGGAATGACACGAAAAAGAACCTAATATTAAGACGTCTTAAGTGGCGGAACTTAAGGCCACATATTGCATTGTAACCAGAATGAAGGAAAAATTTTAAAAAAGTTAATTCTCTCCGAGTGGGAATCGAACCCACAAACCGTCAATATTACAGACGCTGTACCTTTGTGCCACGGGAGCTCTCATTAATTATCATTTATAATTAAAATATAATGCAGGTATAAGAATATAGTATCTCTATATATAATTAATCTATACAGCTGTTTGTTTAGGACGTGCGTCATACAAACGTGTAAAAACATCGTCCACTTGGATTTATGAGATTTTTCGTTGTTAGATTAGGACAGAGATCACCAAAGTAAGGTCCGCGTGATATGATCGTCATAATAGAATTTTTTTATAATTTTTTTGAGGATTATTTTTAATAAATGTTAATATTTAGGTGTCAAAGCGTAGGGATTTACCTAAAATTAGCATTTTTTTAATTTTTTTAATCTCACGTATATATTAGTGTTAAATTTAGTGATACATCACTCCACTTTCATGTGCGACTTTATTTTCTTCAAATTATTGAAAGCAGTAACTTTAACGCCGCGCTTTTTCTTATCAAAATTATCTAAATACAAAAAAAAGTATAATTTAAATGCAATAATTGTTCTGCGTCAGAATCGAAGCCACAATATCCACCCATACCGTCTAATACATTCATTTACTGTATATTTATACTTGGAAATCTCTGAAATGTGACCATCTATTTTTCAGTTTCAGCTGAAATCACAATTTGTCACTCGAAGCACTTTTAGATGCCACACTTTGGATTTATATGAATTCTTAAGCGAATGCAATTTGCAGCCAACGCTGTGTAATTTACTAGTAAATGTATTTATACACTCAATAAAAAATAGATTTACATTAAAACAGTGTAGACAAAAGTACTGTAGAGACATTTTGTTGCATAATTCCCGAACACTTCTTCATATCGCATTTTGAGCGGCGTAACTCAACGCCGCGGTTTACCTTCTTATGAAAATAAACTAATTAAAATAAATGATTAGACCACGGTGACGCAGATACATAGGGTCTGTCTCATTCTTTACTTTAGGAAGGGGAGAATTTTTTTTTTGTTTTCTCCACTGAGGCAACAAGATAAGCCGCAGGCTTAAGTTACGTCACTCAACGTGCAATACCTTGAAAAGTAGAAATTGATAAACGGAGTGTCTTAGCACTCTGTTCCTACTCACTGAGTATCTGCCTGCCCTGAAATGTGAGGGTTACAGCGAGAAGATAAAAAAATACCCGAGCGGAAATCGAACCCTTAAGTCGCCATAATACTCAAACACTATACCGCTGCGCCTCGACGGTCTCGTTACATAAGATGCAGATTATTTATCAAAGAGGTTAATGCAAATCCAATGATAAATTATCAAGAAATCGTATTTTTAACATGATGGTCGTAAAGACTTTTTTATACGTAAAGAATTATTACCGATGATATTTTTACATCAAATTCTGAAAACACGTTGAGAGGAATGAGTTTTTTTAGCCTCTTTGCAGTTTTAACGTTTTCAGTGAAAAATTAGTGTCAAAACACTCCGTTTCCCAATTTCCTCCTGAATTCTAGATATTGCGTAACTCAACAGTATACTGTGTTTACTAGAACAAAAAATCATAATAATATTTTTTTTATATAAAGCTTGAAATATCTGCAGACAGTATATTATATCTATAGTTTGATCACAAGTGATGAGAGACGCTCTTTTTCTTCAGTCAGTGGTCAGTCAGCGCTATTTAAAGTTAGGTCTTAAGTTATTAAAAATAGTATAATAAATACAGTGTTAGAAAAATGAATTTGAAGTTCATAATTAATAACAAGCTTCATCATATTATACAAGCAACCTGTCGTCTCTATTTTCCGCCAAATTTCGCCTAACGCCTTGTATAGTACACCGAGAAATTAAATAATTCATTCATATTTTCATTTTCATGGGAATTGAATCCAATTCCACTGTTCCAATCCCCTGTTCCACTGCACCGCAGCGGCCTATAAAGTCATATTAAGCCGTAAAAGATATAAAAATAGCAATATACGGGAAATAAAACAAGATGTCAATCACACGTGACGGTCTACTCGTGAATACATTATATAAGCACACACTGTACTAAAGTATTTTTATGTTCCACAAAAGATTTTACGCGCGCGCCTTAACTTTACAAATCTACGAATGTTTCACGGTTCTTCTTTTTTGAAGCTAAAACGAATATATTTGTTTTATTTTTCTTTTACAGCATATTATATACATATATATATATATATATATATATATATATATATATATATATATATATATATAATATATATATATATATATATCTATATATATATATATATATATATATATATATATATATCTATATATATATATATATATATATATATATATATATATATATATATATATATATATATATATATATATATATATATATATATATTTAGTTTTTTTATGTATTGTATCTACTATATATTGGAAAGAAGGGCAGATGCACAGTGTTAAGACACTCCTTTTACCACTTCGTAACACCGTAACGTTAACCTTTACAGCGTAGAGCCCTTCGTATCGTTGGGGACCCAAATATCTGTGAAAGGCTAGACACTTTGGCGCTGCGTAGAGACGTTTCCTTGCTGTGCGTTCTCTACCGCTTATACCATGGAGAGTGTTCTGGAGAACTGTTTAATCTGGTTCCTGCCGCTGAATTCTCCAACCGCACAGTACGATACAAATTAAAGTATCATCCCCAACATCTGGACACGTGGAATTCCACTACTGTGCGGTTTCGTAGGAACATTTTTTCCACGTACCACACTACTGTGGAATAGCCTACCTGCGGCAGTGTTTCCAGATCGATACGACATGGGTACGTTCAAAAAGCGCGTCCACCTTAAAGGTCGGCGACGCTCTTGCTGATACACAGGGCCGTGGGCGTCGGTGATCACTTACGATCCGGTGACTCAACCGCTCGTTTGCCTTGTCCTTCGCATTAAAAAAAATACCTCGTGTATTTCCAGATATTGCGTATTCATTGGCGGAACACAATGCCATGCTTTGTCTTGTTATCAAAGTCTTTTACAACTACTAAGTTAATTATTAATTTATAAATATTATGTTCTGAGGCTATCTCCATACAGTGACGTTGTAATATCTTAATATAAAGTAATAATAATTAAATTATTTTAATTTCTACATTCAACCAAGAATCACACGACGTTAACTTCCGCCACTCGATTTAATATTTGTTTGTACCATGTTCTAAACAGCTTTATGCGGGATAAAGTAAAAGCTTGTGGCAAAATCTCTACAAAAACAACTTAAAAAGCTAACTTAAGCTTTAACTAACAAAAAAGTTATTTTTTATCGCAAGCATGAAATATGAAAAATTATAAAAACGATGCTTTTATCTCAAAGTATATGATGTGAATTCATAAATAGACTCCGTAAGTCATTAGGAATAGTTTCCTTATGGCACCTTTTTTGCTTTTTTCCTTTCTGTAGGTACATACTACTGGTTAAGTACATACGCTTACGTCTTCACGCGATGGTCACAGGTTTGTTACTTATACGAGACAATGTGTATATATCAAATACTCTTCTTACTATTTTAGTTGAGTTGCGGAACTCAACGCCGACCTATTCTTAGTTAAATTAAAAATTGAAATGATTTAATAATCATTATGTCATATATTAAGATACTATTACTACTATTTTTAATTATAAAAATATTAGAGCAAAATATTCCGCTGCACCACTAAGTTGTTACCAATTTACAAGAGAAATTAGTTTTTTAGGCTCTAATGAAGTTAACGTGTGAAATTGACTTTTATAAAGTCATCATGCAATATGACAAAAAAATTAGGAGATTATAAATAACATCGACGTCGTCGTCGTCGTCAGCCAATCGCAGTCCATAGGCATACGCTGGACATAGGCCTCCTAGGCAAGTTTGCGCCAAATATCCCGGTCCTCCGCAACCCTCATCCAGCCTGCTCCGGCAACCCTGCGGATGTCGTCGGTCCAGCGGGCCGGAGGGCGTCCTACACTACGTTTGCCAAGACGCGGTCTCCACTCCAGGATCCAGGACTCGTCTGCTCCAACGGCCGTCGGTTCTGCGGCAGACGTGGCCGGTCCATTGCCACTTTAGCTTGCTAATTTTGCAAGCTATGTCGGTTACATAAAGAACATAGGGGAGAAATATCTAGTCATAAACAAAACCAAATATATTTTTTATGATTTTTTAAAATGTTCATCCACACTAAGGATAATATTTAGGAAAACTATTTTAAAGAAAACATAAAAAATATATTTGGTTTCCAAGAAGCACGGGTTCGAATTCCGCTGCGCTCAAATTCTTATAAGCTTTATTTAAGTGTCAAAATACATTGCAAGCTCGATAGTTTACCACAACACTTGCTTCAATACCCCTAGAATCATAATATAGTAAAATATAACTCTAATAAGATTCAAACCCATAACCCTCATTTCTTATTCCAAGAACACCAAAATGGCGTCAAAAATTAATATATAATTTATCGTACACAGTGTGCTTACATTATTAAGTCGCTAATTTACAATTTTCCACAATTTTGCGAGGGAAATAAATCATTCAACGTTTCTAACGTTCGGGAAGTTTCCAACTTTGGTCGCACTCTTGTTTGGTCGTAAAGTATTTTAAAAGTTACCTTCACTTTACAGTATTTTTGTTTTGAACTGTATGAAATACTTGTATATAAATATATATGAAAGTATGGTGCCATTTTTTTGTTCTAATTTTCTTAATATACTGTATACTATAATTTTTATTTTAAAACTTTAATAAAAAGCCGTAGAGAGAGAGAGAGAGAGAGAGAGAGAGAGCACGTACTTTCCGTTCTCCATTTTGGTCGTTGTGGCGCATAGACAAAGCGTCTGCCTATAAACGCGACAGTTTGTGGGTTCGATTCCCACTTGGGGAAGATAGATTTTTCTATATTGCATTTTCTTCGCTCTGGCAACTAGGCAAAGCGAGTTTGTTCCGTTGAATCAATTAAGTTCCACTCAACACGCAATGCTTCGAAACAGACGAATTACAGAAAACGGAGTGTCTTAACACCAGCTTCCTATCATCAATGCGGTTCTCTCTGCCTACCCTGCCATGAGCGGGATAAAGCATGAAGCTAAAAAAATTTGGTCTAGTCGTTTTTTTTTTTCGAGACCAAAGACTAGAACATATTTATTAAGTGTCCCAGGTTCTGACTCCCGATCAGGGGGCTCTAACCGTAATTTTCAGTCAAATACCGTGCCACTTCACAAGAACTTAAAACTATAAATGTTTATTATACATATTTTAAGCTACCCAGTATATAAATAGTAGCCATCGTGACTAAGGTGACATTCTCACTCATAGAATACTACTAGGAATCGAAAATTAAGTAAATATTAAAATATTGTTATATTTTGTTGTTAGTCAAATTCAAACAATATGTTTATACACAATAACAAGTTACACGCTCAATGTCTTAACGCGAAATATTTTACCATCGACTCACGAAAGTTCACTAAATGTCTCAGATTTTTTTTATAAATTTTTTTTAAAATGGTGAGAAGCTATAAAGAAGTGTGAACTTTATATCTGCAAGCTTTTTTATTTAACTTACATTTTAACTTTATCTAGTTTTTTATTTGAGCTTTCGCAAACTACTTTGTGACATTAAAGCTCGTTCTAGCAGTCAGTACTGTTCAAAGTAATTGTAGTACGGAAGTATATTCTAACGGGAATGTACCAAAGGAAGATGTCGTCATACACACCGCTTGGGGGACTTAATTTTTCATAGTATTCAGTAAGCGTAATTTCTTTTTATAAAGGTGACTCTGAGTATTATATATACACACTACCAGTGAGTTTCTATTATCTACAACATTTCGTTTGAGTTTTCGAGTTCTCACCGTGTTTTTTATCATCTAGAAAAAAAATAACTTGTTTTAAACATAGGAATTGAATCTATAACTAACGCGCTTACAATATGACGGCCCAATATTAACTTTATCATACAAATATTAAATAAAACGAATAAATATATAATATAAAATCTAATTTATTATCACTCTTATCTTGTACGTCTGTATGTCACAAGACACGTAATAGAAACGTCGTGTTCTTCGAAGTACTGACTATAACAAATTGCATCTATCATCGCCACCCTCCACTCCACGTGAAATGTTCAAGAAAACAATGTTTCTACTATTATAAGGATTACAAACGAGCTTAGCTGGACTTGGGATGCTGGTATACTGTTACTAATAGATATGTTTTTTATAGATGGTATTTGAAGAACTTAGTGTTAAAACACTCTGTTATCTTTTTTCTTATAATCTTGATAAGCAATTAGTTTGAGCTTACTAACGAACTGACTGTGTAATTTTATATGCGGTTACAGAAGGAGCAAGAGGTATAAGAGCAAAATATCTCTATGGTTTAGTAAATGGCAATTAATAATTCCAAACAATATTATAAAAGGGGGAAGTTTTAGATGATAAAGTCTATAAAAGCGTTGAATTTATGTCAATCATGGCAGCTGCACGTCGGCAACGGCCTGTACTGGAAGGGAATTACCCTGAAGAATACATTGAGTGATCTAATTCATTTAATGTAATTACGTAGAATCGATTTCCGAATATACTCGAAATATATGATCTACATGTGTTTCAATATTTTCCTTTAAAAATTAACTTAAGCCACTTCTGTTTACTTAACAATAGGTATATAAACTACATAAAATAATATTTATTTGTTTTAAAGTTACAATTTTAAAATTCCATTTAGTTTCCATTGCTCAAATTACACAATTTGGATCGCGTGCCAGAATTCCTTTTGGCGTTTAGAAAGGGCTCAATGATTGATGACCGCAAATATTGTAAAAGATTTTATTCAGGCCGTAACACCTTTTTACAACCCTAATATAAAGTTACACGCACGCCCATTCGTTTTATTTAGGGATTTCTAAATATGTATTACAAGTATATTGTATATATACATGAGAATTGGGTGTAACTGTCCAAGATAAGTATGAAACTGATCGTCTTTTTTTTTAGCTTCACGCTTTATCCCGTTTTTAGCAGGGAAAGCATAGGGAACCACAAAAACCTAGTGTTAAGACACTCCTTTCACAGTTTTCTACCTTTTAAGACATTGAGAGCTAAGTTTCGTCTTTTTTACCCAAAATTGGCAGAGAGAAGAAAATGGAGATTAAATAACTTATTTCCTTCGGAAGTGGGAATCGAACCCACAAAACATCATGTTCACAGGCCTACGCCTCTTTGCCACGACTAAACTCAAATTTGAAACATTGGCATTATTATTTATAAGTTAAGATTGGTAAGAATCCTGTCTAGGTTAGGAGACCACGCTTGACCTTTGAGAATATAGGACGACGATACTGGAAGAAAGTCACTTAAACAGCATTAGGATAGCCTTAGAAGTATGAACATTTAGGAGGTTCATAACTGTGACCGAGGTGTAAGAGGTATGTGTGTAGGCAGGTAGTTTTTGGATCTACGTTCTCTTTGGCTATTCAGTTTGGAATGAAACGGGAAGCTATTTATGTATGTGTATTTTATTATTTGAAATATTCAGTTGAAATAATTAAGGAACTGATATTTGATTATTGTTAAAGAACTTAAAAGATTACAATAAATATATTATGTTTTCAACTTATAAAGATAAAATTGCTCGAATTCCATAAAATGTTGTAACAGAGTGTCTTGACACTATGTGTTCTTTACTCATTCTTTCTCTTTGTTGTATTGCATATGTAGTATTTAACACGAAGCAGAAAAACAACCTTTTTTTGTCATAATTTTCCCTTTTCTTCTGAAGAACTGCTCTCAAGCGACACGTATTTCACTTATAACGAGAACTAAAATATGATTTACTTTTGAAGATTAAGCCCCGTATTATACTAAAATATTCAAGCGAATATAATTCTACTGGCGTTGTTGTATAAAATTTACATGTTCTTTAGTTATTTTGAGAAAAACCTGGCATAAACTCAGTCAATAGGTAAATTTCCATAACCCAACGCTATTAAATGAATATTTAGGCATATTGCTTCATTATATTCAAATATGTCGGATGAGACCCGCTTGTTAGAATATTGAATTATTCACGCAAAAATACAGTAATTGTGTTTGAAAATTGTGTACGGTATAATAGAAGTCGCCATAAACAGCGTAGTGACTTGTTAGTCAAGATGATAGCATTCGAAATATAATATGTATGTAATTGGATAATTTCTACTTAGCATTTTTTAATTTAACTATTTAAGAAGGAATCAAGTGTAAAGGTGACAGTTTATCGGTTCGATTGCCACTCGGGGAATATCGGTTTTCTTTATTTCTATTTTCTACGCTCTTACAACTACACAACTAACACAGCCTTGACTTTCACTCAATATGCGACGCCTTGAAAGGTGGAAAGCGGGGATATAAGTGTCTTAATATTAAATTCCTATGGTTCCCTCTGCCATTCCCGCTACGAGCGGGATAAAGCGTGAAGCTAAAAAATGGAAACATAAAGAATTAAACGCCAGCCTTAATACACAACAGGTCTATATTGGGTGGATACTGCCTATGCCATTGGTTAACCTGCTGCGGAAGATAGAGATTTAAGAACTTTTAAAAATTTATGATTCCATAGTCATCCATAGTATAATATTTTTAAAAAAAAAAAAAACTATCGAAGCGTA
>JAZFAU010000269.1:2050000-2168397 GCA_037178615.1 Dione vanillae
ACCTCTTCAATGTGAACGAAGAAAAAAAAATGGTTGCCTGTAAGTGGGTTTTACGGGCGAAAATTTTACGTGACAACGTTTTTTTCTCGGTAGAATATTTATTGATATGATTAATAATTATAATATAAATTGCACAAATTTTAACTATAGAAAATATATGTTGTTTACTAAAACATTGTACATGTGTCAAGTGATACGCGCGGCGGACCGATCATAGTTCGGTGACAGTTGACACATCGTTACGTTACCATTTTCATATGTGACTCCGAGCCGCAACCTAATTTAAGACGTTGTCACGTCAAAATATATTTATTCGAGTGGGAATCAAACTGAAGCAAATTTAAACAAAGAACTTTAAAACTGCTCTAGGGCGGTATCTTTGAGAAATTCTTAAGAAAATAACAACTTAATTTCAAAATATACATTCTAAAATAAGCGAAAGAAGCTCCTTACTTAAGTCACCGAGCTTAGTCAATTTACAAAAAATATGTAAATTAAAATTTTTAATTTTCTCAGAGTGGAGCGCTTCGACGTCCCTTACCCTTTCTTGGCTTAAAATTTCTATATAACATTCTGAATAATATATATTAACGTAGCAGATGTTGTGTTGAAAAAAGAAAGTTTAATTCTTTTTTAACTTATTTTTAGCAGCTAGTATAAAAAATATGGGCGCAAATTAATATACATTTTATGATTTTTTTTTTTTATAGCTTCACGCTTTATCCCGCACATGGCAGGGTAGGCAGAGGGAACTGCAGGAACTATATAAGAACCTAGCGTTAAGACACTCCGTTACTTAGTCCCTGCTTACTCCGTTCCCATGATTTTATTGTTAGAAAATATTTAATATTGTAATTAATGTTTAATTATTTAAATGAGTAAAACCTATTTCTAATGTAAAGTTCTTTATGATGTTCATTTTGAATATTGAACAAATGTCAGCTGTTAAATAAATAAAAGGACTGGTTTATGTAATGTCGATCTCTTCTGTATTAACTATTGTACGAGAATAAACCAATTGCTACCACCCTGTTGTTTTATTATGAACAATGGACTCTGAACAACGAAACCCTGGCCTAGCGCCGACATATACAATATTTTTTATTGATTGTTCGATAATATTTACATAGAGTAGGAATCACTACCATCGAGGTAAAAGTCAAACACATCTATGCATCACTATGAGTACAAGTTTTAAACATTCAAAGGTAGCATTTTTAAAATATCTTATTAATGATTAAATATCTTTTAAAAATATCATATTTTTTGGAAAATATAAAATTCTTTATGATAAGGAACTTCCTCTGATTTCAGGATAAGTGAAATATGTATAAAATAATATATAAATATACAGAA
The DNA here is from genome assembly GCA_037178615.1 of Dione vanillae. Classification (NCBI taxonomy): domain Eukaryota; kingdom Metazoa; phylum Arthropoda; class Insecta; order Lepidoptera; family Nymphalidae; genus Dione; species Dione vanillae. Next base: position 2,051,357 of record JAZFAU010000269.1, read on the forward strand.
ATAATTATAAAACCAATGCAAACGAAATCAGTTTGCAGAGTTCTACTTTCTAAATGACGGAGAAAGCACGGACTAAGTAACGGAGTGTCTTAACACTAGGTTCATATGGTCCCTGCAGTTCCCTCTGCCTACCCTGCAATATGCGGGATAAAGCATGAAGCTAAAAAAATAAATGATTAATAAATGCTAGCTTTAATTTTTTTTTGTTCTCTTCTCCTTTATACAGTTATAATATATACAGAACTATAGAAAATAGAGAATCCTCACTACATCTAAGTACTGGAAAAAACGCTAAAATTACAAGACCTTACAAAATCAAAAAAAACCGTTAACCCTACACATTACATTCATTTCACATAGAAGTAGTTTAGAAGTTAAATCCACTAAAACGTACATACAACATTCATTTCTACTGGAATGCAACACAATTTGTGGAAAGTTACCAATTGCTTAGCCGACTTGAGTTATCGCTCGGTGTCGATCGATCTTTGTAAGGAAATCCCAGAAAGTTAGAAACTGCTGGGCGCTGAAGATTTAATTTGTTCTATGAAGACAAATTTCTTTAGATGTGATAGTTTTCAACCAAATGTTTATTTGTTTATTTTAAATATATTGAAAAGTATATATGCAGATATACACATATATTACGCAGAAATATTCTTTAGACCTCAAAGCTTATTTAAGAAAAAAAAACTTTCGAAAGCAGGGACGGAGAAAGCAGGGACCAAGCAACGGAGTGTCTCAACACTAGGTTCATATGGTTGTTGCAGTTCCCTCTGCATACTCTGCAATATGTATAAAAACTTTCGTAATAATAAATACTTTCGTTACATGAGCAATAAGAAATATCTTAACAGCAAAACGTATAGTACCTACTATTGTTTTTTAGCTTCAGGCTTTATTATGCGCATAGCAGAGTAGATAAAGGAAACCATAGGAACCGCGGTAACCTAGTGTTAAGACTGCTCGCTTCGCCTAGTTGCTGGAGCGAAGGAAATTCATCTTCCACGGGTAGATAAAGTGGGTATATTTTATCGTACTATCTGTAGATTTAACAGAATTAAGAAATGTTCTTTAATATTGTCATGTTTTTAGCTTTTTTTTTATTTAAAAATAGTTAGCTTTACAGACACTTGGTCCGCACCCTTTTTTAACTTACACTATATGTTCATATTACAAATATTGATTATTGATGTTAATACACAGAATTCATATTTATAATAATGAACGTCTATAATAATCTTTACTTTTTTTTTCATATTTAATATTACTTAGAACTAAGGCTATGGCTGATAAGCGAATTACACAAGTTTATACACATCATCTTTGGTGTTATAAATAAAATTAAAATTTATAATAAATTAGGGTCCCTTCATGTTTTTAGCTTGACATTGTAATCTGTACAAAAACACCTTACTTACCCTACTTATACCTTAAGTAGTCCCAAAAGCTAGTAGCTTTCTATCTCAAGATATCTTGAGTAGCAAAACTCAACGCCTCGCTTTTTCTTGCTGGCGAAATGAAATTCATTATCTACTGGGAATTACAGGAATACTGTTTTCTGTTTCCCCCGATTGGAAATCGAACCTTTAACCGTCGCAATAGACTAAAAAGTCACATTTTGCATTACTAATACAACTTCGTTAAAGATTCCTATAATGATGTTCCACATATATTTACGTTGAAGAACAATTTCTATTTTATATTCACGAATTTTCCTTATGGAAGCTCAAAAAACAAAGTTAGATAAGATTTGCGCAAACTTTTGGCAAAACTTTTATCACAGTATTATGAAATAGAAATAAACATTAGTATTTAACGTTCTTTCTGTGTCCCAACATATCTTATGATGAAAACATCTAAATTATTAATATATAATCTGTTGTACACGTGTTTTCGTTAATTTTAAAATATATTTAAAATGAACGAAAGGACGTTTGACAAGTAAACGTTAATTGGAACAGTTTTCCTATACGTTGAAAATTGAAATGAAAATTAGTAATTTTATCGAGTGGGTATCGGATTCTATTATATCCAGATCGAACAACTAGATAGATTTAGAGTATTATTAGTAAAATATACATTTTAAAAGTTTAATATGTAAGTGAGAATAAATATTCCCTGGATTTACAGAGCCTGTCACGTTGTAGGGGGATCTGGGAGCTATGTAAAATTAATTGTAGCTAACTTTGAATTAAAAATAATAGCTTTATTACACTTATTTACTCGCTGTCATGCCAATATTCTAACGAACGGATCTTTTCATTGTTTAGACTTTAAACTGACTAATTGAGAGGATAGCTTAATTTAAGGTTTCGCGTTTTTATCGCTTCGCTCACGAAGTCGTGATCACTTCGATCACGGTTTGACTTAAAAAACTTCAAGCTTCTCTTCTAAAGAGGCAAACTATTAAAAAAGTACTATAAATCTTATTCAAACGAAAATTCTCTATATATAATAGATTTTACGATGCTCTCGCTTCAACTAGTTTTATTATTTGGCGTCTGAGCTGAAATAGCTGGTATGGATGGGCCATAAAAATATTTATGGGTATATGTATCGAATTAAGAAGGCAAAGGCAGAATACAGGATGAAAATTTACGTGTACTATTTAAATACCAAAATATTACTTACTTTGAGATATATTATATGATTTCAAAAACTGTTGAACAGTTTGCTTTGACTATTAAGCCGCATGGTCTCTTCAGAATACGTTGAAATTTTTTATATATAAATTTTTGTATGCTCTCCAACAGAAGCGGGTTCAAATCTCGCCACATTAAAATTTTGAAAGAATGGAATAACGAATAATGTAAAAATACTGAAAAGTACAATCTATTTATACTGAAGTGTTTCGCTCGATGTCGAAAATTTTATGAATCCTAACGCTTTGTAAGATATTAAGTTATATGAAATAAATCAATAGCAATTTATCGTTTTACTTCAACAGTTATTTTTTTATTACTAAGTTTTTTAAGAATAGACGTCTATTATTTATTACTTTTCTTTATGTTGCGTACAATAGTTATTATTTGTATAAATGTATACGTGTATAATTGTATAATGTAAACATATATCGAGTTCCTAGTTTTAAAATTCCAACACTATATGGTTGTGTTTCTTAAAGGCCGTCTGTCACCTACTTACATCAATATTCATTCACCTACATTCTATATTCACATATTGTCGGATAAGCAGAGGGAATAGTACTAGTTGTACTAGGTAGCCCACTCTGTTTGATATCTTCAGGTCATTTTTCTATGGTGTAACAGGTCTGGATTTGATTCCCACTCGAGTTCAAGAAATTATATTCATTTTTCTCGTTCTCGTAATAAAACGAAGCGCGGTTTCGCAACTCAACACGCATTGCGTGCAGCGGAGGAAGGAGGGTACGAATTAAGCTTCGGAAAAGCTAAAAAATACTTAACACTAAAATTTAAAACTATTTTTAACATAATCAGAAGAATTTCTTTATCCTTTGCTTATAGAATGTACCAAGAAGGTAATTTATCAAGGCCAAAGAAACATCAAGTGCAGGAACGACGTTGTTAAATATACCCAAGACACGGCAAATAATGCAACCAACTTATAAGTTATAGTTTTAAGAATCAGTTTTTTGTGTTCATTTTTATTCTATGTGATAAATTAAAATAAACTATGTATTACATGACTAAACGTATACTTTATATTTATAGAATATGTCGAAGAAAGAATGTGTCAAGACACACTCGTACAGAATTCTAAACTTTTTTTGTAGCTTCACGCTTTATCCCGCACTTGGCAGGGCAGGCAGAAGAAGCTGCAGGAATCATAGGAACCTAGTGTTAAGACACTCCGTTGCTTAGTCACTGCTTTCTCCGTCCCCGCTTTCCCCCTTTTTCGATTGCGTGTTAAGTGGCGGAATTCAACTCTACGCTTTGCCTGGTTTCCAGAGCGAAGAAAATGGAAATTGAAAAATCCATCTTCCTTGAGTGGGAATCGCACCCACAAACCGTCGCGTTTACAGGCAGACGCTTACGCCTCTGCCAGGATGGTCCTCTAAACTTCTAAACTTAAATTTAGTTCTTTAGTTAATTTAAGGATAATTAAGAATTTTATATATTATAGCTTATACATTTCTACATGTATGTGGTTATCATATAAAAAATATTCAAATCCATACTTCTAGAGAGAGAGCGTTCAAGCAAAGAAACTGTTCAGTAAATATGAAAAGTCATATATTGGACCGTCTTGGCACAGCGTTTGCCTGTGCATTCGATGGTTTATGGGTTTAATTTCCACTTGGTGAGAATGAATTGATTTTTTTTCTTCGGACTGGCAACAAGGTAATATTTAGTGTGGTGAAAAGTGCAATGTCCTAACACTAGGTTTTCAGCTACAACTTCCTTTTCCCACCCTGTTTATGGGATAAACGTAGCGTGAAGCTAAAAAAGATATTTGTTTTTGCTACTCTAAAACAGCACCATAACTGTGTCATAACAAAATTTTCAATTGCCCTAACTTGAAATTAAACTTGAAATTTCCAAGAGTTATTCCAAAAAAGTTAATTTACCTTCACTTAGCCAATACTTCTCAACTTTCAGATTCTGAAGTTGACAGTTTGGTAAGACATTAATGCGTTTAAATATGTACTTGGGATCTTAATTTTCGTAATGTTCTTCCGTTTATCACCTTTGTATATATATATATATATATATATATATATATATATATATATATATATATATATATATATATATATATATATATATATATATATATATATATATATATATATATATATATATATATATATATATATATATATATATATATATATATATATATATATATATATATATATATATATATATATATATATATATATATATATATATATATATATATATATATATATATATATATATATATTCTTTGCGTTTCAGGAGAATATGTCACTCTACAATACGGAGAGTTTAGCCACTAAATTATGTTTTCTTTATAGAATTTAGTTTCGTAATGAAATGTATTTTAAAATAAAGTTTGAACCCTAATTAGTTATTAAGTTATAACTTATATAGTTATATCACCACTGAGCAGCAAAAGCTATATATAAAATAATTTTATACCTTGGCTTACATTGTCCATTTCATAATGGAGGGGATTGAGAATTTTAATATAGAATACAAATTTTAGCTTCGCGAGGTGTTGCGGAAATACGTTACGCTGGCGAGCTTTCTTGAGAGAAAGCTCGCTTTTTTAAGTTTCACTATTTAAATTGAGTGCCTTGTTCTATTCTTATACTAACGACTTGCATTTTTTGAATAGTATCATAATTGTTATAGTTTTAAAACATTTAATTTACACCGTTTATCTTTTTTACGTCTCTATCAAATATCGTCGTATATTAATAATGCTTTTTAGGATTTTTAAAATTATTAATTTTTTGTATGTAAAGAATATTTATTGAAAAAAAATACTAATATATAAGGGAATTGAAAAATCTTTTTTTTTCATATTTATGTGTAATTACCTACCACCAACTAGGGCATTTTTCAGGCGTCGTTTACACGAACATCTTGTTAAGAATCTGTGTTAAGTTTCTTTTATTATATATATATATATATATATATATATATATATATATATATATATATATATATATATATATATATATATATATATATATATATATATATATATATATATATATATATATATATATATATATATATATATATATATATATATATATATATATATATATATATATATATATATATATACATATATATATATATATATATATATATATATATATATATATATATATATATATATATATATATATGTATGTGTATGTATATGTATGTATGTATATAGATTTATATGTATATTTTAACTTTTATCGCTATCGTCTTCACGACTTTCTGTTTTGCCTAAAGGTTAACTGGTAGAGAAGGAGGAGGTGCCTTCAGGCATTAAGTTCGCCTTTTGTATCTACGTTATTGTAGTTTGACAATAAAGTTTTAAATAAATAAATAAATAATTACGTGATTATTATTATATAATAATTTTTGTAAGCAAAAGTGCAGTGACTCAGAGATTGTTTTTATTTTTAGTTCCATATCACATTCTATGACACGTTGAGTTCCGCCACTCAACACGCAATGCCTCGAAAAACGGCGGAAAGCGGGGACGGAGTAAGCAGGGACTAAGTAACGGAGTGTCTTAACACTAGGTTCGTATGGTTCCTGCGGTTCCCTTTGCCTACCCTGCCATGTGCGCGGGATAAAAGCGTGAAGCTAAAAAAAAAAAAAATTCTATGACACACACACACGCAAACACACATACACGTAGATTAGAATTTAATGCGCATCATCTACTAATTAGATCATCATAATATTTTTATTTATGATTGATATGATTTTTTATTTATGATTTTTAAAGTGTTAAAATACACTAAGGACAATTGAATGCAGCGGGATTTGAACGTGCGCTTCTTAAAATCCAACCACTAAACGCTTTAACCACTAAGTTAATAACCTTATATATTTTTAAGCTTACCTTCGAATACCACAAAGTACACATATATTAGTTATGTAATTCTTGAAACTGTAAATAAAGTTTCAAGTGCCTGTAGTTTCTACCGTTTAGTGTATTTTGCTTTAAATAAGCTAACACTGCGGTTTAAATATTTTTGCACAACTTAAAATACCTGCTTGGATTACCAACGGCTGAGAAATCTACCATTTTTTATTCAACATTGAACTCGTGACCAACGGAAAGTAAAGCTATGAAGGCTTATGAATAAATAAAGCTTTACCGTAGCTTTCTTTTAAAGGACTTTGTGACGTCTTCTGTGTAGTAATATATAAACATTTTTTTATATTATATAGAGTCGGTATGTTATATTTTTTTAATATTTTTTTATTTAAATTAGATCAATAGCGTCCCTTATAGGTATTTTATTACTATAGTTATGAAATAATGCTATTTCAATATTTTTAAATATATATATATATATATATATATATATATATATATATATATATATATATATATATATATATATATATATATATATATATATATATATATATATATATATATATATATATATATATATATATATATATATATATATATATATATATATATATATATATATATATATATATATATATATATATATATATATATATATATATATATATATATATATATATATATATATATATATATATATATATATATATATATATATATATATATATATATATATATATATATATATATATATATATATATATATATATATATATATACAACTGTATCCAAACAACTCCCTGTTACCCTTGTTACTAAGGATATATAGAGGGCTGTATTAACACTTTGAGATGGTAATCACAGAATTTGTTGTGTCACAATCTAAGATGATCCAGATAAGAAGAATAATTTATGAGGGAATAGGGTGAAATATATATTACCTTTTGTTCAATATTTCCTTTTGTTTTACGGCTCGATCATACAACGATTCGTGTTAGAATATATGCATATAGTGTTTAATATACATAAGCTATTAAAATTTACATAGAAGTGTCTCGAATAGCAAGCTTAAGTCATAAAGTGGTTAAAGTGATGGAAAACGTGAGGTTAAATTGTAGTAAGAAGATGAGTGATGGAATGGTGTGCATAGATAATATTTTTAGAAAAGAGAACTAGTTGGAGTTTTCTTTAAAGAAAAATATCGAAACATACTTACGGCCTTATTCATAAAAAGTTATAGCACGCTTATAGGCTCGTTATAGAACAGTTGTCAAAAAACGTTATTCATAACAGCATTTTAGTGCTAATCAGTTCTATAAACCTATCATAAAGTTATAGAACCGAGAACCCTACTATAAGAGTGTTTTAATGTCCAAAGATGGCCGATTCATATAACAGCTGATTATTGCTCATACTAATATGAGCATTGATATGACGTCGTCGAGTCGCTTGTCATCAAGAGTGTCAATTTCAGTTTCGTAAACAAAACAATATAACAATTGACATTTTGTTCGACATTTATTAACTGTATTTAGTTATTAAAAAGTTTATTAATAATAAATTATACATAAAAAAATTGCACAGAACATAGGTAATACTTGAACACGTCTAAACAAATTTCAATTTTTTGTCGTTTTACTTCTTTTGACTTAATTTTTTAAAAATTAAGTAATTTTATAAACTAAAATAAAATAAACATTCGTGTTTTTGTGATAACAACGACGTAAATCAAGCCGGTATATGTCAAGCCAGATCCAACAATATATTTTTGTACGCAATATTATCTGTGGTCATACTATGTCGATGCGTTTGTCACTTATCGTCTGTGGATTTACTGGTATTTTCGGCAACTAGTCGACCGACTTCAGTATAGTGGCAACATTGTGAACTTATAACTCATATTAGCGACACTCTAGTTATAGAAAGTTGATAGAGCGTTTATGAATACAAACATTTATCGAACGTTCTATAAGCCTAAAGAGCGTTTTAACTAAAGTATACTTAAAACGTTCTATAAGACTTTTTTATGAATAAGGCCGTTAGACTTTATATATTTTGTACTTAGATTATATATTCGAACATAGATTCTATGAATGATATCGATCACTTAATAATCTCAGAGTGGTTCCCTTCTAATGCGGACCGTTGCCTACATGGAACAGCCCCGATTGACTAGCTTTTTTAGTCTTTTTCATCACAAAATCACAGCTATTGTGGTGCGAAGAGGTACAACGTTTTACTGCGTGATGATTTAGGTTCAATTCCCAGGGAGTGACATATTATCAAGTCCTCGGATTACTAAAATCATAAGCATGCACTTACTTCTATTTTGAATATAGAAGCTGCTTAATATTACCTTGCGCTTGCCTATTTTTACTAATCGTGAATATAAAAAAATCAAAATCGAAATGGAGAAGAATATATTTAATGATAATTTTTTGAGAAAATTTCAACCCATTAATTATTGGGACACATCTTACTTACTAAGCTATTCTATTATGTTATTACGATTACCGGCTACTCCCAATAAATTAATACGTACTCCCAATAAATTAATGAAATAAACAAGCTTAAAATTTTTAAGTACAAGAAAAGAGTTTTAATTTTTCAAAATATTGCCTCGATGTTGAAATATTTGTTGTAAGGCTATTTAAGAAATTTTCGTTTTTGGTAATAAAGCCAATAAGCAATAATTAAGTTTTTAAACGGAACGGAGTGCCTCAACACTAGGTTTTGACAATTCCTACGGCTTCCTCTGTCTACCCTGCTATGTGCAGGATAAAGCGCGTGAAGCTATATTATATATATATATATATATATATATATATATATATATAATATATATATATATATATATATATATATATTTTTTTTTTTTTTTTTTTTTTTTTTTTTTTTTTTTTTTTTTTTTTTTTTTTTAGCTTCACGCTTTATCCCGCACATGGCAGGGTAGGCAGAGGGAACTGCAGGGACCGTGAGAACCTAGTGTTAAGACACTCCGTTACTTAGTCCCTGCTTACTCCGTCCCTGCTTTCCGCCGTTTTCGAGGCATTGCGTGTTGAGTGGCGGAACTCAACGCCGCGCTTTGCCTTAGATGCCAGAGCGAAGAAAATGGAAAATAGAAAAATCCATCTTCCCCGACTGGGATTCGAACCCAGTAACCGTCGCGTTAAAGGCAGACGTTGCGCCTCTGCGCCACGACGGTCCTCGCCATATATATATATATATATATATATATATATATATATATATATATATATATATATATATATATATATATATATATATATATATATATATATATATATATATATATATATATATATATATATATATATATATATATATATATATATATATATATATATAATTCACGACTTCAATATCCTTGAAAAAAATAAGATAAGTACATGTTTCGAACGTTTAAAGCTAACTAGAATAATGTTATTTCCTCTTTACTCGTTTCCTTTTACTGGAGACTGTCTGTTTTATTACAATATTGTAATTCTTATTTTGTACGTAACTTGAATATTTTATACTTTTAAATTGTGAAACTTTTAAGCTTACAATAGAGAAATAAAAATATGTACTTCTAACTATGTATATTTAAAGAACAGCGTTGAGTTCCGCCACTGGATCTCGAGCTCAGGCGGAAAACGGAGAGTTTTAGGTTATCTCTAATAATGCTCTCTCAATCTCTATTATATCACGCAAAATCAAAATATATAAAATCATATATATACTACAAGACTAGGACCGTCGTGGCGTAGAGGCATAAGCGTCTGGCTGTAAACGCGACGGTTTGAAGGTTCTATTCCCACTCGGGGAAGATAGCTTTTCAATTTTTCATTTTCTTCGCTCTGGAAACCAGGCAAAGCGCGGCGTTGAGTTTCGCTACTCAATACGCAATGCCTTGAAAAAGGCGGAAAGCGGGGACAGAGAAAGTTAGGACTAAGCAGCGGAGTGTCTTAACACTAGCTTCATAGGTTCCTGCAGTTCCCTCTGCCTACCCTACAATATGCAGGATAAGGCGTGAAGCTAAAAAAAATATACTTTCCTATTTAGATGAATATAATCATATAATATATATAATAAATATATTTAAGCAAAATTGAAATAAACACACTTAATTTATAATAAATTTATAATATAATTTTTATAAAGCTTTTATACGTACAACGTACCGGAAACAGTATTTTTTAATGAACTCTACTGTGAATGCTTATAGAATATTTATAACACTTTTCATTTAAACCCATTCACTGGCACGTTGAAAAACTGCATTTAGATTATTTCCAAAGTGGTTTTAGTCATGAATAATCTAAAATATTCATCGTTCTAAATTGTATGGAAGTGCTTTTTTTTATTTTGTCATATATTTTTTATATATTATGCTTGTGGAACGTAATAAATTGAACTTAGCTTGAAATATAACGTCAGATATAAAGCGTGTGATTATAAGTGTATATAGAAGGGCTATGGGTTCAATTCTCATGAGGGTAAATTAAATGCTATTGTTTTTTTCTAGTGCGTAGTACTGCAGCGTTTAGTTCTGCAAACACGCAATGTTCGAGATATATCTCAATGCCGCGTATTTCCTTGTTTGGTAACAAGGAAAAACGCGGCGTTGAGATATATTATTATTTCTTTAAAACATTTTCGACATATAGTAGAGAAGGCTACTTTTCGAGATATTGCGTGTTTGCAGAACTAAACGCTGCAGTACTACGCACTAGAAAACATAAATAACTCACTATCCTCGAGTGGGAATCTAACTCATAACACATTTACCGGCAGATGCTGTGTCTCTGTGCCACGACGATTCTCCTTAAATGTTAAGCAAAAATAAATTTAAAACTAACTAAATAAACATATTTTTTTTTTCTATATTTGAATAAATAATTATACATAAATAAGCAATAGATATTGTAATAAATATCCTACACACGAAATATTCGCACGATGTCAACCGAATACACACTATTGTGGTCCCACGTCGGGCGCCAACCTATGAACATGTCAAACCGCACCACTGTGAAATAATTGAATCGTAAATATATAGTTTGCATACAAAATAAACTACAACGAATAACATTACTTTATATAACGCTTGGTTTTTTAATGTTTAGATTTTATTAAAAATATTTACTTAATATTTATTAAAAATGTTTTTAAAAAGTTGTGACTGTTGTGACTACGTGTCTTAGTCTGTGAAAGTTATTTCTTTTTTTCCACTTTATATATATATATATATATATATATATATATATATATATATATATATATATATATATATATATATATTATATATATATATATATATATATATATATATATATATATATATATATATATATATATATATATATATATATATATATATATATATATATATATATATATATATATATATATATATATATATATATTTTATGTGTATATGAAATACACCGAATAAAATGAATATTAAACAATAATATTTCACCAAGCCTTACCAAATCACGGATGACCACATATTAAATCATATAATATGAGTTGATTGTAGCGTAAATTGGTCGGTCCAAATTTTATATAAAATTTTCAATGCAACGGACATTTCATGTCCCGTAATAAATATATATATTTTAAACATACCAGTTATTACGTTAATGTATATTAATTACTGCAATATGTGACTAATAGAATAATATATAAGAAAAAAGTTGTTAATATTGTTTCCACCATCTACCATTTCTTTAAGTATTTTTTCTATCCTCAGTGTGGATTAACACTTTAAAAATCATAAAAATAATTGTTAATAATTTATAACACGGTATGACTTTGATATCATTACCAATAGCCTATTACCGTCCAATTGAAGTAAGTATCCTGTCATCTAACCAGTATCAGCCACTCTGCATATCTTCTATTGAGGTGCAGTCTCTACTTGATTGGACTGGATTTATATAGGCCAGCGGTAATTAGTTACTTTTTGCATCTTCAAACTTCAGGATTAGTCAGCCTTTAGGCTATGTAGATAACTCGGGTTCTTTTTCGGATTAGTCGCATTGTCAATCCCCACGTTTTGGCTTCATACGTCATAATACTAGGATATACCCGTTTAAGAAATTCCTTTTTGTGCTTTGCTGTATCCGCTGAAGTTAAAGGAAATATCCTTCCTTCTAGAACAATTCCTAGTAGTAGCCTCAGTCCGTGGCAGTTGAGTAGCAGCACCACGAGGTTTTAGTAGGTAGTACGGACGGATAGATGGTGGACAGTCTTTATGTGTCTCACATAACCTATCAAGTTCCTACTCGGGAGGCGTACCCGTAAAAATGTCCCTCATGAAAAAAAAAGGCTTTGCCTTATTAGTGACGAAAATACTTGACGAAGGTGAATTCGATATAAAAATATCTTTATATATGCATTTTTCTATCATAGTACTTTAATATATAACGATCAAAGCGTTTCGCGTTTTTGAGTTTTAGTCTCAGTATTGCAAGACTGCCTTTATAGTAACAAGTCCATAAATACGACATAGTTATTGCAATTTATGTTATAACGAGTTTTAGAAACTTTGTTTAGAAGGACTAAGTGGTTAACTTGAAATGTTAAGTTTCAACACTCAATATGTATTTTATTAGCCCGGGTGGAAAGTAAAGTATGGAGTGTCTTTACACTACATTCTTTTTTTATTCTATTATATATAGAAAAAGTATGAGCTTAAAGCAAAATTATAGTTCAGGTACAAATATTGTAAAATCATCTCAGAATTCCTCGTCTTACTCCTCATCCTCATCAGAGAAAACTTACATATCCATAAAAAATGTGATCATTAATTCTGGCAGTACGTGTTTCATTAACTTAGTTATTTACGGCAATATTTCAGTTGCCCAACCTATCAAATCGTTTTAAAAAGTTTAAAATATACCGGTTATTCTATTATATACACATGCAGCGTGTGTCAACTTTGAAAGCAAATGCTAGATGAATTCAGGTTTCAAAAACAATTTATGAAAAGCTAACAGCTCCAAACTTTGGTCTTTGTAATACTATTACTGCTGTCCACTCACGTTATATGGGTAAATTGGAACAAGTTAAAACATAACGGTGTGCGTTTAACCGTGAAAATCGATTATATAGTCAAAGATAGTTATGTTATAGTGATATGAAATAGTTGTTGTTGGAAATACTGTTATTAAATTTTTATTTAAACATTAAAAAAAATGTCAATAGGCTTCTAAGGTATATCCCTTCAAGATATTCCATCGCAGTCTTTCTATTTGAAGAAAAAAAACTTTTAAGTATTTGTTTTTAAATAACTCCTCCAAATAAGTTTTAACCCGCTTTATCACCATGGCTTCAAAAACTATATTTAATTACATATATTTTCTTTACTTATTTTCCTTACTCCTGCTTAGCCAATTCTTTTTCATCTATTTTAATTGTACAACTTGTAACCGTTAATTGCACAAGTTTAAATAGATATATATAGTTTTTCATTACTTCTATGAACGTATAGCCTAATTGGCTGCAGCTTGGACAGCAGCCAAGGAACAGAGGTTCATAGTCCGCTTCGTCTTAAATGATTACTTGTAATTTATAAGGATTTTTTATTTCTATGAGAATCTAGAATATGGCGTAATATTACATTATGTTATGCACCGCGGATTATTTTTCCCTTGAACAAGACGTAGCACGGCGTTGAGTTCCGTTAACTTAGATTATCTCATATCTTAGATTAAAAAAAAAGAAAATATATATACCTTAATCTTCAGGAAAGGTAACAAAATGCTTATTGATATTCAACATTTTGGTACATAAACATTTGGTACATTTTTATACAACATATCTAGCAAGGGAGGTAAAGGTTACCTATTGTTAAGAAACACCGTGTTCAGTCTTCAGCGTACTTTTGAGGCATTTTGTATTGAGTGGCGGAATTTAACGCCGTAATTTTTCTTTGTACCAATTTAAATGAAATAAAAATAATTCACACCATTTAATGCTTTTGCCTTTTCTGCTGCGCCAGATACAATATTAAGCTTATTATAAATAAAATACAGTCTTCAAAATAACTAACACCAATTACACACTCAATGATAACAGAATACATTAATTATTATATCAAAACAAATATAAGCAAAAGTTTAAATAAATGATAGCAATAAATTGAATAGTTAACGTTTCGTTTATTAAGACATTATAATGTACACAAGCCAAGTATCGAAAGGTTGCCAAAGAAATTATTTATCTGGTGCCTAAGTCTATAGTTGTATGATAAAGATGAACTGTTTATAGATGTACTAATCTCATTAATAATATTCGTAGGTACATTCGATATTTGACTACGTCCTACCTAACTACCATAAGGGGACCAAGCTAGAGTGAAGTTAATAATAGTTAGACGCATATATATATATATATATATATATATATATATATATATTATATATATATATATATATATATATATATATATATATATATATATATATATATATATATATATATATATATATATATATATATATATATATATATATATATATATATATATATATATAAGATCATATCTTCTCCTTACCATCTGTATGCAGATGATTTGCAGTTGTATCGTCATTGCAGTTTAAATGAACTACCGGAGACTATTGCAGCTTTAAATAAAGACCTTACTGCCGTGCAATCTTGGGCCCAATCTTTTGGACTGCTGGTAAACCCTAAAAAATCTCAGGCCATTATCATTGGCAGTAACAAGTTAAGAAATAAAATTAATTGGGGTTCAACGCCTAAAATTTTATATTCAGGTATTGAAATTGCTTATTATGATAAAATCAAAAATTTAGGTCTAACTATTGATAACAACATGTTTTGGACATCACATATTAATTGTGTTAGCAAACGCATGCATTTCTCTTTGCACTCTCTCAAGCGTCTCCAATATTACCTCCCTTTTAAGACCAAAATTATGCTTGCGCAATCTCTTCTTTTACCAATTTTGGACTACGCCGACGTTTGCTATTTAGATGTGACTGAGGAGCTATTAAACAAGCTGGAGCGTCTTCAAAATCTCGCCATACGCTTTATTTATGGTCTGCGAAAATATGACCACGTTTCCGAATTTCGAGCTCAGCTTAATTGGCTCCCGATTCGCCTTCGCCGAGATATGCATATCCTCACACTTCTCTTTAAAATCCTTAATTATCGTGATTTCCCTCCTTACCTATGCTCCCGCTTTAACATCCTACCTCCTCCTTCACGCTCGAGGCGGTCTTGCGTCTTGCCGACGCTAGACATACCGAAGAGTAATACCAAATTTTTCCAGAAATCCTATTCAATATATGCTGCATCCCTATGGAACCAACTACCTAAATCTATCCAAAAATGTCCATCCTTAAATTCCTTTAAATCTCAATTAAAAAAATATCTACTATCTACAAATTTAAATGCACAAGATTGATTTTAGATGGTGGTTTTAATTTAATCAACTGCATATATTTATAAGTTTGTATATGTGTATGTATTTGAATTTATATGTGTATTTATACGTGTAATTGTGTATATATATTGTGTATATATGTTGTGTATGTATATTTATTGATTCGTATGTATACGTATTTATATAGATCTATATGTGTATGTATGTGTGTATTTATAATTATACTTATTTCTTTAAATTGCACTTGCTTCACCCGTTAGTTGCCACTCATCCACAACCACAGGTTGACTGGAAGAGATCTCTTGTAGAGATAAGTCCACCTTTGTGTACTTAATTTACTGCTATGTATATTAGTGCAATAAAGAATATTATATATATATATATATATATATATATATATATATATATATATATATATATATATATATATATATATATATATATATATATATATATATATATATATATATATATATATATATATATATATATATATATATATATATATATATATATATATATATATATATATATATATATATATATATATATATATATATATATATATATATATATATGTATATATATATATATATATATATATATATATATATATATATATATATATATATATATATATATATATATATATATATATTTATATATATATATATATATAGACGTGTCACGTGACCTATCCATTTCCATTTTAGTTGAATTGAGTTACCATTTTAATGCGTAGGTAAGAGCATCGATTGTATTAATAGTTAATCTAAGAGTGACAGATTATAAAATATGTTATATATATAGCAAGCTATGCTCTATTCCTCTTGGACATATAGTAAATTTCTTCATGGTAGCCGTATTAAATTGCTGTCGGTAGATCTAGTATGCCTATGCGAAGCATGGAAGAAGGCAATAATTCGTAACTTTTCTGTGATAGGTCGTGTTTGAAAGCATTTTTTAGACTCCAATATGTATATATTCCAAGTTAGTTTAATCCGACGTTTGACTTTTATAATATAATTTATAGGAGGAATATCTTATATTGCCGCTACATGCTTCATTAATATTGGTTACTCCATGAAAATCTAGGTTTTGGTTTTAGGGTTTTGATGCTATCAATTATCTCTTTTTTATTTATAAATACAATGTAGCGCTATCATTCACAGGTGTTTAAACCATTTCATGATTTCCATATAGATTTATTTTAGCTTCCCGCTTTATCACACACATGCAGGCAGGTTAGGTAGAGGGAACTGCAGGGACCATGGGAACCTAGTGTTAAGACACTCCGTTGCTTAGTCCCTGCTTTCTCCGTCCCCGCTTTCCGCCTTTTTCGAGGCGTTGCGCGTTGAGTGCTGGAACACATCGCCGCGCTTTGCCTAGTTTGCCAGAGCGATGAAAATGGAAATAGAAAAATCCATCTTCTCCGACTGGGGATCGAACCCAGAAACCGACGCGTTACAGGCAGACGTTGCGCCTCTACGCCATGGCGGTCTGCGCCACGACCGATTTATTTACAATATATGATTTTTATATATTGTAAAGATTTTTATAATATTCGTTTACTATTGATATAATTTAACTTGTGTTTACGAGTCGTTATTCTACGCAACTCTAAGATATCAATTTAAGTCGTATATATTTAATTTTACATATTTTTTATATGTCCAGTAACGTGTTTATTATCATTTATATAACTTTTTGCTGCAAAATTTACATTCCTTTTTGAGCGATACAGCACTTAATAATTTCTAACAAAAATACGTTCCTTACAAGAATCTCTAACTAAAAATATCCACATATTATATTATGTAAGCCGATATTCCAAAATACATAAAAGAACTTTTTTACCAGACTACACATATAAATAGGTAACTTCAAAAGCTCATGGCATCTGCCAAAAAAGCTTTTCTTAACAATTTTATAACGTCGTTCCTAACAACGTTTCAGATTACGAGACCAAAGAAACTTTTTATGTATATAGATATTTCTTTTACTGTAATTCAAATCCAGAACGCCCTTCAAACTAAATAGGCCAAGTACGCGTAACTATATATTTACGTTAGATATATTTTTATAGCTTTACACTGTATATCCCATATATCAGTAGGAACCTATTGTTACAACAGAGGAACAAAAGGAACCTAAAGTTTAGACATCTCAATCGCCACTTTTCGCCAAGTTTTCGAGAAATTATTGAGTGTGGGAACTTTTTTCGCGTTTTATTTTGTCACTAGGACAAAGTATATAAAAATAATTCATTCTCCCCTAGTGATATTTGAAACCACAACTGCCTCATTTATAGTCAAACACTGACGCTATGCTACGAGGGCCTCATAATAATATATTATAATCTTTATAATTTCAAATCATTTTTAAGTACGCACAGGTGTATTTTACGACATTACTCCTTTTGTCCTACTAATATTCGCATCCTCACATTTGTAAAGGGTACTCAATGCCGTCTTATTATAAAAGGAACGATTGTTTTGATAGGACATATTAGCTGGGCTATTTGGCTAATTGGATGCCATTGTGACGCAGTTGGTTGATGTCTGGTGTATTCTGATGATAATAGATTCAGATTCCATTAAGGAGAATATTCGCCATATATTCTTTTGTTCGACTAATTTGGGCTTTAAAGACAGCGGCCGGTTATATGTTGAATCAAGTAATAATTTCCAGTATTTTATAATTCTTTTTGGCCTAGTTGCCAGCGAAGAAAATGGACATTGAATAATCCATCCTCCCCTCATGGGAATCGAACCCGCAAGCTGTTGCGTTTACAGGCAGACGTTGTACCTCTGCACCATGACGATCGAATTTATATTCAGAAAAATGTAAAAATAAACTCTTCACGCTATATTTCGTATAAAATAAAAAATTATAAATATTTTCTAAAAGAGTCGAAAAAAGAAAGAACAATGGAATCCCATTTCTTGGTGTTTAAAAACTGTAACTATCGGTCATAAACTTAAACTAATCTAAAATAGTATTTTTTAAAGCTTTTTACTTAATTCGTCAAAATCTAAAACTATAAATCACCACAAATCGTGATTTACGATTTTCAATTCTCAGTCATTTTCAGTACTCATTAGTAGTGACCTACAATCATAATGTCATTACGAATAATAGTACAAAATCTACAATATTTTTCATAGTGAAAAAAAGAAAATTTGTGTACGATATAAATCAGTGTACATTCGAAGTGTAATTTCGTCGCCAACAACCGATAGAAACTTGCAAACCAACCTTATCTGATTTAATGTGGTGGAACTGAAAAATTACTGGGCCATTTCGAGTTAGACGCTCTTTGTAAACGCAATGATCATAAATATATATACAAAAGTTGGAGACGACTTTTTGTTTTAATAAAAAGAACAATTTCGTCGACGTTTTTTTTCTTGTTTAGTGTTTTGGTTTATGTTTTTGTTAGATTGTAGATGGATGTTCTGGTAATATTTTAGGTAGATAGGTGTATTGATAAATGCTATTGTAGAGAACAAAGAAATTTAGTGGCAAGACATTCCGTTTTTTCTGTCTATTTTAAAAATTGACATAAAGCGCAGAACTAAGTGTTTTAACACTAAGTTCTCTTTATACAGATTACTTAGTATATTCGGTACATAGCGTAAAAAAATCTATATTAAGTTGCTAATTTTTTATGTTCTAAAACATTATGTTTAAAAACTATAATAGGTATCTCATGGTTTTATTTTCACTCACAGTTCACAGTTGGTCGGAAAATATCATTTTAAATGCGAATGTTTTTTCAGTCACTCTATTGGGGTAGAGTAAACAACTTGACACGTTGAAATGGCTGATGTTCGCAATGCACAGTATATACATGTACTAAGACAATATTTATTTTAATATATCTCATCATGTTGTAGATGAGGCAATTCTAAATAGACCATAGCCTCATTACGTGGCTATATATAGCCAAGTATAGCCTAATAGATACTTTGAGCTTCTCCTTCAACTCTCTTCCTAATTTAGACGTTATATGTTGAATAGACTAACTTAAATGCCGTGTTTGGTTATATCCGAAAAAAAAGCAATATGTACTTATATATTGCTCTACTACTAAACTAACTACTAAAAAAATATTATTTTGTGATTGTTTTAAATGCAAAGAATAGTATTATATTCTTAATGATCACCAAGACTTTTCTTTCCTTTTAAAAAAACAAAAACCTTCGTACGCGTAGGCTTAGGTTTGGGAGGCAACAACTAAAAATAGCTTGGCCCAGCTAAACGTATACAGTAGCCTTAGCTTAGTGTTTGATTATCGAATATTTATTACTAAAACTTACTGACTAAACCATCTATAAATAAAACTTACCATTCTTATGTCCATAATACCCGGTACCGGATGAGGAACCGCTGCCGGTTGATCCCTGTTGAGGCCTACCCTCGTCTTCCTCCAAAGGTATAGACGGATCCATTTTTAACAACAGAACTAGCACATCACTACACTGCACTTCACTATTGAACTGTAAGAAAAAAAATTAATTGTTAAATTCCGCCATTTTGTAAAATATATTTTGTCGTAAAATATGGATTTGATTTTGCTTTCTTGAATATGCGAAAGAGAATAAGACAGTGAAGTGTTTTGAGATAAAATTATTTTAACATATTCTTGAAGTTTAAATCTAATAAAGCTTTAAATACAGCCTCTTAAAATATTTTTTTTTCTTACCCTTATAAAAAAATCATATTTCCAAACAACAAAAGCTCAAAAAAAGTCACTTACGTAAATTACCTATATACATAATAATAATATCGCAAGTGACCGTGAAAGCTTATATTATTAAAGGCCCCTATAACAATTTATTTTCATTACTTTACTAAAATTACTTTCCATTATAGCACTTTTAATGGACTTTTGGCCAATATTTCTTGTATGAGTAGACGTGACACGTATGCGCACTCCCTTTTGAACTATGCTTGTAAACAAATTGATTAAATTTTTTCTACAAAACTGGAGAAAGGTTATAAAAAAGAATTTCTTCAAAATTAGTGAAAAACAATATAAAAAGGCTTCGATTTATGTTTGTGGAAGTTACTTAATACCTTCTTTAGGCTTAGCGACAAAACAAAGCCAGCTTATCTTTATAAATATTTGGATTTTTTATAAAATATACGTTCTATATGAACCTATACATTAAAATAATATTTACTCTGTGTCCGCAATGACGTCATCGCTTTTTAACGTCATTAAAATCGACTATTGGTGTAATATTTTTAATGGGAATATGTTAAATTATTACTGGAGATATAAAAATGAATAATATAAATTGTATTGTGTTAAAATATTTTTGATATTAAATATTAAATATATTTATTGACAATTATTTAAAACAAATTCAGTTAATCAAAATCAATCGATAAGAAAAATTTAAAACATGAGACCTACCCAAAAAAAAAACACTTTTTCACAAGTA
Source organism: Dione vanillae (assembly GCA_037178615.1). Taxonomy (NCBI): domain Eukaryota; kingdom Metazoa; phylum Arthropoda; class Insecta; order Lepidoptera; family Nymphalidae; genus Dione; species Dione vanillae. The sequence continues at coordinate 2,072,756 of JAZFAU010000269.1, forward strand.
GTTTTTCTGACTACACTTTTTCTATTTTTTAAAACAACATATACCAATTTTTATATGAAACAAACGAGGAGCATTGTGACTAAATAAAACATTGACAATATTGTAACATTTAAATTTGCAATCCAATATAAGCCGGTGTTTCCGACGCCGCGTGTAATAAACTGAGCGCGATGTTAGTGCGCCACTATTTTTACAGATGTTCCTAAATAGTATAGGAGATGGCTGCGTTATTTACTTTGTCCGTTTATTTATTTGTCACGTTTTCGCTTGCCAATATATCCAATGTACACATAAATACATACATAGCTTTGTGCTTTATCTCCAGTAGAGTAGACCAGAATGCCAAATACTATGGTCCCTGTATACCTCTTTCACCTCGTTAACTGTCATAAACCTCTTCATACATGTCAACCAGGTATATTTATACGTAACTATCGGACCTAGGTCTTCTCTTATATATGTTTGAATAACATAATACATACAGAAGTAAAAAGTTAATATTTTTATTTAATATTAATACAATTGAAATGATCAAGATTCTCACAATCAGAACATTTATATTTGATATATTGTACTTAGGCTTGACAAGTTTTAGCACCCAACCAATGTAATCTCCAAAGTAGGTAGAAAGCGGAGAATGGAATCATGAATAAATAACTTTTTTCTTCTTCTCCACAATAACGTAAACAATAGGATTATTCAAAAACAACAAGCCGTCTCTTAGACTTTTTTATTCTGGCAAACTTCCCGTGACAATTTTGACATGTCAAACAGAAAAAAAGCTCTATTTCAATTCCAAAGTATTAATAATAAAAATATTTATACTTCGAAATATTCTACGGATTTCATTTTGTTTGAGGCAAATTTATAGCACCATTATTTAATATAACATAGAAATAATAGGAAATTTGAAAAGAGAGAACTTCAAATAAATTTATTTTCATTTAAATACTTGTCTTTGTCAGAAAAGCTTAATATATTTTATTATAATTTGCTGTGAGTAAACGTATATGTTTCATCAGTTTATTTTTTTTTAATTTCACTTGAAAATACTTATATATTATAATTTATTATATATACGCCATCGTGGTGGAGCGACTAATCGTCCGACTTTCAACGCGATAGATATGAGTTCAATTTCTTGTTTGACTGGTAACAAGGCAAAACAGTGGGAAGTCTTGACTCTCTTGTTCTCATATCTTCTTGAAATATTCTGTATTTTATGGGAGAAAAAAATATATATAGACTTCTTCCCAAGTATGGACTCATTATATTACTCCTACCTTTCTTAATGTAAAGTAAGAAACTACTACAAATAATTATAGTTTTATTTTTCTTTTACGTAAGAAATCTAAAAAGGAAATTATTAATTTTGCATAAGAGTTTCTTTATTAAACAAAAACAAACTGAACTAAGAGTCCTTATCACTCCACTAAACCTAACACTTACATTATCTAAAACTAGAATACTTAAATGACAGATAAAAATTATATAGTACATTTTATTACATAGATAGAGTTCGAAAACATCATAAAATGGTAGTATTTCAAAGCTAACATTTAACAGTTAAGACCTTGTCAAAATTCAACATAAAACCAGTGCCGGTTGAAATAACAAACGTGACTGTTATAATGGTATATGAAATATTCACGCGTTATATACGGGGCGTTTGTTTTTGTAAAGTTAGAGTTTAAAGATGGGAAGATGGATGGTTGTAAAATAAACAATGGGAAATAGGAAGAAATGAGTAATTTTACTTCACGCTTTATCCCGCATAACAGGTTAAGTAGAGAAAATAGAGATTATTTCACGCTTTAAAACCAATTAGGCAGAGGCAATCTAGTGTCAGTCAGTGATTATTATATTATGTTGAGTGGCGCATCTTAACACTTTGTATTGCTATACGAGAGAGTAGAAACACAAAAAATCCTACTCCGTAAATAGAGTTGACGTAAGATAAAAAAAGAAGGTTTATATAAAGGCATTATGTATTATTATTTACGTTTTAGTTAATAAATAAATGTTATTAATGGATTGATAATGCGTTTCAATGAAAATTTTGTATAACAAACGATGCCTTTGCTTCGAACCCGCAACTATCGCATTATGTTTGCATCACGATGGCTTAAAGTAACCAAATATTATCTCACTTCTAACTTATTTTATTCTTCGTCACGAGAATAATGCAGCCCTAATATAGGTACTGTCTGCATTAACATTATTACATTAAACATTCATACATTGTTCGTTTATTTAAATTTACTTATTTACATTCCATGATTTGTAGTTTTTTACCTTTTTATGTCTTCACGCTTTATCCCGCACATAGCGGGTAGACAGAGAGAAACGCAGGCACCGTGGGAACCTAGTGTTGAGACACTCCGTTCCCCACTTTTCATCTATTTCCGAGACATTACGTGTTGAGTTGCGTAACTCAACGCCGTGCTTTGCCTCGTTGACTGAACGAAGAAAATGGAAATTAAAAATCCATCTTCCCCGAGAGAAAATCGAACTCACAAACCGTCGCGTTAATAAGCAGACGTTACACCCCTGCGCCACAACATTTATTATTTATTTACTAATTATATAACATTTAATTAAGACGTTGTGGTTCGTGTTTTTTCGCCATTTTTATGCTATAGTAATAATATAAAGAGCGATGTCAAATCTAGGCGCAAAACGGTAGACAAAGTGTTTCAACCCTACGTTCCCTGTCTACTCTGACTTAAGCGGTATACATAGCTTAAAAGCTAAATTTTATTTTTTTGCTTTATTTTACTTTTATGCAAGGAAAGCTAGAAAGCTTCATATTGTTGTACAAAAATATAAAAATAGGAGTATGTGCAGCTTGTAGTTTCGACTTTGATTATCTGTCAGTTATATTTCTTTTTCCTTTTACATGATTACATTTACATGTAAATGTGATTAAAATATTCTTAAAATATTGTATAGTAATGTTCATGCTATAATGCGGACAACTCCCAGAGGTATCGCATACATTTTGAAACCAAACAAGTATAACAAAAAGCCGAGCCGAGGAAGTTTTAATTTGGCCACGGAATAATGAGGTAGATATTTGGAGCTTTATAACGATCTCTCGAGCGTTTAGAAAAATAAAAGTCAATGAATGTATGGCTGTTGTGACTGAAAATGTGATCTTAGGTTCATTCCCAGAACTGGAGAATAAACTACTCATATCTTTGTTGATTTTGACGACTCTACTTGTAATGCAATTATTATATAAATCCTATTACCTAGAAAAGTAGTGGGAAACAGAACTTTTGGCTAATCCTGCATATCTCACTGTCCCTATATAGAGTGTCCCCATTTATATGTGGTAACTATGTAGTATCACGAGTTTTAGTATAGACTAAAACTATATACTAGTATAGCTAAGCTAAGATATTTAGTAGTGAAGCTTTATAGATTTTTTTAACTATGACATTTTATCATGATGTTAACAGACCTCTATAAATCTTAGAAAATATGAAAGTCGAGAGGAGACATGATGGGAAATCTTGATCCGCTTAGACTTATACAGCTTTTTCTCAGAACAAATAAATTTTACTAAGAAGACCATCAGGTATATCAATAAACGCGTTAAGATCATGTCATTTTGTTCAACATTTGCCGGAAGTTATGCTTCATTTCAGCTAAACTTGAGAGTGTGCCAGATAACGAGGTGTTAGGGAATTATTTATTTTAACGGAATCATTACAAAAATATAGTTATGTTATTTTTTATATTATAGTTATAGTATATACTTTTTTATAGGCAAAGCGCGGCGTTAAGTTCCGCTCAACACGCAATGCCATGAAAATAAGCAAGAAACGGAGAAAACAGGGACTAAGCAACGAAGTGTCTTAACACTAGGTTCATATGGTTCCTACAGTTCCCTCTGCCTACCCTGCAATATGCGGGATAAAAGCATGAAAATATATATATATATATATATATATATATATATATATATATATATATATATATATATATATATATATATATATATATATATATATATATATATATATATATATATATATATATATATATATATATATATATATATATATATATATATATATATATATATATATATATATATATATATATATATATATATATATATATATATATATATATATATATATATATATATATATATATAATATATATATATATATATATATATATATATATATATATATATATTATATATATATATATATATATATATATATATATATATATATATATACATATACATATATATATATATATATATATATATATATATATATATATATATATATATATATATATATATATATATATATATATATATATATATATATATATATATATATATATATATATATATATATATATATATATATATATATATATATATATATATATATATATATATATATATATATATATATATATATATAGAAAGTCATAGTTTAAAAAATATTCGTGCAATGAATCGATATAATTGGTCTAGTGGAGTACTTGCAGAATATTTATGTATTATTCAGTAAATGTATATTAAATTTCCGAATGTTGTACATATATAATATATATATATAACCGCACTACGATACCTTATCGCCTTTAAAATTTAACTTCACAAAAATATTCAACACAGTATACCACAATTTTACAATAACATTCAACTGTAAAAGCAATAATTTAAATATTTTCTATTAAATATAATTCTCGTGTTCCGCGCACTCACGTAATACTTGAATATGGGAATTGGAATAAACCAAAATAAACTAAACGTAAAGCGATGCAGAGCTTTGAATACGGCAATTTACTTAGAAACATGAAATAATAGTAAATTCTAATAGAAACTAGGATATCTTGGCATAGTGTGCAAATCTGTAGTACATGCAACGGTCATAGGTTTGATTCCCAGAGGGGATATTATTATAAATATATGATAAGATGAAGTGCGGCATTGAGTTTTGCCCAAATAAATATAGTAAAATAAACAGTCTTGTATACGTGTAAATATACAGGTAGTATATGAACGCTGTCTCATAAATACAAGCGAATAAAAATGTGGCGAATTTTGCGATCGCAGATACTATACCCGATTGAATTTTTAAAGCTTTTATTCTCCATAAAACAACTTTCAATTTACAAATTTTCAAAGTATTGTGTGTTTAGTGACGGAGCTTAACGTTGCGTTTCTATTTTGAGAGTTACTAGAAAGAAAAAATATACCTTCTTCGGTTAGAATTCGAACCCACAACGCAATTCAATGGGACAAAGTTCCTCTAAATCATTTGGTATATTTTTTCATACATTAAAAAGCTTCAAGCCATAACTGAACTCTGTACCAACAATATTATACAACTTTAAAACTCCAAGCGAAGTAGCTTCGAGCGTATAATTTAATGAAAACATGCGAGCTAAACTATGCAGTATGCTATTTTACTTAAATTATAGGGAAGTGAAATTTTGGCAAAACAACATGGGTTCCGTACAATATTGCTGCTATTATCTTCAATGTTCCCGTAAGTTCTGCTTGAACATTGTTATTGTACAAAGTAACCCTGATTTTAATATAGATTTTACCTTTAACCTAAAATCTTTAAAAGTTAAAATAATAGGCTAAAAGATTATTACTTCACTTTTTAGATGGAGCGAATTCACATTAATTATATATATGTATTTATATAATTAATGTGAATTCGCTCTATCTCATCATATATTATATATATGAATTATATATATGTTAATTCAACATATGATTTAACAATATACAAACTTATATTTATGTTCATGTATATATATTTTTATATGTATATACATTGTATATGTCTTTCTCTATGTATATATGATCGTCTTGCAATATCATATAACTGTCACATCGGTACACTCCTTCACATTTTGCTATAATTTTTCCTCCACTTAAAGATTGCCTGAAAGAGATCGCTCATTTCACGATAAGGCCGTCTTAAATAGTAAGAGCATATAAAATGGTAATATTTTACTTTACTTAACTTTTATATTATTAATAGGAGAGCAGAGAAAATCTCCACATTCCTACCAAATTTTGTTCTAAAATAATATCGTTGATTAAATAAAGCTAACAGAAATAGAACAAGAAGTTGTCTTCATAGACGTTCGTGAATCGTAAAAACTGACTAATGACAGCAGATGTGTCGCCCATAATGTGATATGAGACAAGTACGAGTATATGTAATGTATATTACGTTTTTTGCATCACTTATAATATTTACATGGTAAATAACATAGCAAGTCTAAATGTGTTAGGAATTTAAATTATTTTGTTTGCTTTTTGTTTTATTGAATACTTATATTTCAGAAACTACTGGTTGGTGCTTTTTTTATTTTTCTTAGTCTGTTTATTGACCAAAATAAATAAATAAATATTTAATATATATAGTAAGATCGTTTGAATTCAATTAAATATAAAACCAAAAAATCACCATGAGAAAATCTTGGCACAATATCCATGGAGAGATTAGACTATATTTAAATTAATTTCCATAGTTATAGTTAGTTCATTTTATAACTTTACTAACGATTTATCCCGTATATAGCAGAGTAGGCAGAGGGCACCGTAGGAACCTAGTACTTTTATTTGAGGAAATGCACGTTGAGTGGCGAAACTGAACACCGGGCTTTGCCTTATTGCTAGAGTAAGGAAAATGGAAACTGGAGAAAATCGAATCGATGAAGGAAATCGAATTCATAAGCCGTTATGGATAAAACTTCAGGCAGTAGGTTAGTAGTTATTGTTATCTACCCGATATACTTTGATATTTTTAACACGTTTTTTATGTATTAAATAATTATATCTGAGATCTCTAAAACTAAATTTTGTTGTTTATCTGCCTAATATGGAACCTATTTCTTATCTGGGACTTTATCAGCTAGTTGTCAAACCAGCCCTAAATTCATCATCTCCTATAAATGGTAATAATGTATACGTTAAAAAAAGGTTAACATTTCTAAAAATCTAGATTTTTAAAATGTTTTTAGTATAAAAATCTGCTGAAATATTTAGAGACCACTCAATAACTCCTATATGCCAAAACACGCACGCACTATGATTTATTACTCCTATGATAGACTAAACAAAGTTGCTGCCAAGAGCGCTGTGGAAGGCAAAAGTTTTGTTACAGTGCAGTATCCAATATTCTATATTTTGTATAATAAATATACGTATACATTTACGTAATATACATATATCGTGGCGTAGAATTCTGTCACTCAATTCGCAAGTGTACCTAGTAAAGCGGCCAAAGGAAAACGGAGTGTCTTAACACTAGGTTCTCTCAACATAACCTTCTATATACATGAGAAACAAAAACTTGGAACAGGTAAATCTGTAAATAACATACATATACGGGTAAGGGTTTCTGGAAGAGATCTCTTTTAGAGATAAGTCATCATTTGTACATTTGATTTATATTCTTATAAAAATATACAACTACTATTTACTCTACACAAGTGTAGTGATATATCACTACGTCCAGTACATAAAGATAAAACGGAGAGTGTATAATTTAATATTAGTTAGTGCAACGTCTGAAGTCGTAACGTATACACTGATGGATACAGAGACAAGCGTCTCGCTATTGGCCAGTTTCCAAAATACATTTTACATAATTCCTAGGCGGAGTGTACAGTAGTTGATATCGGTATTTATGCCATTTCTTGTAAGACTAGTGTCATTTCCGCGGCTTTGCTTACAAATACTATACAATTTTATATGTTGTTAGTTTATTTTGTCTTACACACATAAAGATATATTAGGGTCATAATGACGCAGCAGTACAGTGTTTAAATGCGACTGTTGTGGGTTCATTTGCCACTATGGGATAATGAATTGCTTTTATCCTCTCTAGTAATAAAACAAAGTGTGACATTGAATTCTGAAACTCAACAATAAACTTATGAAAGGTCAAAAAAGTAGAAAGCGGAGAACGGAGTGTCTTAACACTAGGTTTCTTCTGAATTCTGAATATCCTGAATATAGTGTTTATAGATATAGAAGCATCGAAACAATTATATTTCCTAGAAGTACTCCATTGTTAAAACAACATCTAAAATATAACTACTTACAGTTTTCTGAATTTTCTCTTAATAGGAGTCAGAGTAGTATATATATATATATATATATATATATATATATATATATATATATATATATATATATATATATATATATATATATATATATATATATATATATATATATATATATATATATATATATATATATATATATATATATATATATATATATATATATATATATATATATATATATATATATATATATATATATATATATGTATATATGTATATATATATATATATATATATATATATATATATATATATATATATATATATATATATATATATATATATATATATATATATATATATATATATATATATATATATATGCATATATATACATAATAAAATACATATAATGCAATAATACGTATGCAGCTAAGTCATGACGTTTAATCCGATGTCATGACTACGCTTCAAATGCAATTAAATGGAATAATTTCTATAAGCCGAAATAGTTATGATTGATTTCAATACTAAAATTATTGCCAATATAAACAGTCACGTGTGAACATAACCGTATTAACTCATTCAATGCTTCGAGCTTCAGTAATGATGTCAGTTAAAATGAACGTGTCTATTTTTCCTTTCCAACAAATATGAATATCAAAACGTTACGCTTTGATTTTATGATGGATCTGTTATTAAATTTTATCTAGATTTTATACAGCAAATTAAAATTGCAAATAGTTAGTCCGCGAGCTATAGCCTATGGAACATAGCACGCAATGTTGCCATGGGCTATACAACGTTAAATCTCGTTATATGCTCCTTAAACATTTTGGTTGTTTTCAACACTGCTTATTTGTTTTTTTCATCAAAAAATCATAAAATATTATTAGCTAAGAGACGATAACAAAAACAAGTACAAAATAATTGTCTCCTTAAAAAGTTTGATTTAATGTCACTCAAGTAAATTAAGTTAAAATAACATGCAAAATAAATAAAAATAATTCAGAAATTCACTTTTATTCACTAAAAGTGCTATTAATAATACTTTGGCATTGTAATTTGATTTTTTCAGCTATAATAATTAAGATTTCGAGAGATTCGCGGCGTTGAGTTCCGCCACTCAACACGCAAAAGGAACGGAAAGCGGGGACGGAGTAAGCAGGGCTAAGTAACGGAGTGTCTTAACACTAGGTTCGTATGGTTCCTGCAGTTCCCTCTGCCTACCCTGCCATGTGCGGGAAAGCGTGAAGCTAAAGCGTGAAGCTAATAATTAAGATAATATTAGAGAATTCATTAAATTACGAATTATCGAGATATTATATTTAGATAGATATATATATTTGGAATATATGGCGCAACTGAACGTCACGCTTGCCTAGTTTCGTGAGCAAATACAAAGAAAATAATCAATTCTACATATATATATATATATATATATATATATATATATATATATATATATATATATATATATATATATATATATATATATATATATATATATATATATATATATATATATATATATATATATATATATATATATATATATATATATATATATATATATATATATATATATATATATATATATATATATATATATATATATATATATATATATATATATATATATATATATATATATATTCATATGTATTGTAAGAAATTTTTATCGTGTATTTATTTACAATCCTTAAACATATTTATACTTAAAAATTTTAACATTATTTATAACAATTGGCGTTATTTAACAATCTTTAGTAAACACTGACTCATTGGAGAATACTTGGATATATTCCAAATTATAAACCTTGCTTTAATCGTGGAAATTAGAGCTAGGGATGGAAAAACGACTCTAATTGTTTGTATAATTTAGATTTAATAGTACTTAAGTCTTATGTATAAGATATTAATATATATTTTAGTGATGTAGCCAACGTGGTTTCACTAGATCAGTGCCGCGTGTGGAAATCGAACCTAGGACAATTGACGGCCAATGAGTGAAATGGCTAATTACTTAGCTATAAAGTTTTTAGGTTTCAGTTTTTCCTGGTTTTCATTTTCGAACAATAATCCTATATTTATAAGTTTAAATTTTATTTAATTTGTATATATATATATATATATATATATTTATTCTTCTCATGACTTGTGAAAGCAGGTTCTAATAAAGCCAAAAAATATACCAAATGTCATTTAAGAATTCGAAAATACGAATTCTTATGACTAGAGGATGAGACTCATATGTATTGTAAGAAATTTTTATCGTGTATTTATTTACAATCCTTAAACATATTTATACTTAAAAATTTTAACATTATTTATAACAATTGGCGTTATTTAACAATCTTTAGTAAACACTGACTCATTGGAGAATACTTGGATATATTCCAAATTATAAACCTTGCTTTAATCGTGGAAATTAGAGCTAGGGATGGAAAAACGACTCTAATTGTTTGTATAATTTAGATTTAATAGTACTTAAGTCTTATGTATAAGATATTAATATATATTTTAGTGATGTAGCCAACGTGGTTTCACTAGATCAGTGCCGCGTGTGGAAATCGAACCTAGGACAATTGACGGCCAATGAGTGAAATGGCTAATTACTTAGCTATAAAGTTTTTAGGTTTCAGTTTTTCCTGGTTTTCATTTTCGAACAATAATCCTATATTTATAAGTTTAAATTTTGAGTTAAATGAAAATATTTATTTTAACATCAGACAGTTAAATGATCTACACCATCTCTATTTGAAAGAATAATAATTTTTATTTCTCTATTCTAGATGAAAATCACTGTGTTGAGTTCTCTTACGAATATATAATGTACATATAGTAATTTCATTCAAAAAGAGGGTAGTCTTAGATGTTGATAAAGACTATAAAAGCGATCAAATTATGTCAATCGGAGCTGTTGCCTGCAGATGACGGTGCGTATTGGAAGAGAATTACTCAGAAATATTGTTCTTAAATGATTTATAAAAATTAGTGCAATTATGCAGAAAACATGTGGTCTATGCGTGTTTTGATGAAATTTAATTAAATAATAAATATTTAAATAAAATTATCAAGTTCTGGTTTCCAACCGTAGCTAAATTTATTCCGTCAAATAAAATGAATTTCGTAACTCTTTAACTAATACAAGTAAATATGGCACAGCCATCCCTGATATAGAACAAATTATTGAATCGCCGCCTCCTAGTTCACATTTGCTTTAGTATAGAAATTAATGTTTTCACGCCCTAATGCTATGTCGTTACTTAAATTTATGTTTGTTTTGTTGTTGTCTTACACGATATATGAATTGAAATATATAGATTAAAATATAAATATTTAATGTAGAAACGTAATTATGATAGTGGTATATATTGTTTATATAGCAGAGTAAGCGAGTAAAAGCTATTTTAGAAAGCTAGGAATGAGGGTAAAGTCAAGATACTGTCCCACCTTGCACGAATCGAACAAATTGCGTGTATTTTTTTTCCAAAACGGTTAAATGACAATAATTGCTTGTTATTACCTCAAAAATTATTTTTTTTATATTCTTCTTACAGCCTTAATTGTGAGTGTTCATTCATAATTTTATATATATATATAGGATTTTGAATGTTGAATTTCAATGTATTCTATATATTTTTTTAAATTATCGAGGGATATTAATTTATCGAGGACCGTCGTGGCGCAGAGGCGCAACGTCTGCCTGTAACGCGACGGTTTCTGGGTTCGATCCCCAGTCGGGAAAGATGGATTTTTCTAATTCCATTTTCTTCGTTCTGGTAAACTAGGCAAAGCGCGGCGTTGAGTTCCGCCACACAACACGTAATGCTCGAGGCATTGCGTGTTGTGGCGGAAAAGGCGGAAAACGGGGACGGAGAAAGCAAGGATTAAGCGACAGAGTGTCTTAACACTAGTTTCCCACGGTCCCTGCAGTTCCCCCTGCTTATGCTGGCATGTGCGGAGTAAAGCGTTTATATATATTTTAATACTTCCTAAGTGCAATGCCCCATGTTATTTTTATATTAGTTTCTAATGGAAGTGAATCCTATTCTTATGAGAAATAAATAATCTTAAATCTAAATTTTACGAAGAGTTTTGACTTTTATTTCTCTATTAACCTTACAATAAAGGTGCACTACAAGCTTTTTTATATAAGAAAGCTTGTAGTGCACATTTATGTTCATATTTTTCATACCGACAAATTATAAGCTTTTTGATAAATCGTACTGTTTTTGCCATACCTATATAGATAAGATATTGTTTATTAGATAATTTAGATACTATTAGCATATAAAGGCAATAATACAGCCATTTTGTAAGCTTGATATATAATTATATACAAACGAACTGAACACTAATAGGTTTAGAGCTAGCTTATATGCGGTTGAAGTAGAAGTGAAAGGTATAACAGGGAAATCTCTCTATAGTTTACTAAAGGATCTTGGCCTGTCTAGATCTATCACAAATTCCTTTCTAGAACGCACTTCGAAGGCGGCTTTGGTGGAATCATTTAAAATTTGGTTAGGTAGTGAGAGGAGCTCGGACAGTGATGGTGAGCGTTAATACATTTTAAAGGGGCCCTTTAAACCTATACTTCGGTCGCAAGTCCCAATTATTTCAAGTTTTTTATTACTAACCTTTCTGTCTACATACGAATTGTGAATTGTGTCATTTCTATTTTTTTTTTACCCTGGAAACTAAACGTGGCGTTGAGTTCCGCCACTCAACACGCAATACTTTGAAAAGCGGAAAGCGGGAAACGGATTGTCTTAACACAAGACTGTTACGGTTTCTTCGCATTGAATGAAGTTAAACAATATACATATATGTCCTATACAAAAACAAATTACATATATTATATATAATATACTTACGGCAGAGCTTAACGCCGACCTATATTTTCTTATTAAGTCAAGGAGATGAGACATTGTACTAGGATGAGAACCGAACCCATTACCGTTCAGCTCACAGCATTGAGCCATTGATTTATTTACTAACAAAACTAAATTATTATTTCTATATGTTGAATAATGTACGCTGTCATTAAAAGAAATACTTGCTACAAACGTTTCTTGTTATATATATTTTAAACGAAATGTCAACACATTAGAAACAAATAACAGCCGCTAAGTGAAACAAATGAGCTTTCAATATAAGTTTCTAAAGACGTGTGTGACCAAAGCTCTATTATTAATCTACAAGAAAAGGTGCAGGTGTTTCTTTGTTATTTTATTTTTTACTAAAATTAAAAAAGAATTTGATTCCAATAAATAAGTAAAATTATTATTTAAAATTTAGAGGGCTATCGTGGCGCAGAAATAGCAGAGACTAAGCAACGCAGGGTCTTAATACTAACTTCCAACGGTGCCTGCAGTTCCCTCTGCCTTACCTGCCACGTGCGGGATAAAGCGTGAAGATATTAAAAAAAGAATATATATATATATATATATATATATATATATATATATATATATATATATATATATATATATATATATATATATATATATATATATATATATATATATATATATATATATATATATATATATATATATATATATATATATATATATATATATATATATATATATATATATATATACTCATTCTAAACAAATAAATCTGCTGTACAGCTCTTTTAAATGACAAGATACATAAAATAGAAGAATCAGTAAAACATAGTATTATGATAATTGATTAATGTGGAATAATTCGTATAATAGAAATGTTATAGACCATGTTTAATTATTTGCATAATACTGGCCGAATTAGTTGACTAAATTAAAATATATGTTGACAGTCTAAACAATTACATACGATTGAATGAATATATGCATGTATGTATGTATGTATGTCAGTAGGTCTACATAGTTGATTATATTATACGGTTAATAGACTGAATTATTTTCAATATTCTTATGTCGTGTAAAAAACGATGTGGAGAACCATCGTGGCGCGGAGGTGACGATTTGTGGGTTCGATTCCCACACAGTGAAGATGGATTTTTTTATTTTCATTGTCTTTGCCCTGGAAACTACGCAAAGCGCGGCGTTGAGTTCCGCCACTCAACACGCAATACCTCAAAAAAGGCTGAAAGCCTGAACGAAGAAGACAGGGACTAAGCAACGGAGTGTCTTAACACTAGGCTCAATTGGTTCCTGCTGCCTACCCTGCAATATGCGGGATAAAGCGTGAAGCTACAAAAAAAAAGGTGTTGCATTTTATACTATGTATTGAAATATGCCTAAAAACTAACTGTTAACTCTGCTCACCCTACAATAAATGGTAAAAAATTAAAATCATGTGTCTTAGCGTATTTTTCTAGTATATCATCCTCTGGTACGTATTTAGTACTTATAGAGCTAGTTATTTAAAGACTGTATACAAAAAATTGTCAAGGATTATTGATAGTTTAGGCACAGTTTTATTTTCAGTTATTTTGTATGCGGGCAGTTGTTGTTCGTTTATTGTTATATAATTATATATATAAAAATTACATTTTAAATCAATATTACGTCTCAACTTGGTTAGGGATTCGTGGGAATGAGTTATTTTTAGTCCCCCTTATTACAAGAGTAATGAGCAACTTAACTGGTGAAGCTTGTTAAGAATAAAGTTTCAGATAGCAAACTGGTAGTTATTCCATCTACCAGATAAAAGCTGATAGTTGGTACAGGTCTCTATTAGACATTTTATCTTAGAACTGTGAAACAAAAACTTGTTCACATATCTGGAACTTTACCACCAAGTAGTAAAGCCCTAAACTTATTGAGGTTAGCCTTTCAAAAGACGAATAGCATATGATAAATTTTTGATAATAACCATATTAAATCTAACAATTACTGTTTTTCGTGTAAATTATTATTAATATCGGCATTGTTATTCAATTTGAATAGACATACAGCTATTTCCATTTATAATATTAGATATCTAGATAGATGAACATCGTATAACCATTATGTCCACTTCACTAAATAAACTTACTAAAATTTCATGTTGAGTAGCAAAACTATTGAAAATCAACCTTATTTTAAGCACAGGAGAATTGATTTTCAAATAACTATTGCGAAATTTGATCTATGACACGTGAGCCTATATTTAACTGGGAAACGAAATTCGACGAAAGCATTTTGGAATATACAGTTTTTTTATTTTGAAATATTGCAGATGTATGAGTACAGTAGTAAAATGTTTGGTTCCAATGGTTATAAATTCAAATCACTAGATGGATATTAATAGTATAGTCTTCACGCTTCAAGCTTCACGCCGTATCCTGCACATACATAGTTATGGAAGCAAGGAAAATCTACTGTCATTTCGTTTGATTTTCCGCGGAACTCAACGCTGAAATATGTCTGATTAGAGCAAATATTTGAAGAATTAGTTGCCTTCATTAATTATAGTTGATTCTCAACACATTGCACCAATAGGCCATAACTACGGCCTCTAATTATCTTGAAATTTTATGACAAAAACAAAAGAAGAAAAGTCTAAAATACAATAATATTATAAAATTCATATCTGTACTTTAATTAAGAATACCAAATCAAACTGGCGTTTGATTTAAAAATTATTTTGAGTTTTTTGTCACCACTACAGGAATTTTCCACGCCCAACAAGCGTATGTTCACATGTAGAGGGAAAAACATGAGAAATTAGTGTCAAAACCCTCCATTCTCTTCATTAATAATAACCATGAAATATAATGTGTTATTGTGTATACAATACAATATACAACAATCAACTGTCATGTCCTTCTAAAACTAAGTGTCATCGTCAAACTCAAGTGTAGAAAGTTACATCAACACCAGAACATAAGCAACTTAATAACATTCGCTTATCTAAATACCCACTTTTGAGCGTTTTCACCGGATATGTGCTCCACATTTGTATGTAGGTATGCATCACGGAATATCTGCGCTATCTGATTGAGAAGTAGAGCAGCATCTTGCTGTGTAAAAGCTTACTGAAATTATATATAAATTTCTTTTTTTTAATTTACGTTTTGCTTATTTTTTTTTCTGAATTGTTGAGATATAATGTGAATATGTTGAGGATATCTGGCATATACATTTTAATATGTTACTTTTATTAGATAAAAAGCCAGGATCAAAAATTTATATCAAACTATAAAACCCCAAGCTTAGTGATAATTTTAATAATATGGATATATTTATAATGACGATCGTTTCATAAGCAAAGTATATATATATATATATATATATATATATATATATATATATATATATATATATATATATATATATATATATATATATATATATATATATATATATATATATATATATATATATATATATATATATATATATATATATATATATATATATATATATATATATATATATATATATATATATATATATATATATATATATTTGAAATACTTTGAATTACTTGTAGATTATTGGAAGTTCAAATATTATAGATACACGTTGGCAAAGAAGGACGTAGGCAGCAAAATCTCTTTCAAAAGTAAGAACGATCATGATTAGATAAAAGAAAAAGTAACTTTTTAACACATTCTAATGAAAAATATCTGCAGACAGTTCCATCTCTAAAGCTGTTAAAGCTCAAATTGAAAGCTTAAGCAAATTAAACACTTTAAAACCACCTCGTACGCGAGTTTTAGCCAAAGAGGTTGAATATTCAAATTGGAGAAAGCTTCTTTTGAAATTCATATAATGCATAAGCTGCTGTTGTTATTAAAACGAGCTTTTGATAGAGTCTTGTACACTAATATTTTAGTAAATTTGGTTATTGGAATATAATCTTTTCATTAACAGAACAAAACTCAAATTTTTGAAATTATATAAAGATGAAGTACCTATGTATGTGTATACGTAATAGTATTGTATTAACAGTTCATCTATATAACATTGAGCATCTTCACATTTATCTGACTAATGACCTATATTAATTTTATTTAAACAAATAGCTTTATTTATTTTCTTACATATGAGGGTAGGTACCATATTTATAAATACCCCCGTTCTCCTTTTCTATCTAATTTACGTAACACTTTCAAGCGTTTTTCACATTTATAGTCAGACGCAACGCCATTCGCCGCCTAATAATTGAAAAATATATTAAAAAAGTACCGTTTTTAATTAGTAAAATTATCCGTTTTAAACATTTTCAGGTTATGTAAAATATATTTACATAAAGTTAGTAAATACAACTTTAGCATAGTACGGCAATGTCTGATTTGATAGGTCTGCTCCCCTTGGGATAGTGACTGAATTAAATAATTTTAATTGCTTTGTTATTATTATTTCTTGAGTCAATGCACACAAAAGATAGAAGAATACTTAAAAAAAACATTACAATTGAACACAGCAGAATTCGAACCTGCGATTGACGGAAGCTACCTAAAGCTACCTACGCGCTCTGCTAAGCCATGCGTTCTCAATGTTTTTTTCCTTACATCCTCCTAGTGGACAAAACGAAACGTAAATCTACGGTTAGTTATAATTGCACAAAAATTGAATAACGGAGTGTCTTAATACTCTATTTTATGTGCATACTCCAGCATTCGGTTAAAAGCTTTTTCATTTTCACATGAAATTCATAGAATTCCAAAATAATTAACTATTATATATATATATATATATATATATATATATATATATATATATATATATATATATATATATATATATATATATATATATATATATATATATATATATATATATATATATATATATATATATATATATATATATATATATATATATATATATATATATATATATATATATATATATATATATATATATATATATATATATATATATATATATATATATATATATATATATATAAGTAAATTGATATTTCAATACACGAGGGAACAACGCATTTCAGCTTAGCGCCATTCATTGTCGTAGAACTTGAAAAGTTTCCAACGACTCTATTTATATAAGTTCTTTGGAAAATGTGACGCAAATTAGAATATAATTTCTTTAACAAATTTCCAATTATTGTTCTAGAGCTTTTAGAATAATGAAATACATCTGTACTAACTCACATATTTTATTTACGGGAGGCTTTTTAAAGTAGTTAGTTTTTTACACAAGTTTTATATATTTGTTTACAAAACTCTTGTTTATTGCATGGAAACCAAACCGAATAAATATTTTTAAATTTTTTTTTAATTTTTTTTTCTTATATTTTCAAATTCAGTTCATAATTAGTTAATACTCTACTTCTCTACCAATTATATATTTCCACAATTCCATTTTAGATCTAAATAATTTGTTGTTCCTTTTTTTCTTTAAATTTAATGTAAGTAAAGATTACTAATAATAGTTCTCAAATATTCGAACTTCAATGAATAATGTTATTTAAACTTCGAGGTATATACCATAAACGTTAATATCGAAAATATTTTGTATATCATAGCCGTAAACAATTTAGCAAAGTTAATTAGTAACAAAGCTCACGTTACTAAACGCCGCTTTATAAATGATCTAGTAAGTATATAATTCCCAACGCTAAGCTTTTGTAATGTTCTATAAATTAATGTACTATAGAACTTCTGATATTAACTTAAGTCGATAGCGTGAATTGCTTTTTCATGTATATCTTAATTTAATCTAAAGTAAAAAAAAAGATTTTTAAAATAATTAGGGTTATGATAAGGAATAACCAATTTTTAGATATTGCATATTGAGAAGCGTAATTTAACGCCACGTGTTATATTATTGTCGTAACTCTCCTACAAAATATGACATTGACAGATCTTTATTAATAAAAAAATGTTGACCTTACATTTTTTTATTAATAAAGAGGTAAATTAAAAATTTTAACCAAAAAGAAAATTGTAAAAGTACAATACTCGAAATGGTTTACGTATTCGATAGCGAGTATCGAGCTAACACACGTTAGGGGCACACCCCATCCTATCAGGTGACTTCAATCGAATTTCAATCAGAATTAATGCTCTAGAGAGCTTTGCAAGACTTAGGAGGCAATTCCAACTTGTATTGTTAACTTTGTGTTAGAATTTTAAAGTGTAACTTTGGAAAATTTCAAAAGAAAGCTTTTTCTAGGAAATGAAGAGGTTAAAAAGATGAATTATTTTCTTTTAAGTTACGATATAATTTAATCAGTGATTGAGATGTTCTTTGGTATCTGTATTTACAAGGTGTTTGCTAATGTATTGAAATACTCAGATTTATTTGGACGTTCTGAAGGAGATCTACCCTGGAGTGTGCGAACACTATGTCGTTTCGGGGAATCTCGTATGGCCACAATTAATACTTTATTGGTTTAGTACTTTGTCATCTAAGACTATCTTTTTTTAGAAGAATTCCTAACTGTATGGGTACATAATGTTATATTTATGACAAAGCAAGTGTAGTGTACCTATATATAGTATATGTTCTATATATTTGTACGGTATCACACCAACATACACACTCATATACACACACATATATACATTTGTATGTATTTGTAGGTTAATTTTTTTATTATAAATAATGAAATTATTATTTTTAAATATGGTGTATATTGATTACGATTACAATATTCTTGTGCAAATAATTATTAGATATTCTTCAAATTTTCAATTAAGACTTTTATGTATTTATCAACATATGTTTCATGAATTCACACATCTCCTTCAGTTATTCATTCATACATTAACTTGTATAAACAGACAAACAATCGCGTTCGCATTGAGCTATTATTAGCAGAGCCACTGGATGAAGTAGACGTATTATTAGATAGTTCACTGAAAGTGGATACGAGCTTGAGAAATATTTTCCAGAAATACCGACGTTATTAGTCTACGTGGTTTTCCTTTTGATAAAATATAACATAATATGACAAATATAATTACAATAAACTAAAAAGTTTGGTATAGTCTTATTGTTGGTATTTCTCTTTCTCTATATATAATGTTCTCTTTTTTATTTAATTGTAATATATTTCTCATAAAGCGGAAAACTAAACCACTTACGTGAAAAAAATGATTTATTCTTATATATGCCGCTTTTAAGCGACGCTTAAATAAAGTAAAATAACTAAAAACAGCACAAACCTATTATTTTTTATTTCACTTTAAAAGTCATAAAATAGCCGTCGCTGTATTTATGATCGTTACAGGTTTCTACGGTGAGTTACTACAACGGTGATATAAACTTTTACTGCTTTGAGTGAAGTAATTACGAAAACAGCTTATGACTGCGATTAAAATATAAAAATTATGTTCAAATAAATTAACTTTTTTATATAAAAAATATTCTTAGTAAAAAAAATTAAGTTTACTTCAAGCATGGGCGATAAATATGAAAGCTTTTATAAAGAGCTTATTAGACGTTTCTTTATTATATTATATTTTGATACACCATTGGAAGTCTTCACCACTAAAGGTCTCTGAAAGCTCTGCCTTACTGCTTGTTCAATTTTCAGCTTACCTTAGAGCTGTTATGGAAGGTGATAAGCTAGTTGCTGATAACTGTAACGACTAAGTGGATAAACAATATATATAGACGATATATATACTAAGAGTGGATTGAAAACAAAATAAAAATAAAGTAACTTATTAGGAATAAATTACTTTATTTTTTTTTACCTTTTAATTTACCTTATACGGTGCTTAATATAAAGATTATACCTCAATAAATTAATACAGGTAAATAAATTATATAAAATAATGGTCTAACAAGAGGTTTTTCCACGACATTTACATTGAACGGCTACGTCTTAAGTGATAATAGCTATTTGCAGACGCCCTAAATCTAATTTCGCCCTAATAAAGCTGAGTTTCGATAGAAAGTAATTTGGCTCTCTATTATACTTTTATTGCCTTCTCTTTGTAATTAAGGCGGAAGAATTAGATTTTCTCTATGAAAACAACTACCCGCAATTTGATTTGAACTGTATGAAATATACGTATCTCTTTTTCCTGTTCCCGTTAGAATTTCGGAAGATCCTCTCTTAGTACTCTCTTACAATTCCCAATATTTATATATGGTGGGATAGAGTCTTCATTATATCTTGTATTGAAGATTGACAGATTGTCTTCACATTTTGTCTTCACGCTTTATCCCGCACATAGCACGGTAGGCAAAGTGAACTGCAGAAACTATAAGAACATAGTGTTAAGATACTCCATAGTTTAGGCCTCGTTGAGTGGCGGAACTCAACGCGCCTTGCCTAGTTTCCTGAGCGAAGAAAATGGAAATAGAAATATTCACCTTCCCCGAGTGGGAATCGAACCCACAAACCGTCACGTTTACAGGTAAACGCTACGCTCGTGTACTACCCTTATTATGGATGAATATTTTTAAATTAAACATATAAAAGTGAGTGTATTTTTTAAGATTATATAAAATTATATTTCGCATTCACTAGTTTGTACTCTAGCTATATAACTAGATCATAAAAATAACTTGTACAACGATGTACTTTTATTGAAAGCGTTCAGTTATGAACAAAAATTTATTCTGCCTGATCATACGTTAAAATTTAAACTTAATAAGAACAGGTAATTCAGGTTCCAAGTTCGTTACATGCAAATTTTATAAAATTACTATATATATTTAATTTTTACCAAGTGTATTTTACGTTATTTGAACTAAGACTTAATCAGAATTATAACATACAAAACGATTATAGTCACAAGGAAACCTTCTGATAGCAAATTACAAACATTTTATCTATAAAATGTAGAGATTGCTATATTATTGATATTATTTTTTATTAAAATTCTTATATAATATACCTTTTAATATATGGAAAAAGATAAAATTAAAATTAAAATAGAAAATTTTTACACCTTTGCCGTCTCAATGGAGGTGGAACTCTACATGCGTAATAAAAAAGGAATTCATGATACCGCCAAGGATGTGACAACTTGAGCTAGACCTTAGATAATAGGTTATCTAAAAGGGGTAATAAAATATGGGATTGTGAGAGGTAATAGATTCTTTACGTGAAAGCATTAGTTTTTGTTCAGAAAAAAAATGGCACCTTTGTATTTAACGATGACAAAACTTTGCCTGAACCAGAAAGCTTACTTGGGTTTTTTCAGTAATATATTTATGAACTTTTTTAGGAGGTGGACTTCATATGTCAAGAAGAATGGAGTGTTTTACGACGAGCTTTAGCAAGGAGTGAGTGGAGAAAAGCGAGTCACCTTCCTTTGTCTTCTCAAAATCCATCATGATGATACACTTAACCTACGTTAGTATTTAAAAGTGAGCTCAAAATGCTGACTATAATTCTATTTTTTTGTTATGAATAACCTATATAAGGGTATTGATAAGCTGTACCAGGATAATTATTTCCATGTTACCCACAGGAGTGGCTCAATGTATTCTTTTTTGACATTGAAATCTACGCTGCAGGGAAAAGCTAGTATTTATTTATTCCATATATTAAAATTTAAAACGCCTAGGGAATAAAATATTCGATCCAGCAATTAATGAATAATTGAAATTAGTAAATTACTAATTAAAAAAAGCAAAAGAAATATAATTTTTCGTTGATTCTCTTCAAGTTTGAGGCATACATTTTAGTTAGTTAAATATTTAATACTAAACATTTTATATTTTAATTCTGAAAAAAGACATGTGACTTGTAAGTGAAAAAAATATTTTCGTTTCATTGAAATCGAATCCACTAATCGTCGCGCTTACAAGCAGACGCTGTACCTCTGAGTATCACGGTACTTAGATAATAACAATAATTTTGAAGGCGCAAATAAATTTATCACTAAAATAACACAAGAATAAGCGTGGCGTTGAGTTCTGGCACTCAACACGCAATATCTCGAAAAAGGCGAAAATCAAGGACGGAGAGGAATAAAGCAACGGAGTGTCTTAACCCTAGGCTCCAATGGTTCCTGCAGTTCCCTCTGCCTACCTTGCCATGTACGGGATAAAGCGTGAATACGCAAAAAATAAGTTCTAGGTTATCTTTATCAAGCAAAGTAAAGTCAGATTAAAGAGAAGATAAAAGAAAATTTTAGATTGTCGCTTTAAAAAGGCATTTATGGTAAAATATTAATCTTTTATTGTACACATGTGATTAATTAAGTCAATTATATAGAGAAATTCTATAGACGAGAGCTTTCATCGAGCAAGTTAAGTAATTACGTAGAGCGTCGTATTGAGTGGAGTAGATATTGAGTACAGCAAAAACTCATTTTGCAAAATTTTTTTATTACCAGCACAGCTAATCATATTGAACGAATTGACAATAGTAATAAATTAAATTAAATTATCTTTATTCCCCATATATTAATTATAAATGAGGCTGCTTTTCACCTTTTTTTTAAGTATCGCATATTGTGTAACGGAATTTAACGCCGCGTTTGCAAAGATTCAAGAGCGAAGAAAATGGAAAGGTGCAGAGCGTAACGTCTGCCTATAAACGCGACGGGTTGAGGGTTCGATTCCCACACGAGGAAGATGGCTTTTTCTGTTTCGATTTTCGTCGCTCTGGGAACTAGATAAAGCTCGGCGTTGAGTTCCGCCCCTAAACACGCAATATCTCGAAAAAGGTGGAAAGCAGAGAACGGAGTGTCTTAACACTAGGTTCCTATGGCACCTGTAGTTTCCTTAGCCTACCCTGCCATGTACAGAACAAAAGCGTAAAACTAATAAAAAATAAGCCAATCCATCAATAAACAGGTTTAGTAATGGTTCTCAAATTTATTTATTCCATATTAATTTATTATATAATATAATTTCATACTATAACTTACAATAAAAGGCGCTCTTACGTGACGGATCCAACGGCCATATTTAGCTTAGAAGCTAACATCTATATATTAAACACAAGCGTCTGTCTGTACAATTTATGTTTACAACCGCCCCGTACAGACTACAGTACATATTAAATAGTGTTAATCGGACACGTACCAACTGTTCCATAACGTCTATTTCTAGTTCATTAGACAGTTGAATCACGTTTAGACATACTTAGACATCCTAATGGTACCATCGTCTTGTACTTAATAGTGGAAGTGATTTTTGTCCCAGTAATTTTACAATTTTAGCTTTACATAAAAAAGAAAGAGAGAGAGAGCTCTAGTCGGAAATGTTAGAGATGAGACAGAAAGAATTCTTTTTTTTTGTTTCTTTTTTTTTTAGCTTCACGCTTTATCCCGCAAATGGCAGGGTAGGCAGAGGAAACTGCAGGGACCGTAGGAACCTAGTGTTAAGACACTTCGTTGCTTAGTCCCTGCTTTCTCCGTCCCCGCTTTCCGCCTTTTTGAAGGCATTGCGTGTTGAGTGGCGGAACTCAACGTCGTGCTTTGTCTAGTTTGCCAGAATGAAGAAAATGGAATTAGAAAAATTCATCTTCCCCGACTGGGGATCAAACCCAGAAACAGTCGTGTTACAGGCAGACGTTGCGCTTCTGCGCCACGACGGTCGTCAAAGAATACAATCAAGTGTATTTTAATAAATTGTTACGATTTAATAAAGAAGTGAATTTACAGATAGGGTAAAAGATATTGGCCGGTTAGACAGCAGCATTATGATATGAAACAAATGAAAAAAAAAACCAGACGACACACTACGTATAAATACTATAAAGATGAGCCTTTACTAGATTTACCTGGTAGATTATAAATATATATAGGGATCCTAGTGTTAAAACACTTCATTTTTTAAAACTCTTTCAAGATTTTTAAAACTTGGATCTCAAATTTGCGTACAACTCAGTAGTTACCTTGGAGTAATCCATGTAATATATTTATATATAATTATATACAGCAATTAGACTTTCTTAAGCGCTTAGAAATATACGCGTTTTATTATTTAAACCGGTTTCAAAAGTCAAAGATAAACAAACAAAATTAATAATTAAAAAAAGTTAAATAAAGAAAATGATCACGGCATCATTACATAAAATTGAGTCTCACTGAGGAAGGATTTTTCATTTCCATTTTCTTCACTCTGGTAAATAAGCGTGTGAAGTGAGTTTCGCTACTCAACACATAGTCTCGATAAAGCGATAAGCAGGAACGTATTACCCTAAAACTAGGTTCGCATAGTCAATTATATGTAACAATTAGCTTTGAACCATCGTGGGCCATTTAAGAATTTCATTAATAAATCAAGTTAGGAGGAGGAGGGACTCTTTATATATAAAGATATTACAGACAATTTAATTTCTTTATCATGAAAACGTGGCGTTGATTTCCGCATTTTACGACACAAAATTGACATTCAATAGCTGTAGTCGACACTGACTTATAACTCAGTTCTCTTGTGACGTGTGTCAATCTTAATTAAACAGGGAAAAAAATGAGAAAAAATCTTTTGGATTGGTGCCACGCATTGTATACATGTCTAACGATGAAATGAATGAAAGTTTCTATTTCGTCGGTGATTCGCCAGTACCAGTGCTAGTGCTAGTGCTAGGGCTAGTGCCTCGTTAGCCTAACGAATGCTTCAGATCATAAATCTGAACAGATCAGAAACTTTATTGTGATTTTCTATAGCTTTATTTCAGATGGACCAGAATTAGAAGTACGGTTGTAAGCAGTTATTGAGCAGACGATAAGTCTCTTAAATTAAGACGACTTATAGACAGTACCAGCGACTTGAAGGTGGCTTTACTTTGAATTTACAATTATTTATTTGTTGCTGAAATGAATAAGACTCGTCATAATTGCAGCCGTTGTTATAGCCTATATGCTATTCGGATGTATATAACGGTATCGGTTTAGTAGTTTTTGAGTGAAACCGGAACAAACAAACTTTCTTATTTTGCTTTTAACATATTATTTTGAAGAAGGCCGTTTTGGATTTATAAAATTATGATAACCGGTTAAGGTTTCAAAATTCACTCCAAATACTTCGATACTATAAATTTATTCATATAGCACAGATGACAATCTGTGCTATATGAATAAATTTAAGGTTCTAAAATTTCTAAGGTTCTAAAAGTTCTTAAGGTTCTAAAATAAACATTTTTTTTTAAAGAAAAGCTATCGTTACCAGATTCACTTCATCACATCTCTTTCTTTCTCATTCTAGGATAGTGATGTCATATAATCTGTCTAACAAATATACATAAATTTCTGATGAATGATCTAACACCAAACTCAACTCATAGCGAAAATGATAAAATCACAATGAAATATATCCAAAACTAACATCACAGGCAATCGTAGTGAACGCTTTGTTTGCCGGAATCAGTTAGCTGGTGATTGATTACGCCCATTTCCTATTTTGACGACGACGGAATGAGATTAGACGACCGTCGGACGCAATAGCTTGTTAGACCAATCTTTTGTGCGAGGTCATAACTTGGAATTCCGCTTTGTCTTGATTTTGGTGAGTTTTTTCAATGGTTTTGCTGTGTCACGCTTTATACTGTATGTAGTAGGGGAGGCAAGTAGGGAAGGAAGTCTTAAGATACTCCGTTATCATTTTTCTTCTTAAAAAGTTTTTTTTATGTCTTCACGCTTTATCCCGGACATGGCAGGATAGGCAGAGGGAACTGCAGGGACCATAGGAACCTAGTGTTAAGACAATCCGTTACTTAGTCCCTGATTTCTCTGTCCCTGTTTTCTGCCTTTTTTGAGGCATTGCGTGTTGAGTGGCGGAGCTCAACGCCACGCTTTGCCTAATTTCCAGAGCAAAGAAAATGAAAATAAAAAAATCCATCTTCCCCGAGTCAAACCCACAAAATTTTGCGTTTACAAGTAAACCCTACGCCTCTGCGTCACAACGGTTTTCAGTTCAGTCACGGTTCGTCCTTAAGAAATAAAAAATAATAATGTAATATTTTTTTATATTTTTAATTTTTATAATTACTTCACACTTATATACCGCACATTGCAAGGTACGGAGTGTTAAGATACTCTGTTCCCTGCTTTCCGCTTTTTTTGAGGCAATGCATGTCGAGTGGCGGAACTCAACGCCGCGTTTGGCTAGTTACCAGAGCGAAGAAAATTAAAATAAAATATGTTGTTTAAATTTGTGAAAAACAAAGGAACTGCGTGTTTCAATTAGAGTTACAACACGGTGTATGATTGTGTATTTACGAGTACGCTAGTGACGTAAACCTTGATATTACAGTCTTTTATAGACTAAACAGTGTGTTATATTTATAACATAGTATATATGAGTAATTTTTAACGATTGGAGGGTTGTAGGTTTGATTCCCATTTGCGGGTCTAAAGTTTCCTTGTTTCCAGACATTGAATGTTAAATAGAGGAACTCAATGATGCGCTTCAATTTGTAATATGAACAAGAAAGTTGCACAAGAAATCATGTCTAAGTAAGAAATAATAAAACATTCTAATATATACAGTTCATAGCACAAAACAGAGATGAGTATGATGATCACACTCAAAATGTTTACGCAAAAAGTGTGTGGCTTAAAATGAAAGTAAATAGTATTTGTAATGCAAATAATTTGAACAATAGTGGAGGTGGCAACGTGAAATAAGAAGTTCGTTGTAGCAAGTTTAAATCCAGCTTATTACTTGGTATTTAGATAACATAAGTGAAAAATGTATTGTAGTAAGATGTAGATAGATAACGGAATCGTTCGTCCCTCCATTTTTCTATACTTTAATAATATTAAGTTGTATGTATATATGCATAAAACACACACACATATATATATATATATATATATATATATATATATATATATATATATATATATATATATATATATATATATATATATATATATATATATATATATATATATATATATATATATATATATATATATATATATATATATATATATATATATATATAATATATATATATATATATATATATCCAAGATATATATCTAAGAAGGAAACTTCTGTCCATAAAGTGTCTTGACACTTTCACTACGTGCAAGATGATGATAATCCCAGCATGTCGTTTATAACTTAGTACTCCTGAGCCGTCGCAGAATAAAGGATCTAATGAAACTGAGATAAGAATATAAATCGTGAATAAAAATGAGGCTGTGTTTTATTTCTTTGTATAATATATATTTAGAAATAAACGGAAAATGGTATCTTTAGTATAATTTTTATATAGTACAAAAGAAAATAGCTTCTTAGTATGGTTATTATGTATACATGTCACTAACCACCCGCGTCGACTTTGCTCAAGTTCAATATTGCTAGTAAATATACTACTATACTTTATAGCTTCACGCTTTATCCCGCACAGGGCAGGGCAGGAAGAGGGAACTACCTAAACATACGAACTTAGTGTTAAGGCACCCCTCTACTTTAGTCATTTCATATTACTCCTAAAAGCAGAGACTATACAATGTTAACAGGTTTTTATCATTCATTATACACCATTTTCTTTTACCAAAAAAGATTTTAATCACATGGTACTCTTAAAGGAGCTGCATTTAATTGGCAATATTAGCAGCTTATCTCTACTTACTTATGTCTTTATATTATTTATATAATCAACCTTCCCTATTTAAAAAATATATATAAACACCGGTAAGCGACCTCGTTTCATACTTTGTAGTAAAAGTGATGTTTTGTAACAAATTTGTTTTTTTTAATAAATTATTCAAGATCGATAATTATGGCCCATGTAGTAATAATTCATAACCACATTGTCCAATTATTCCACATTTGAGTAGTCGAAAATTTGCTAAAGAGTTGGGCATTAATTATACAACTTTTACAACTTAGAAAAGACTTGAATCTTGGTTTTGTTAAAGCGCTTATATTTAAATATTTTTATTAAAATACGAAAGAAGTTTCCCTTGACTCACCCAGCAGAGTAGGCAATTGCAGAAACTGTGACACCCTAGTGTTAAGACACTCCGTTCCTCATTTTTCGCCTATTCGAGGCATTGCTTATTGAGTGGCGGAACGCCTAATTTCCAAAACAGAGAAAATAAAAATGAAAATACCATCTTTAACACTGCGCCACGACGGTCCTCAATATATAAATATATATACAATAAAATAGAATAACAGAATACATTAACATGATTGGCCCTATCTAGCTCAAAGGCGAAATAAATTCGTATTTTGTTCACATCCTTATACTTTTCAATTTCGCGGAATGCCTTCATTGAATTAACACATTCTATGTCGACCTTTCAACTGAATACGAATTGGTTGGTACTTGCTGGGTTCTTGAGATATTTTTTTAGCTTCACGCTTTATCCCGCATATTGCAAGGTAGGCAGAGGGAACTGCAGGAACTATATGAACCTAGTGTATATATATACAGAACTATACATATAAAATTATGCGGGATAAACCGTGATGCTAAAAAAAATTACAACCTTTTAGGATTAATATGACAACAAACTTATGTTAAATCTGGCTCAAATCATTGATCGCTTTGATCAAGGGGGACCCAGAGGGATGAAAACCACGCTCTGCTACCAGAAAATGTATATAGTAGTATATAATGAATATAATGAACTGCGTTCTGCTACCAAAAAATGTATATAGTATATATTGAAACCACGCTCTGCTACCAAAATGTATATAGTATATAGTGAACCACGCCCTGCTACCAGAAAATGTATATTGAATAGTGGAGGGTAGGGTGTGCCGCATTTGTGGAAGCGTGCTGAGGGGGAGGTTATTTATTAATTATTTACCTTATAGTCGGTCTTAGGATAATAGAAATTGTACAGTACCTTATCTTCATGATTCATAACACAAACACTGATTGTTCCCGGCCGCCATGGAATGTTTCACTTGAGTCTTCTTCACTAGGGGTTACTTGCACTATTATCTTTTGTAGGTTTGTCTTTGTCAGGTTCAATATCAAGAGGGAATACACAAAAGGGAAATCAAATAAGGCTGAGGGAAAATCACACCGCTAATTAATATATCGACTCAGGAAGGACGTGCGCTCGCGTCGGCCGTCTCACGTGACAACTACTACTGACCGCTCGCGCGGGGTGTTCGCACAAGACTCTAAACTAGTCGGGGTTGCCATATATGAACAAACATATATATATATATATATATATATATATATATATATATATATATATATATATATATATATATATATATATATATATATATATATATATATATATATATATATATATATATATATATATATATATATATATATATATATATATATAACTGCTATATATATAAAACAACAAAATACTGCTATATATATATATATATATATATATATATATATATATATATATATATATATATATATATATATATATATATATATATATATATATATATATATATATATATATATATATATATATATATATATATATATATATATATATATATATATATATATATATATATATATATATATATATATATATATATATATATATATATATATATATATATATATATATATATATATATATATATATATATGTATATATATATATATATATATATATATATATATATATATATATATATATATATATATATATATATATATATATATATATATATATATATATATATATATATAACTGCTATATATATAAAACAACTGCTATATTTAATATACTGAAAACTGTGCTCAAATTGTTTTTGTGTTATTTCAGTACCGTGCTCGATAGATAGTGGATAAATTAATGTTATCATAATTCTCGTGACGTGAAATAGGTAAACTAAATATCAAAATAGGTTTGTCGCTCATTTTGAATTTAAATAATTTTGAACTCATTTATTTTTAGCTTCGCTTTGTACCGCACAAGTTTTATTTATGTATTTATTTTCTTTATTTATTTATTAATTAAGAAGAATTAAAAATTGCTAGTAGACACTAAAGATACTATGGAACTAAGATGCTAAGTACACTCTCACTAGCTGCAATACGCCTTCGCTGTGCAAGGCTCTAGAAACAATTTCATGCATAAAATCCTTTTAATACAATTTAAAAATATAACTTGAATAATCAGCTTATTTCTACATTTTACCCCTGAGCGAGCAAACGCAGCGAGTTAAAGCTTTTAAAAGCGTATTCTAAAACGTTAATTAATTACATGAATCTAATTACAAGAGTACCTTTACAATACAGAATCCTCAAACCCGCAAGTTACGGAATCCACTAACATTACTAGGGATTACGAGTGAGGTAGCAAATCGTACACTACCTGTGCTTACGATTTTGCAGGATTTTGCTAGATTTTACATATTTAGTTAAAAAGTGTGGATAAATTTTATAGTGAGAAAGTATGATATATGTAAGCGTGCGTGGTTGCGAGTTCTATCCCCACTTGGGGTTATGAAGTATTCATCTTTTTTCGTTCTGTAGAACTAAAAGCGAGGTTGAGTTACGCCTATCTATACGCATTGTTTCGAATTTTTTGCAATATGTAAATATTAATAATTATACATTTTAAGGATTTTATGAGTAAGATAGGATAGTGTTAAATTACTATATTCTTCATTAAAAAAATATCATAAAATCCTGGGGCTGTATCACTATAATTACATAAATTAAGCATAGATTGTTCTGTATTTTTTAAGTTTGTTAACTAAAAAGAAACCGAAATTCTTGTGGAATTACTTTGTTGTCCGTCGATCTGTGTGAAAAGATAAACTATTTTCTTAAAATCATATGGTAATCAATTTTAATTTTTGTCAAATTTCTAGTTCAGCCTTTAGAGCTCAAAGTTACGCAACATTATAATTAAACGCAGTCGAAATATTTTAGCGTTTATACTTTAATTGTGTCGCATTTGTATGAAAATCGAAAATGGTAATAAAAATCTATACGTTTGACTTAAAGTTATGAAATTTGGCTATAAATTCTGACTTGTAGTAACCGTAAAAGAACTAAATGTAATTCAATTTCAATATAAATCACATAAAAATCTTGTTTCTTACAAATTAATAGTAAGCTCATTTGTGTTATTCATTTCATACAAATGTCGTATACACTCAGTATACGACATTGATACAGAACACTTTGTCCGCACTTGGTCGTTATATTTTTTATGATAACACAATTACTACTGTAACAGCTTTGAATTGTTAAAGGCGACTTGGGTTCAGTTGTTACTCTTCAATTCATTATTTTTATAGCTTCACGCTTTATCACGCCCATAGCAGGGTACGTAGAAACAACCGCAGGAACCGTGGAAAATGTTAAGACACTCCGTTCTCCGGTTTCTCCATATCCTCCAAGTGAGAATCGAACCTACAAACCGTCGCGATCAATTATTTTCATTATTAAACACAAAACAACGTTGAATTCCGCGACATAATTAATAACTATTATAACTAAACTGTTATAAAACCAAATTTTTATATATATATATATATATATATATATATATATATATATATATATATATATATATATATATATATATATATATATATATATATATATATATATATATATATATATATATATATATATATATATATATATATATATATATATATATATATATATATATATATATATTATATATATATATATATATATATATATATATATATATATATATATATATATATATATATATATATATATATATATATATATATATATATTTTTAGGACCGTCGTGGCGCAGAGGCGCAACGTCTGCCTGTAACGCGGCTAACGCGACGGTTTCTGGGTTCGATCCCCAGTCGGGGAAGATGGATTTTTCTATTTCCATTTTCTTCGCTCTGGCAACTAAGGCAAAGCGCGGCGTTGAGTTCCGCCACTCAACACGCAATGCCTCGAAAACGGCGGAAAGTGGGGACGGAGTAAGCAGGGACTAAGTAACGGAGTGTCTTAACACTAGGTTCTAATAGTTCCTGCAGTTCCCTCTGCCTACCCTGCCATGTGCGGGATAAAGCGTGAAGCTAATATATATATATATATATATATATATATATATATATATATATATATATATATATATATATATATATATATATATATATATATATATATATATATATATATATATATATATATATATATATATATATATATATATATATATATATATATATATATATATATATATATATATATATATATATATATATATATATATATATATATATATATATATATATATATATAAAACCAAATTTTTATATATATAATTTATAATAACTATAAAGTCGCTAAAAAATCTTTTAAATATATAAATTTTGCACACAAATACAAAAAAAAACAGATGTATACAATTTCCAAATCCATTTTCAAGTGTTTTCAATAAATATTTCAATGAATACTTTATTGTTATGGTTCTGATAGGGAAATTATATACTAATGGTCCTTCGAGCCCTGGCACTAGTCCAGACAACTTTGCAAATTACAAGCTTATGTATAGGCACATGACGAGAAATATGATCGAGAATCTAAATGTCAGCGAAAAAGTAACATTTTGTTATTTATTAGATACGTAATCGACTTGATGCGTCGAGCTTTCTAAGGGAGTGTACTAGTATTAAGCAATGGTTGCGAGTTCGATTCCTATTGATTAAATTAAGATTAAGATTATAGCTTTACGCTTTATCCCGCAAATGATGGTGTAGGCAGAGGGAACCTCAAGAACCATAGGAACCTAAAACCCTTAACACTAGTTAAGACACTCCGTTCCGTCGTTTAATAATATATTTTATAAAATAAGATTTAATTTACACAAAGCTGGGGTAAAAAAACGTAGCCTATTTAAGACTGATTTCAAGGTTCTAAAATAAATGTAAATCAAAGTACGATATCGTGGTACATACAAGGACATAACGAACTGATATTGAAACTATAATTTTATCAAGAATATTATTACTAATTTATATTTAAATGGTAATCATACATTTTTTGCTTTTGTTTATTTAAAAAGTTCAAATTTTAAACAAAGAAGTAATCTCTATTTATAATAATAATATAGAGCTGTAGAGTTTTTTTTTTTTTTTTTTAACTTCACGCTTTATCCCGCACATGGCAGGGTAGGCAGAGGGAACTGCAGGAACCATAAGAACCTAGTGTTAAGACACTCCGTTACATAGTCCCTGCTTACTCCGTCCCCACT
Organism: Dione vanillae; assembly: GCA_037178615.1. NCBI lineage: Eukaryota > Metazoa > Arthropoda > Insecta > Lepidoptera > Nymphalidae > Dione > Dione vanillae. The sequence continues at coordinate 2,106,830 of JAZFAU010000269.1, forward strand.
TTCCGCCGTTTTCGAGGCATTGCGTGTTGAGTGGCGGAACTCAACGCCGCGCTTTGCCTTAGATGCCAGAGCGAAGAAAATGGAAATAGAAAATCCATCTTCTCCGACTGGGGATCGAACCCAGTAACCGTCGCGTTACAGGCAGACGTAGAGTGTTGGTTTAAATCGTTAATATCAAAAGCTGTAGAGTGTTGGTTTAAATCGTTAATATCAAAAGCTGCTGGTTCCAATTTGTTTGTTTTTGTGTTGGACTTGAGAAACGTGCTACACAAATTGTTTCAATGTAATAAATTAAGGAAACCGCTAATATATTATAGTACAATATGTACAAGTAAAATACAATATTTAAAGTAAAATCCAGTAGTTAAACGTAAAGAAGCTCAAATATATATATATATATATATATATATATATATATATATATATATATATATATATATATATATATATATATATATATATATATATATATATATATATATATATATATATATATATATATATATATATATATATATATATATATATATATATATATATATATATATATATATATATATATATATATATATATAATTTAACACTTTTCTAACAATATTTAAAAATTACAAAAAATTATGTGTATTGTATTTAATGAAATAAAATTTATAAAAAAATAATCCGGAAAGGTGCAAAAAGTATTATAGACATGTACACACACATAAACAAATATACACATACATATATATATATATATATATATATATATATATATATATATATATATATATATATATATATATATATATATATATATATATATATATATATATATATATATATATATATATATATATATATATATATATATATATATATATACATATATATATATATATATATATATATATATATATATATATATATATATATATATATATATATATATATATATATATATATATATATATATATATATATATATATATATATATATATATATATATTATATACATACATATATACATACTTACATATACATATATACATACATACATATACATATATATACAAATTTACATAAGAAACTTACATAGACATATAAACATAAAGATAGATATATAAAAAGAGCTAATTATGCATATTTACACTATATTCATATACGAAATAAACAAATCGAATGATAAAGGTGAAAGGTGAATCGAATGATGAAGAGGCTAAAGCTTGCGTTAAATGCCAAGATTTTTTGTTAGAAAATTGAATTTTCTGGCTTTAGTATGACAAATACGGCGTTTACTTATGCTATTTTACTCTTAACAAGATTTTTGTATGTGATTTATTTGATTTAGCATATTAATGGATTTTTTCTTTTCTTTGTAAATGAGTTAAAATTGTAAATAACTATCATTTGCTCAAAATACTTACTTGACTCATCAATTTTTACATATTTTATAAATGAAACTTCTTACTATCTGTATTTTTTTACAATTTATTGAATGCCTGAAATTCGAATACTATAAAGTGTTGTCTCATTAGAAGGTCATAAGTAGTCTAAATCAAGTGTCAAATGGTCATGCAAGATGAACTAAGTGTCTGTTGCTCTTTAGTGTGGTGATTTTCAGATGATTTTAAAGGCAATGTCAAGCCAATGATTCTAATGGTGGATCCTAGGCTCTTTTTTGAAGTTTACTGAATTTATTTTTTTGGGGCCTTGAGGCATGCAATCTAGCCTCATAATATCAACACTCCGATCCTTTAATTTTGCTTAATCATAAATAAATTGTTCTACACTCTAATAATCTGCTATTCAAGTATCAAAACAAGCTGTATATGTCTGTAGCTTAGCTCAAAATGGTGGAACGCTTGTGTAAGTGCCGTGCTATCTACGTAATAGGTCGTTTAGTGCAGCCGAGGTTATGTGAGAAGGAAATAACATCACATATCAGTACTTCTAAGCTTCAGCCACTCGAAATGGAGTTAACTGACTTGGTTATGAAGTATATTGTGTTTAGTTAGTTAGAGAACTTCGTGCTTAAAGATTATGGAAATAATTTTTTATTTTTCTTTATCTGGGCTTGTGGAATTTGGTGGAAAGTGAGAGCTTACATAACATATTAAGGTAAAAATCACAAAATCATTTAATTACGAATACGATCGCAAATTGAAGTTTTTTGTATGTCTCTCAGCGGAATATTTACAATAAAGAAGTAGGTATAGAGCCCTCGGTGCAAGAATTCTACCTCGTACTTGACCGACTTGACCTTTTTAAAATAATTTTACCCATTTTTTGCAATAAATAGAACTGTAATTTGTTATAGATGTATATACTTATATTACAGCAACGAGTATATACAAATTGACAAATGAACTGCACAAAAACCATACTTGGTCGTAGAAGTAAGAAACAAAATGTTATTCTCTCATTTCTTGCTTTATTTTGCAACATGGCTTAAAGCCTTGATGTCTAAATTATAGCCATTTTAAACCTTGATTGGACAAAACTTTTGCATCGAAATTTTGGTAAAAATTGGGAGTTACCATTCTAATAATCCATTGTATATTACCCGAAGAATAGAGAAATTCTTAAAGAAAATATAAAAATATAAAAGAACATTATACGTCTCTTGGACGGTTTCTATGAGGTGTGAGTTCGATTACCACAGCGATCAAATTTTTATATATTTTTTTTTAACTTCACGCTTTATCCCGCACAAGGCAGGGTAGGCAGAGGGAACTGCAGGGACCTAGGGAACCTAGTGTTAAGACACTCCGTTGCTTAGTCCCTGCTTTCTCCGTCCCCGCTTTCCGCCGTTTTCGAGGCATTGCGTGTTGAGTGGCGGAACTCAACGCCGCGCTTTGCCTAGTTTGCCAGAGCAAAGAAAATGGAAATAGAAAAATCCATCTTCTCCGACTGGGGATCGAGCCCAGTAACCGTCGCATTACAGGCAGATGTTGCGCCTCTGCGCCACGACGGTCCTCTTTTTTTTATATACTTCCTTTATATATTTCCTTTTTCTATACATGATAATTCTATTATTAGAAGGAAATTGATAAGGTTAGTCAAATAACCGCAGCGTGGTAGTTGCTCCAAATGTCAGGCTGAAATTAAATTATGCCTCTGTCTAACTAAAATGCATATCTATAGTTTGAAACTACAGTGGCACAAGTAAACGCGACGATAGTTAGCGAGTATGTTAACTACTTTGTAAATATCAAAAGTGCATGTTGTCCATTTTAACGATTATTTTTATACGCAAATAAAATAATTTTATGACATTTGACATTTTACTAATTTTATGACATTATTTATGATATAGCGTAGCACAGCTCGTTTCTTTTTACTCAATAGAGAAAATTAAAATAATTATTTCTCTGACTGGGAATCGAACCCAGAACTGTCGTCACGGTCACGTCATCACTTTTGCCAAATTTGTATATTTTATTTGCCAGGTAGTTCTTTAATGACAATAGGAAACGCAACGTAAACGCCACTCAACACTTAATGTTTCTGAAGATACAGAGTAGAGAACGTAGATTCTTAACACTAGGTTCCCTCTGCCTAACTGCTATATTTTTTTTATTTTATTATCACATTTAAATTACAATGTTTGTTTACTTAATGCGATACCACATTAAACCAGGGTTTATCTTGAGTGTACAGTGTAAGTGTACAGTGTGAAGCTACAAAAATATCTTGATCTATGTACACTTCTATAATGCGATATGAACTTACTACCATTATATATCACTACGTACTGTAAAACATACATAACAATAACACACGTAGTAATAACAACAACACAAAAACTTGTGTACATCCAAAAACAAAATAGTTTCTATAAGTACTGCAAAGCATATTTTTCAGTTTTCAGTTTAGTTCGAGAGGATTTTATTTATTCACAAAAAGCTTTTCTAGGCAACGGGTAGAGGTTTTTTCATAAAATTTTAGTAACCATTTCAGGTTACCTGGAAACAATTGATCCGACGCCTATACACGCACACCAAATTGCTATTTCCTATTCTTTTTCAAAAAAAAAATAGTATATAAAAAAAATAGTATGTAAAAAAAAATAATATATATATATATATATATATATATATATATATATATATATATATATATATATATATATATATATATATATATATATATATATATATATATATATATATATATATATATATATATATATATATATATATATATATATATATATATATATATATATATATATATATATATATATTTTACATCTTCACGTTTTATACCGAACGTGGTAGGGTAGGCAAAGGAAGTAACCACAGGAACCTAGTGTTAAGACACTCCGTTGCTTAGTCCTCACTTTCTCCGTCACCGCATTTCGCCTTTTGCGTCTTGAGTGACGGAACTCAATACCGCGCTTTGCCAAGTTTTCAGAACGAAAAAAATGGAAATAGAAAAATCCATCTTCCCCGACTGGGAATTGAACCCACAAACCGTCGCGTTTTACAGGTAGCGTCTGTATATAAATGCAATTCATAAACTAGAGAATGAATCATTTTCAATTCCTTGACAAAGTAAGGCGTTGAGCTCCAACATTCTACACGCAATGTCTGAAAACGACGAAATTGGGAACGATAAAATAGTCATATTTATGTATGTCTTTACAAATGAATATTAGATTCAGATTTGAGGAACTCTTGCGTTTTTTAGAAAAAATATTTTCTCTTTTTTCAGCTCTACTAGGCATGTTGAGCAATTGGTAGGAATGTTAATACACTATTTGGTGACGGGTAAACACGATCTGGCATACCAGATCAAAATTTGATTAATAAATACTTTAATCCAAAGTATAATTTTTAAAGTGGATGAGTACATTGTACATAAAACCATAGCTATAATGGACGTATTTAAAAGTAAAATAATATGTATATTATATTGTAAAATGGAAGCTGATGCTAGAAGACGAAACAAAAATGGCGAGAAGTATAAAGAATAACGATAAATGTGAATCCATTATTCAATAATAACTCATTTCGTCAGTGGGCCTGACGGAGGAGGGACGCATAGGGCGTTTGTTGGTGCGTGATGATCCCCTGATTATCTTACCTAACGTATAACGATGGGCGTTACACTATTACCTATTTTTAAAGGAGTCTCTTCAAACCTAATACGGGGGCAATAGTTAAATTTCAATAGCTGGAAACTATTTTTATATCACATGTTTATATGTACGTATTTGAAAATTGGAAAACTAAGACTGTCTAAAGCCGTTGGATAAGACAATTTAAAGTTTTCAACTTTAAAATATATGTACTGAATATTAATGTGCTCAGCAAATTTTGCTTTTCCTGTATAAGATACGAAATAGAAACGTTTTTAAAATATATAAGGAAAGGAAATATATCTTGGAAAATTGAATGCATGAAAGTATTGTAAAACGTAACATTAAGAAACCACTCCCTGATAAATTGAAGAGAATTTCCTCTCATTGCTTCAAAAGTATAGCTCTACTCATTTTTCTGTCCTGCTTAGTTTACACTTGCTATTGGCTATTAAACAGTCTGTTAGGGAAGAACTTTTTAACTATTTTCAAAAGAGAAGGAGTTTTCGTTCACTTATCTGGTTGGATATCATACAGCGAGGTACGTCAGCCCCCTCAATGAACAGTATATTGATCATAACCACTTTATCACTATATCAAGAGTGATATATGAAAAGTAGAAGATATATCCGGAGATCAATCTGGTTAACCAGTTGAAACTAGAACCTGGAAATTTTGCTTTAGTACTCTAAAGCGCAAGTGCAGGCAAAAGAAAAATATTTAGAAAATCTTATTCTGTAAGTGTTAGTAGACGTAGAGGCAAGAGTTTTATAAAATATCGTAATTTTAAGAAAAATCTTCCAAAGGAAATTAATGGTTTATTTATTTCTGAACACTGTAAATTACTTTACTGTTAGAAAATATATCATAATTGAACTACGCCGCAAGTAGAGATCAATAGTACATGAGTAAAATTCTTCACACTTGTCGCTTAATTTCCTAAGCATTATGTATAAAGTGACATAACTCTTTTAGAAACTTGTTCTATCAAAGGGTAGAGTGAAAGAATTATGCAAGGAACTGAAGAAAACATATTCCCTTGGATGACAATTGAACCCAGAACGCTTTTCTAGTCAATCGAACCACTGCATTACAACTGCCTCGAACATTTTCATTTAATAATTATTATAAACTGACATAATTTAAATATTCTAATTAAGTATTTTAAAGCTAAGCTAACATAAAATTTAAATTGCAGCTATGTAAATTACAGGTTTCACTCATAAGCGAACATTTTCATACAAATTGTAACATTTTCCTTTTATTATATATACGCTTGCGTGATAATATCAATATAGAACTTTATTGTTCTCAGTTAGCTTTAGTAATGTTGTTTTAGAAAGTTTATTGAGAGCTTTAAGCTTTATTAGAATAATAGGTATAATCAAATGTTTTTTATAAATATAGGCTAAATGTGGTATTGAGTTTACTCATTCTATGCACAGTGGATATAAAGAGATATTGTGCAGAGGTGCTTAGACTAGTTTAGGTCTTAGCTTAGTTTCGGTGAATAATGGAATGGAGTATCTATAACTCGATTCACTCTGCCTAAATAATAAAGTGTGAAACTGAAAGCATGTTATTATTTTAGACCAAAACAATGATAAAGAGTCAGACTGTATTTGTTTTTTTTTATAGTTGTAATGGAACAGGCGTTTGTCTTCCGTCTCATTTGATGGAAAGCGTAGATGAAGACAAAGGTGGTACCCGCCCGTCCAATAGAAACCTGTTTACTGTACTCTTAAAGGCTCCAGATTTTAATTTATCGGGAAAAATAGATCTAGACAGGTCGTTGCAAATGGCGACTCTCACCAAAAACGAGCAGCTAAAACGATATATAAACTGTATACAATAAATGATTAATTGAACTATATATATAACTGAAATAAACTAAAGGCTGCGTTGAGATCTGCTCAACACTCAATTTCTTAAAATTGGACATTTATTCTTTGCAATGCAAATGGAATCGTAAAAAATAAGCTATGTTTATACTGCATATTGCTAGAAGGATCGACTACCGGTAAATGCGACGATTGGTGGGCTCAATTTCTACCCAAGGACGATGGATTATTGGCTTGTTTTCGGAACTGAGCGTTTTAACCCTAGGTTCCCAAGGTACCTGTTCCCTATGTCTACACTGCTATGACCAGGATAAACCGAGAAAATAAAAAGGGGATTATTAAATATTGGCTTCCAAATATGTAAGAAAAACTACGCCAATCACAAATAGAAGTCTAACATCTCTTTTAACAAAATGTAAACTAAAATTTCTTACCAATCTGTCAAACTGTCTATCCTTTAGCACAATTGTCGTTTAAAGCGCTAGAGCGTTAAGACGTGAAGATATTTCAAATAAGATGTCACATGGCCTACTAGAGACATTGACTTGTAATTGAGATATATATATATATATATATATATATATATATATATATATATATATATATATATATATATATATATATATATATATATATATATATATATATATATATATATGTTTTAATTTATTCTTCTTATAGCAGGAACCTTGGGAACCTAGTGTTAAGACCGTTCCCTGCTTTCCACTGTTACGAGGCATCGCGTGTTGAGTGGCGGTACTGCAAGCCGCGCTTTACCTTGTTACCAGAGCGAAAAAATTGAAATTAAAAAATAAAATGAAAATAGTTTTTTATAAATATTTACAAAAGGTAACCCCATAAGAATCTCGTTAAATGAACTACCTCACCAATGCTACCTCCTATACTATCCTCCTATAATATCTACCTACATATAAATATACAAAATGTCAATAAATTAGTTTGTTTATAACAAAACTTTAATCAAGATTACATTTGTGTAACGTACGGTGATCGTAAACAGTCCAACTGGAGCACTTAGCAAAGTTAAATTGGCTAGATCCCAGGTTAAATACTTTTTTGGCGACGAAACGTTAACGACTTTTATTGTTCTTGTAAATTATTGCCGTGGCTTATTGATACTATTTGTTGCACGCAGGAATGTCTGTTAACTTTTAAGTGACATTAGGTCCGTTAAAGATGGCGTATAATGTTACCGTATGAATGCAAACATTACGTTTATACGCACTCTAAAGAGTGCATAGACACTATTTTCTCTCTATCAGTTCTAGTTTCCAGAAGAGGTGTGAGTGATGCTATAAAAAATGTCTAAAATTAAAAAACAAATTACTAAAATTAAAAAAAAATGGGATACGGTGAACGGAGTGATTTAACACTAGGTTCCTGCAATTCTGTTCTGTTTTCCAAAGAAATAATAAAAACTTTACCTCAAATGTAATATAAATGTAATTTTATTTATACTTTATTTACAAAGTTACAGCTTTTACGAAATGGCACAAATACTTTTTAGTAATGGCAGTAAACGTAAGGATATACACTTGGCTTTTAGCTTAAATATATGTTTACACATTGAATCAGTCTAGCGGATTTTTCATTTGTAAACCAAACTTTGAAAGTCAAAATTTCGCTTCATTCTAAGTAAGTTTGAAAAAACGCTGACAAAAATGAAAAAAGGTTTAGTAGTATAAATTTATTTAAAATTACATATCATGTTTTGATTTAAGCTTCAAATTTGACATATACCTTATTACAGTACGGAATCTCATATTAAACTGGAGAGAGACAGATTGGGGAAATTGAAGTTTTTTTTTCGAATGAGGATTGAACCCGTAATTAAGGGTTTAGATTCAAGAATTTTATATATATATATATATATATATATATATATATATATATATATATATATATATATATATATATATATATATATATATATATATATATATATATATATATATATATATATATATATATATATATATATATATATATATATATATATATATATATATATATATATATATATATATATATATATATATATATATATATATATATATATATATATATATATATATAAAACGACATTCGTTGTATTTTTATTGTTTGTCGAGAACTCGAATTCCAGAACCGTTGTGTTTACAGTTACGCTATTCTCCTGCGAAAGGCGACCCCACTTCGACACATTAATCATACATCAAAGTAACTTGCAAGTATAGAGGTATATTATATTTTCAAATAGTTCTCAACATCTAAAATCTATATTATAGCATATAATGAGGCAACTGACGTCACACTTCAGTGAACGCACTAATTTGATATGATTTATTACAGTCGGAGATTGAACTGTGAATTATTTTAGCAGTTTATAGTATTTATTATATACTTTATATATATATTTATATATATAACTACAAATATACTATTTTGAGTGCGATTTTCGATCAAAGAATATTCGTTTTAATAGTATAATTGATAATTATTTATATAAAAGGTCAATTTTGATTTATTACTAAAATATCGCTATCACAGATGGAAACTAAGTAAGAGAAAACCGTAACACTCTTCTCTCTAAAAAAACTAAAGAAACATATTTTTGTTTACTAAAAATATACATAAAAACTATACTTGGTCGAAAAAAAGAACCACTATCACTCTACCATTCATTATAAATAAGGTTAAAAAAATATTACTTAGAAAGTAAATTCTTGTCACCTCTCAACTCTAATCCTGGAAGTTGTAACAAACTAGACAAAGTTTCAAACTTTCTAAATTGCCTGAAAGCTGCGACGATAAAAAGGGATCCGCTAATAAAATTGCATTAACGGACGGTTCCATGTTGAACGATGATATGATAGGCATATCAGGTTATGTTACAAGATATATTATGTTATAAATTCCTGTAACATATTACTATGTTAAGATGATTATGATAAAAAATTGTCAAAATATTTTAAAGAGAAAAATATGTAGAGATGCGCTCTATTATTGAATTTAAGCAAAAAGCTTAAATATATTTATTTATATATTAAGATATGTTTATACATACTAGATATTGAAAATACAAAAGAATAGCATTTAGCAAATTATATTTTCTGGTTAAAATAGAAAACACGTTTCCATTTATCCTGTAAGAGAAATAGAGCGTAAAGCTTAAAAAAGTTCTTTCTTAACTTGTACCATACACACAATATTCCTCGCACAACTAAGATCCTGTGTCACACTGTAACATTATAGATTCGAGTTATATGAAACTTTAACACTTTTACAACTTCTTATAAAGCTCTTTTTAATTCATTCCCAAGATAGAAGTAAGAGTTTCTTAATTAATTTTATAAATTAATACAAGTTTGGAAACACCTGTCTCAAATTGTTAAGACTGTAAAACTTTGGGGAAATTTATACATTTAGCTTATGGATGGTATAGGCAAATTTGATCTGTAGAGCTTTTTCGAACCTTATTCAAGTTTTACTCTGTCTTGACAAAGTTATTAAAACTATGTTATTTCTAACATTTTTTCTTTTTAGTCTGTCTATATGTCCGTCTGTCAAGATAAATTTTCTCAAGAATATATATGGATAACATACATACATACATACATATCTTCGCGCTCTATCCCTAGCGGAGTAGTCAGAGAGAATGGAGTGCCAAACGCTGCGGTCTCTGCATATCTCTTTCGCCTCCTCCACTGTCATTAACCTCTTCATACATGCTCTCCGGGGAGTCCTTATGCTTTTTACGTGACCGGAAGGTCAGTCCAGTATCTTTGATAGTGTGTTTTCTAAAGTCAACTGAAGTCTCCCTTTACCTCTCTTACCACTCATTTTTACATTGTATATCGTTTTTACCACTCTTTCGTCACTCATTCTTTCGACGTGCCCAAACTATCTGAGCACGTTCTTCTTCATCCTTACTGTGACATCCTCGCTGGTACCTACCATCCTGTATATCTCTTCGTTGCAGATTCGGTCAGCTAAGCTGACTCCGCATATGGATAACCCTAGACTAGTATTTCATATTATTCTACACATTACGGGCACATGGTCAGTACTTCATATTATATTTGGTCTAAAGGCACACAAAGGAAATACTTAACTTAGTTAATTCCCAAATAATTTCCGAAAGCAAGATCAGTTAGTATGTACATAATAGGCTTTTTTAGGCTTTTCTATAATTTACAGAAAAAATAGAGAGTAAAAAAATCACAGATTATTATTCATTTATAAGAAAATTCCATTGTCCAAATTCTATCTCTCATCTTACGTATATACCATACTAGACTAGAAAATATTCAGCCCACTGGTACCAAATCTGGTGACAATAAGCGAACCCAATATATAAAAACTATGTATAGCTCTTCTATATCTATTGATCATTAGTTTTACACCACAAATTCTAAATATAACACTAACTACTGAACTAATTAGCACGCCTAACATTATGATACACGATGTCCATCTGTCACTAATCCACCTCATACCGTTGCGTGGTTGAATTCACTGGGCGATGTGTCCGCATAATTTCAATACGCAGTTCTGTGTACACTGTTGTTGTTAGTATATCCATTATATATATTCTAGCAAGTTATTAGTTTTATTATAACTTTTCAAAATAGCGTCCATTTACATCAATACATTCGCTGCATTCGATGGAACCATCGAGAAAAGCACCTTGCCCACTCGGCCTTTGTCTTTTATTTTCGGGAATAAATAAAAATCGCAGGGTGCAAGGTCGGGGCTATACGGCGGGTGACCCAGTAATTCCACGTCTAAGGTCGCCAAATATTCGATCGTTTGCCTGGCGGTGTGCGACGAGGCATTGTCGTGATGAAGGAGGATCCTGCTGCGAGGTCGTTTCTCTCGAACTTTTTCCAACACAAGTGGCAAACAGTTGTTAGTGTACCACTCTGCATTAACCGTTTTCTGATTCTCTAAGACAACTGTCGCGTAATGACCTGTTTTTCCGAAGAACGAGGCCTCCATCTTTTTTCCAACACTTCGACCTCTCTTCACTTTAGTTGGCAACTCTTCGGAAGGAAACACCCACTGAGCAGACTGTCTTTTGGTTTCCGGATCATAATAGTAAATCCAGCTTTCGTCACCCGTTAGTATGTCGAACACAGCATTTGAGTAACCTCCGTTAAATTTTTGGATCATTTCTCGGCACCAATCAACACGGTGGAGTTTTTGAGCCTCGGTCAAATTATGCGGTATCCAGCGGACACAAAGCTTCCTGGCCGCTAAAGTTTCATGGAGGATTTTGTGCACTTGACTCATACCTATGCCTAGACTTGTCCGAATCTGCTGATAGGTCATTCTTTTGTCAGTCTCTATCATACGCCGCACAACACTGATATTATATTCAGTCGTCGCTGTAGAAGGCTGTCCCTCACGCAAATCCTCGGTGAGATTAGTTCGACCACGTTTGAATTCATTAAACCAGTTGTAAACTGTGGCACGAGATGGGGCTTCATCGTGAAAAGCCAATCGAAGTCTATCATAACTTTATTGTTGACTTATATGACACCGAAAGTCATAAAAAATCATTGCACGAAAATTTTCTCGGCTTAAATTCATTCTGACGTGCACAGACAATTTTCAATTTGCCGCCAAATCGTAAAATAAATGACAAATGAATGAAATGTATACTCAATATTATTGGTAAAGAGTTCTATTTTCAAAATTTAAACTTATTTTTTTAATATAATGCTTTTAAGTTGCCAGTTCTAAAAACTTTTAGTTTGGCCCTCGTATATATATATATAGTGTTAAAAATTATTAAAGCACAGAAGTTATGTCAATTGGTCAAGAAAATATTAATGGAAAGATATTTTGGTAGCAAAATATATATAAAATAATCCTACACGACATATACATAATACATATAGATAATAAAAAAAATAAGTTTTAATCAGCTAACATCTAATTAAGAAATACAATTGATTACGGCAATACATTTTACTTTTTTCGTTCTTCCTTTATTCTGCGAGTTGTTTGGTGTATATCAACTCTACAACTTAATTTATACTAAAATTCTTCAATATTTGTGCTTTACCAAAAACATATTGTAACACACCTGTATGTAACTTTACATCAAACAATACTCTAGATATTAGAGCAATTCGTCAAACGTAAGCGCTGTTATAACATCCATAAAAAAAGAAATATTTTTTACTGAAGCGAGATCGTATCAAATTACAATGTCCAAAAGCTGTTTTCAAAAGCTGTATAAAATTAGTGAAACAATCTAAATGATTTATAGTGGTATTAGCTTCAAGCCATTGCATATAAAGGTAAGATATTTTATAAAGATGAACTTTAAATAGGCTTGGATCGTTTTGATATTTGGTTGGTAATATCAATATATGTGCAGTATAAATAATGTAAGGTTAATTGAGTTTTTACTGGTTATATAAGATATACCCAAGAGCCTTTAATATTAAAATTGTGTAATAATATATTCAAAAATAAAATACAACACCTTGCTTTGTTTTTAAAAGCAAAGATTGTAATTATTTCACGAAATTGGCTCGAACCGACGTCAGTCACCATTAAATTTTGTTCTGCCACGACTTAATGCATATAAGAATATAAAATATTATCTAAGGTTACATATATATACATACCATAAGTGCACATCAAATTGCATATTCTACAATATGACACATATTAGTAAGTCATGCATAAATTTTTAGCTACCATGTAAATTAAGCTGGCAAACGATTAAATCTGAAGTAGAGCTCCGTGCTCGTATGTATTGTTTCTGTATATATATATGTATGTATATATATATATATATATATATATATATATATATATATATATATATATATATATATATATATATATATATATATATATATATATATATATATATATATATATATATATATATATATATATATATATATATATATATATATATATATATATATATATTTCATGAGTGTGTCGAAATTAGTGAATTTGGAAATGAGTTATAATGGAGAAATAAAAACATTTGGCCTGACTGGGTATCAAACTCACTGCCCGCTTACGCAACTCCACAATACAACAAGAGCATCGTCAAAGCTTAATGTACAGTCCAAAACTTAGTCGTTTTTTTATTTGTAAAGTCCACTAAAAATAATGAGAAATATAATAATTTTATACAAATTTAAAACAAGATACCTCTTAAAGCAAACAAAAGGACTTGAATAAGTTGCAATTGCATTATCATTGTGTCTAGTGTTTCCGTATTTATTCACTCAATATGCTGAGAGCTTTTGTTGAAGTTATGATTTTTAAGTTCACAACTGCAGTAAAAAACATGACGATTTATGTTATTTATTTTATTTTTAGTTTCACTCAGGATATTATCCTGCAAAAATAAGGATAGGTTAAATATAGTCTTATTGAAATTATCAAAATATATCTGTAGGTTTTTCTATCCTCGAATTCGTGACAGCGATAGAGTAAGGTAGTGATTTTATTTCTACAAAAAAAATTAAAACAAAATGAAATCAATTGAATTATTTGATTAATATTTTTAGTAAAGGAAATAAAATAAATTATAACAAATAAATAGAATAAATTAATTTTAAGACAAAATTAATAAAAAAAGAACGTTATATTTAAATATTATTTATTTTTATACTAATGAAAAGCAGGGTTCGATTCCCATATAGGGAAGAAGGATTTTTCTATTTACATTTTCTTCGCTCTGGAAACAATGCAAACCGTGGCGCTAAGTTCCGCCACTTAATACGCAATGCCTCGAAAAGGGCTGAAAGCGGGGACGGAGAAAGAAGGGACAAAGCAACGGAGTGTCTTAACACTAAGTTCATATGGTTCTTGCAATTCTCTGCCTATCCTGCAATATGCAGGATAAAACGAGAAGCTATAAAAAATGAAAGTAAAAGCACCTAGTGGTACAGGCAACGACAAAATAATAAATGCTTAAAAGAAGACTGCAATACTAATAAATTGTAAGAAATTTCTTTATTATTATAATTATTAATATTATATAAAATGGAGAACATTCTTTACATTGGGGAACGAGGGTTCCCTGAACCTTCGACTTTATAAAATGACTTATTATTGTAGTATTGCTTATATATTAAGTGTACGTGGCAAAACTTGAATAGTCAGACATTTTTAATATACTATATATATATATATATATATATATATATATATATATATATATATATATATATATATATATATATATATATATATATATATATATATATATATATATATATATATATATATATATATATATATATATATATATATATATATATATATATATATATATATATATATATATATATATATATATATATATATATTATCTGAAATGTATATATATATATATATACATTTCAGATAAGAAGAATTTTCAGATTTCATTTGATGAATGCAGTAATTCAACGGCTCACTATGTCTTGTTATTTTTTTGGTAACCATTAAATAAGGCAGGACGATGGTTTGGGCCGCTTGACGCAAAAAGTGTAAGGCGAAGTGATCTTTTAAGCTATAAAGTAACCAAGATAAATTATATTTTGAGGTACAGAAGTAAAAGAGCGAACGAAAATAGTAATTTAGCTAGAGTTCTATTTGAAGCTTTGCCCAAGTAAGCTATATGCTTATTGTCATAGTGTCATTCCTCTTTAGAGGGTCATCATCTCATAAATAGAATTTATATTCATAATATTACAAGACCACACAGAGGACCCTCGTGGCGCAGAGGTGTAGCGTCTGTGTGTAAACGCGACCGTTTGTGGGTTCGATTCCCACAAGGGAAAGATGGATTTTTCTAATTCCATTTTCTTCGCTCTGGAATCTAGGCAAAGTGCGACGTTGAGTTCCGCCACTCAACATGCAACGCCTCGAAAACGGCGGAAAGTGGGGACGGAGACAGTAGGGACTAAAAAGCAACGGAGTATCTTAATACTAGGTTCGTATGGTTATTGCCGTTCCCTCTGCCTACCCTGCGTTGTGCGGGATAAAGCGTGAATCTAAAAAATTAAAAATAAAATAAAAATAAATAAAATAAAATAAAATAAAATTTTTATTTTATTTTTATAATACAAATTATAATTCGTTATTTAATGAATTATTTCATTATAGTATAAACTATTAAATAACTCCGTTAAATAACGCAAGTAAAACCAAAATTAAAATCTAGTCTGGATGTAAATTTCAAATATTACAATTTAAAATAAATACGATCATTAAAATCGCTTGATTCAATTAAAATTCGACGTAAATATTATTTGTTCGGCAAAAGTTTTAATGAAAGCTCCCATTCATTTCCCCTTCTATTTATATTGTAGATTACAGGAACTGCCAATCGTTCATTAAGATATCGATATATTGGATATATAAATTAACTCTTTTATTTTATTTATTACCATTTATTTTATTTTGAGTCGCATTATAATACTAAACTTCCTCTGTTACATATAGGGTAGAACATGAGGTTAAACTCTGTACTACATTAATACATTTATTATGGACCCTTAAGAAATTGTAGTTGAAATGTACGCTTAAAATAACCCAAAAAAAATAATTACAGTTTTTTTTTCTAGTATGTATAATATAGTCGATAAATAATAATACAACATGTTTTCGTTATCTATATATTGTTTTACATTGGAGTGTGGAAAGATTGCCATTTAAAAAAATGGTTAAAAAATATATATGCGTTGAGTTCCGCCACTCAATACGCAGTGCCTCGAAAACGGCGGAAAGTGGGGACGGAGTAAGCAGCGACTAAGTAACGGAGTGTCTTAACACTAGGTTCTTATGGTTCCTGCAGTTCCCTCTGCCTACCCTGCCATGTGCGGGATATATATATATATATATATATATATATATATATATATATATATATATATATATATATATATATATATATATATATATATATATATATATATATATATATATATATATATATATATATATATATATATATATATATATATATATATATATATATATATATATATATATATATATATATATATATATATATATATATATATATAATCAAGTACGTCAATTTACGTCACCCAGGATATATTTCTTCGCTCTTCAATTAAAAATCAATAAAACTTTAATGACAATCTTAAAAGCTAAGATCAAAAACAAATTTTAACCACACAAAACATCCGAATATGAAACATCTAATGGCACTTACCGCCAAAACCTCGTCTAACGCTATCGCCATTTTGTTTTGAGTAATTACATCCGGGAGGGGCTCGGTACTTCCGATGTCGATTATAATAATTTAAGCCAGAACCAGATTTAATTTTCCAAATTTTCTTCGCTAATTTTCAAATCCTTTACTTAATGCGACTTAAGTGTTTTTTCACAATAAGGCTGTTCAAACAATTTACGCTTAAGTATCTATTAAAGACGAAGTGAAAGCGTTTAGCAAAGATTAGTAATATTATATTTTTCTCACAGAATATATTATTTTGAAGAAGAATAGAATTTTTAAATCAATTCTCCATTTTTTACTCTTTGTTTATAAAAAGCGAAAATAGAAAATATTTATTATTCGCGAAATGTTGTTATTATCAATATATTTAACTAAAGGACAAACAGGCCGCCTAATTAACAATTAACTTAAACGATTTCATTTAAGTACTACATAAGAAATTGTAACAAATCTTAAAAACATCAGTGGCGCACTTTCATTACGTTTAACGACAAATACGATGGTTGAGGGTTCGATTCCCGCTCGGAGAGAATTATTTATTTAAGAGTTGGAATTCAACTAGTCAGCGTTACGCAGGTATTTCTCGAAATACGATATATACCAACTTGCGTCTAACACTAGGTCTCCTCCACAGCGTGAAGCTTAACAGATATTTTAAGGTTTAATATATATTAATAGTAATACTTAAAGGATGGTCGTGGCGCACAGGCTAAGCATATGTCTGTAAACGTAACGGGTTGTGAATTCGATTCCCACTTAAAGAAGATGGATATTTTCATTTCTTTTTTCTTCGCGTTGGCATCCAAGTAAAGCGCGACGTTTAGTTCCGCCACTCAACACATAATGCTGCAAAGCGTGGAACGGAGTGTCTTAACACTAGGTCCGTACGAATCCTGTGGTACCTTTTGCCTACTCTGCTGTGTGTGATAAAGCATGAAGCTATAATAATTAATTAATGTTTTAATAATAATATAGTACATAACATTTTGCCGCAGAGGTTGTCTATTGCTTACAGTAAAAAAGTATGAAAAATAAATATTATATTTACTTAAAAATTAAAAACACTGAATCTGATAACTTTTTAACTTCTGATAACCTCATTACTAAAACCAATTTGAGTGAAAACTGAAAATAAACTTTCATTTTAAAATATTCAAAACATACATATAAACAAAAAGATATATCCATCATATAATACTAAATAACATAACGAATAAGAAACATTTATAGTTGCCAGTATTAATTAATGCTGCGCGCTGAAACGTTATAATTGCTTGGCTTTGTTGATTTAGAGGTATTTTAATGATTTCAAAACATATTATTGTTGTGTAATATAAATTAAGATTATTCCATATCATAAGATAATAATAGTTATATATAAAGATTGAGGTATGATAAAATTATCTTATTTAGGGTCACAGTATGTCCCGCACTTAGCGGGGTAGGCAGAGGATCCAGGAACCTAGTGTTAAGACAGTCCGCTACCCGCTTTCCATTCATCTACGCTGTGCGTAGTGAGTGGGAGTGCTCTAAACGCCGTGTTTGTCTTTAATATTAACAAATTTTAAGCTGGTTACCATATATTTTAGGTAATAATCTGCCAAAAATTATTTTTTTATAATGACAATTCAGTATATCCTTTAAAAGAGAAACGTTAAGTGAATGATTTGATTTGTACAAGCTTTTTTAGTTATCTCTATAAATTCATTTCAAAATTCGACTGAAAGGAATTATTTGCATTTAAGCGTTTAGTTTTACTGACCATATGCGGGATAAAACGTAAAGACAAAATGTGAAAGCCAAAATTTAAATAATAAATCACATTACACCAAAAGCATACGTCATAATTGAAATTTTAATAAAGCAATTTCTCTTGCAGCACAAAATTATTAACACAATTTTAACCTATGTCAGTCGTCTGGGCTTTCGTTGATGAAATATTAAGATTTTATCATTTCTGGCAGTTTTGGACGCACGTGCGTGAGATAAATTATGATTTAGATGCTGGGAGTGAAACACTGCCAATCTTTGAGTTTACTCCGACATACTTGTCCTGTTAGATACGCCCATGACAAAGAATGTAAGCTGGAATGTATGTAGTTGCGTCTATATTAAGCTATTTCTATATGAAACTGTAGACCTGGCAGACGTCCTGCCCGGAATAGAAACGTCACAATAAACATGATTTACATGGTTTGTCATAGTTTAGATGATCTATTATGTATCACATAGACTGCTAAGTCTGAGATTTAATTGTATTATCAAACAAAGTATGAGTTAATTTACGTTTCTTTTTAATCTGTCCTACCTGTGAGGAGATATAGAATTAGAAGAGCAAAAAGTTATATACCAATGTACGAAATAAATTTTCTACCTGTACAGTAATATAGTGCGTTTTTAAAAAAGTAAAAAGTTATACCTTCAAACGAGATACCTTGTAAAACATTGATTGTGTGTACTCTAATTATTATTATTTAATCAACCTTAATTATCGATGACCTCCGTTGCGCAGAGGTTGCAGCGTCTGCAGTAAACGCAACGGTTTGTGGGTTCGCTTCCGGGAGCATGGGTCATTTAATTTACATTTTCTTCGCCCTGGTATGCTTAAAGCTTAACACTAGATTTCCGCGGTACCCTCTGCTAACCGAACTATGTATAGGATTGGTTAAGCGAGTTAACCTCTAAAAATATGTCTCATTATAAAACTTTAACATTTTTTGTACTTATATAAGTTTCAGGCTTATTACATCACCAGAATCATCACCATCATTGACGTTTTGTATCTGCTTGGCAGTCAGAATTACATACATCGTTTAGCAGTTTACGTGTATACAAGCGCCAAGTAAGTGTCATACGGAACATTAACTAACTAAAAGAACAGTTATAATATATATATATATATATATATATATATATATATATATATATATATATATATATATATATATATATATATATATATATATATATATATATATATATATATATATATATATATATATATATATATATATATATATATATATATATATATATATATATATATATATATATATATATATATATATATATATATATATATACCTCCACACCATTATTCCCTTATGAATACATACTGCAGATATTGTTCTTATTGTAATATTTGCGAAATATGAGTTGGCTTTTATCTTAAAGTGAAAGCTAATATTTGTAAAGAATGTCGTAAATGTTTCTCACATATATAAAATAAATAAAGACTATTTTATAGATATTTCTTTATAGAGATATAGATATAAATATATTTAAAAAAATACAAATAAACATACAGAGAGCGCAAACGAGGAAAGACAAAGGGCGGTGGTAAGCTCCACCACCCAATGTTTTGAATATGGCCGGAAATGGACAATGTAATCTAATCACCGAGGTTTTCTCCATCTACCCTAAAGTATAATGCATTTTATAAACAAAAATATTTATACATATAATGTTATCGAAAAAAAAATATTTTAATAACTTGTTATTTCAAGGAGCTTTTTCTTCTTCTCGGATCTTCAACCCTTTAAATCATTATAAATGAAACGTTTTTACCTGATTAACCGCGTATATGTTGTGGAATTTCAAACACTGTATACTGAGGTGGTATTCTACTCTACTTACTCGTTTTCTTAATTTTTTAATAAATATTTATATATTTTAAGAATCAGTATAATATAAATCTTAAAAATCTCCCTACAAATAGTAACAACGTAATAAGTTGTTTAAAATACATAAGAATTTCGACGCAGCGTGATGATTAACAACACATGCCTCAGCTGTCAGAGCGTTTGCACAATTTGCGAGAGGCCTGGGTTTAAATACTGCTGCGTTCAGGCTTTTATATATTTTCTTTTAAGTATTTGTGAAAATAACAAGTAAAAAAATCATAAAATAAGTACATTTTTCTTACAAACAAATGTGTCAGAACAATGCGACACAGAAAAAAGAAAATTAAAACTCTCAATTGGATTCTCATGTGAATTATTAAAAAAGCTTTTAGGGGGTTGTTTTCACAAAATTGGTCCTTCGAGCCAAATTCTAAAGCTCGTTTCAATTACAACAAGAATAAAGCAGCAAAAAGTACATTCATTACTGCTTTTAAAACTGAAAAAGTAACAGAAAGTGTGACAGACGGCCAGATTTAAATTAATTATCTGCAGAAGCTTCTTCTTGAGACTTGTTTTTCTGCTCCGAAAACACTTTCCAACTTTGTTTAAGCAAACATTAAATCGATGTATAACTTGAATTGTATTGAAAATTTAATATTTTGTTCAATTAAGATTAACGATATTTAGTAAATTGCTCTAAATGGTTATCCATAAGTTCCCGGTACGTTTTTTAGTCAAAATAATGCTATAGCTCTATTTCTATTTCGCAGAGGGAGCCACGATGAGCTACGGGAACTGTGTGGAACTTTGTGATAAGATGCTCCATTCTTAGCTCATTTCCTTTTAGAGGCATTACGTGTTGAGTGGTGGAACTCAACGCCGCGCTTATCTAATTAGTTACAATTGCCAGACCGAAGAAAATGGAAACGAAATAATCCATTCTCCCCGGTTAGATATCACTCACAACGTTAATTCATAGTAAATCTAAATAACCACTAACTAAATTACTACAACTTAGAAGTATTTTATATTATACTGTTAAGTTTTTGGCAACTCCTACAAATAATTACCATGTAAATAAAAATTATTATATAACATATGTGAAAGACAAAAAATAGGACTGAATGTTATTTCTTCGTCTTAGTAATATTACGCGTGGTTTTGAGTTCTGTGACTCAATAGATATATGAAGTTCTTTTAACTAGACTCTTTTGTACGATGAAGCTTTAAAATGTAGAGAAAAAGGTAAAGCCAGCAATTTTTAAGGTAAATTTGTAAAATATCAAAATTATTTTTATTCAAACTCCATCCACTTAAAGAAGTTAGAAATAACAAATTAAATCAGTCTCCCCGATCGCTGTCTGCGTACCGAAAACAAAAGGATAAAGCTATTCACGGGACTTCTAATAAAATTACATAAAATTTATTTGAATTTTACGTTTTGTCTTAGATAAAATTGTGCTATAAAACGATATTTGGACTGAAACGGAATGTGGCTAGTCTTGGATTCGATTCCAAGTTGGGGAAATATATATTTTATGGATAATGCCTGTATATATGATTGATCTTGTTTTTTACCTAATAATATAAAAAATACAGTTAATTAGCTAAAACTTTGTGTCCACTATTGTCATACATTAAGTAAGTAAAAAATTTTGCTTGTTCTCACATACAAGGTGATATTGGCGATGTGATTGTAGATTGTAATCAAGAGGCACTCGAAACACCATAACTCAAGAACTGAGCTGAACTGATTTAAAATATTTTTAATATTTCCATATTTCTTGGCACAAAATGTAGGCGTGAAGTTAATATATTGTAACCATTTATTTTCACATGACTTGGTCATAATATTCTAGCAAGGAACTGTATACTTCGGTGAGAATATCTATAAACAAAACTAAGACTAAGATCATATAGTGATAATTTAAGTATTTTATTTGTACTAAGAGAAAATTCTTCTTCTATCGTTAGGAAAACGCATACGCGGCGTTGAGTTCCGCCATTAGCTTCACGTTTTGTCCGGCTTATATATATGATATAGGCAGGTTATGCAAAACTGTAGAAAACAAGAAAATGGAAAAGTAAAAAGCCCATCTTACAAGAGTGGGAATTGGTGGGTCCAAACCGTCATGTTTACAGACAGACGCTGCGTCTCTCCATAACGACGATCCTCATTCCGTCATTCAATTTGCAATATCTAGCAAATCTGAGAAAAAGTGGAGAACGGAGTGTCTTAAACCTATATTCTCTCCGCCTGCCCTCCTGCTTGCCGGATACACTGTAAAGCTATACATGGAAATATATTTACTTTATACTATATAATCAATTTTATATCAATGTACATACATTGTATGTATTTGGGAAGCGCGTCTTCATTTTTTATATGTCACCTATAAAACGTAACATATCGAGTGAATTTGCTAAAATATCGCTTTTATATGACGCCACAAAATATATATGACCATCGTTATTATTTTGTAAGGTTCCACAATAATAATATAACTTTTACCAGAAGTAAATCTAGAAAATTACATTGGCAATTATATATATATATATATATATATATATATATATATATATATATATATATATATATATATATATATATATATATATATATATATATATATATATATATATATATATATATATATATATATATTATATATATATATATATATATATATATATATATATATATATATATATATATATATATATATATATATTATATATATATATATATATATATATATATATATATATATATATATATATATATATATATATATATATATATATATATATATATATATATATATATATATATATATATATTAAAATTGTATATAATTCAAACATAGTTATATATGAAATTAATGCTGCGATTCTTAAAACAGTTCAGTCTTTCCATTTGGAAATCGAGCTTACAATAATAGTAATAATAGTCACAAAGTCATGTAGTAGGGCCCATATATTAATAAAAATAGCGAATTGAACCTAAGTGCTGCTACGAAAATTGTAAATTTTAATAAAATTTTGTAAATTTTCTACGCCACTCAACACGCGATGTCTCGGAAGGCGGAAAGCAAGGAACGGAGTGTCTTAACACTAAGTTTCCAAAGGTCCTATGGTACCTACCCTACTACGAGAGGGTTACTCTAAATCTAGTTACCTTACGTTAAACTACAGTTTTCTATTTATTTTTGTTATTTTCTTAAATTAACAACTTTACATTAAATAAGTAAAAATGTTAACGATATACATCAAATAATTAATTTGAAAAATAAAAGGATTTTTGCAATTAATTACACACATTCATGGTCATTGTGTAATTACAATTTAAGGCAACGCAATCTAAAATATATAAATGATAAAAGACTAATGTAATTCAATTAATTCAATAATTAATTGCATTGAGTAATTCAATTTGCAATAATTTCCTCATGAATAACACTATAAATATCAGTATCTACTATGAAACATGACCCATTTAGTTTATTAGGGTATATAAATATACGAAAAAGGTGAAAAACGAACAAAGCCAGAATTTCGGCCTAGTCACGGCGATCCAATTACTAAATAGTTTAGCCGGCTTTTATATAAAAGACCTCAAATGTCGGCACCGCCGATAAATATTCTGGGCCAACGGAAATTGCTTATAATATGTGCTTTTATATACATTTGTAAAGCAGTTTTGTACTATCATTATAAAGCTTAGATGTTTGTTAGCTCTACCTGACTAATCTCAAGAACTAAGTTAACTTAATAAGAAGGGGTTCATGATACCTTATATCACGTTAATAGGTAACTTGTCATATACTTATTACAATATATGTGTTTTTTAGGTTCACGCTTTATGCTGCACATGGCAGGGAAGGCAAAGGAAACTGCAGGAACCTGGAACCTAGTGTTAAGACACTCCGTTGCTTAGTACCTGCTTTTTCAGTCTCTGCTTTCCGCCTTTTTCGAAGCATTGCGTATTGAGTAGTGGGACTCAATGCCGCGCTTTGCCTAGTTTCCAGAGCGAAAAAAATAGAAATAGAAAAATCCATCTTACCCGAGTGGGAATCGAACCCACAAACCGTCGCGTTTACAGGTAGACGCTACGCCTCTGCGCCACGACGGTCCTCGACGGTCTCTTATTATGAGAAAAAAATCGTAAAAGAAAACAAATAAAAAAAAACCTATTAGCCACTTTTATTTTATTTTACCTTATTTTGCCTTCTTACCCAAAAAGGCGACTTCCTTAGAATTTTGTATTATACATTCACTTAACATATTAATATACAAATTCTCTAAGGTCTACAAACTATTTGAAAAGGCAAATCCTGCCCTTACACCTGTCGTAAAATGAAATAGACCTGCCATTATGAAAATACAATCACAATATTTAGGACGACATTACATACGTTTTTTTTAGTTTATCAAATTTTCCCATTTATTTAGGCTTAGTGATGTGCCACTCAGTTCGTTCTTGAGAAATATAAAATACAAAGTGGGTTTAGTGAATGTGAATTATATAACAATTTTAAAATGAAAAATAAAAAAGCTATTTCAAAGAATACTAAAATAGGTTCAATATATTTTTCGTAAAATATACACATATATATGTTTCTAATGATTGACGAAGGACTAATGGGATTAAAATGTATGAGGTTCTTTAAGAACATTTCATAGATTGAAGAATGGGTTCCGTCTAAGCTATATATGTAAATACTTGTTTAGAGGAATAGTAGTATAAACGAATATGAAGTCGCTATATACCTTAATTTAATTATTAAATAAAATCCCGCACATGGCAGGGTAGGCAGAGGGAACTGCAGGGACCGTGGGAACCTAGTATTAAGACACTCCGTTGCTTAGTCCCTGCTTTCTCCGTCCCCGTAATTTAGTATTTTTTTTAATAAAAATTGATTATGATACTAATATTTCAGTTTGACAATACGACATGTGACAGCAGAGAAGTGGTCATTTTCATGTACGCAATCGATATACGCAAATTTAAAACAAATCGATTGACGCAGGAGTCATAAAAATATGTTAATCGATTTAGCCTCTACATTACATAAAAGAATACACATACATACATATGCTGTTAAACATATTACCTCCTTTGTGATACGCAGTTAAGTAAACCAAGGTGTGCTCTAAAATGAAATTAAGTATAACCTTCCACAGTACTGTATAATTCTAAGTATTTATCATACTTTACGCTCTGGTAAATAAGACAGTCTAGTTGCGCCTTTGAAAATACAATGGAGCTAATTTGTGCGGAAATCATAGAAAAGAGTGAACTGATATTAAAGCTTGTCGGTTTTTCTAATAGTGTAAATTATTTAAGTTATTTAACATCACAGACTTGGTTACCCGTCTTATATATATATATATATATATATATATATATATATATATATAT
Source organism: Dione vanillae (assembly GCA_037178615.1). Taxonomy (NCBI): domain Eukaryota; kingdom Metazoa; phylum Arthropoda; class Insecta; order Lepidoptera; family Nymphalidae; genus Dione; species Dione vanillae. Next base: position 2,133,013 of record JAZFAU010000269.1, read on the forward strand.
ATATATATATATATATATATATATATATATATATATATATATATATAAACAGTCTATTACTACTATATTAGTCTATTACTGGTCTGGGATTTTGAAATTATTGCTCTGAATCCCTTTGAAATTAGTATGCAGATAGCAGATGATGAAGGTAAATCAGAAATGATTGGACCATTTAATTCTATTATAAACTTTATGCCAATTTATGTAATGTAATAATATAAATGTTTTGCGCACTGAAGCTGTGTCTGATGGTAATCAGATAGTGGGTTCGATTTCCACTTAGATTGATGAGGTGCTCCTTCCATGGTCCTGAGTTTCACTTCCTAAAATATGAGGAGTAGGATTTTGTTTCTTCTAATTTTTTCATTATTTTTATTTGTCTTTTTTGGGCATGACAAAGACGGCGTTTATCTACGTTAATAATTATATAATGTCTATAATAATATGTTAAGAAAGAACAGCCTTAGACGTTGCCTATGTTTTATTTGCTTAGTACATTATGAGAAAATGAACGCTTTATAAAAAATATATATAATTTTTATAAAAATCTTTGCAAAATGACATAAGGAAATGCTTGCACGTGGCCTATTAAAAGAATTTTTGATTTTTCTTTACAAGATTTTACTAATTTTATTTTACTATTATATATTATTAATTGTAAACGCGATTATAGTTCGATTTCTAGTGGTAGGATAGAATTAATTTTACTTCCTAGCTCTACCAATAATACAGAGCGCGGCGTTGAGTTCCGCTACTCAAAACTTAATGTCTCAAAAATAAGACGAAAAGTCGATACCAGAGTATGATAACATTATGTGCCATCAATTTTTTTTAAGAAAACTATAAAAATACACTTTTAACCTCGACATATACATAGGTACATACATTCCAACATATTAGCAAAATTAACAAGTTATCAAATCACTCACGTATGTAAATAGATTATTGCTCTGTAAATCAATTTAATGGCTTCTCATCACGAGTCAATTAATATAACTGCAATCGGAGGGCGAAGCGTCGATTCCGAGCGTTTATAACGAAGGGGCGGCCGGAAAAAGTTTTATGTTAAATAATAAGGAGGTATACATATATATGTATATGTTATAGTGATGTATATGGTACTTATTTTATTATTATTTGTTCAAATAATTGTGGTTCAATAAATTGAACAAGTTCAACAAATTGAAGTTTTTGCCTGAATAATGCTTTTGGCGGTGTTAAAAGCTGCTCAATGCTATAAAATATCAAAGAACAGATTAAAGCTGTGTAGCTATGGTCCTTGAGCATTGCAGCGTTCGCCTGTAAACACGACTGTTTTTATGTTCGATTTCTCCTCGTGAATGTCATACATTTATAAATTTCCGTTTTCTTGGCTGATTTACGCCGTTCAACAAAGAACAAGCAGAAATCAGGTAAGAGAGTGTCTTTACACTACGTTTCCTCGGTTCCTGTTGTTCCCTCTGCCTACCTTACTATGTGCGGGACAAAATGTGAAAATCATAAAAAGCTTTTATTATTTTGAGTATAAGAATTCAACGTCTTACTTCGTTTTATTAGAGTGGAGATATGAAAATAATTCATGCTTTAAGCCTAGAGAGATAATATAGAGAGTGTAGTGTCCCTTTCCTTTAACCTCGTTTAGTCATCAACCTCTTTATACATGCCCTCTGGGAGTACATTTGAATCGTTTGTTTTTGAACTTAGTTTTATTTAACGTTCCAATGAATTTTAACAGTTGGTTAAATTTTCTGCCTCGTTGCTGATGTACCTATCTGTTTTTGTGAGTAAAATTGCTTATATTATAATATGTTTACCTGCTGACCGATTTCGATTACGAAACCTTGTTTTATTTAAAAGAAACACCAAATTAAAGAATCATCAACAAATGATCGCTTACTTCTTTTCATCCGCCTCACAAGCTATGTGTCTTCTACAAAAATAGCTACAATTACTAGACATATATAGAAAATGTTTAAATATTTTCACCTTGTGAGGTTGAACCTGCGACCCTCATGAATATCATCCACTCACTTAAGACTATATGCGTCATATCAAGCTTCTTTAAAAATTCTTATATACTTATTAATAATATTTTTAGCTTAGCAGTTACAGAAATATTAAGGAATAGTCGTCTAGAATTTCCAAAATATTATTTCTATGAAATATCGTTCCCATTTTTGTACGTTTCATGTATCTCGTATACGGTTTTTATCCTCAGTGTGGATGAACGTTTTGAAAAATGTTACTACTGCAACAACACCGTGACTTTGTGGTATTGAATAAAATTAAATTGTATACATATTACTATATTTAAAATTTTGTTTCATATACAACCAACTGTGAGAACTGTGAGGACAGTTGTGGTGCAGAGGCGTAGCGTCTGCCTGTAAACGCGACGGTTTGTGGTTCGATTCCCACTCAGGGAGGATGGATTTTTCTATTTCCATTTACTCTCTTTTTCTTCTCTAGAAACTAGGCAAAGCGTGGCGTTGAGTTCCGTCACCCAACACGCAATGCCTCGAAAACGGCGGAAAGCGGGAACTGATAAAGCAGGAACTAAGCATCGGAGTGTCTTAACACTAGGTTCGTATGGTTCCTGCAGTTCCCTCTGCCTACCCTGTTATGTGCGGGATAAAGCGTGAGAAGTCTGTGCTTAGATAAAAAAGAAAGAACTTGTCACAACTTGCTCTAAATAACTTATTTCATTCTTTATCGCATACTTTTGATTTCTTAATTATAATTGTTTTTATATATACACAAAAACGCATACAACAAATGAAATACATGGCTAACTTATCAGATTAACCTGTCACAAAATAATATTGAGAATAACTATCAATTATAAAAAATAAAAGATAGCTTGAATCCTTTACGGGAAAAAAGAAACTGCTTTTAATAAGCTTGTGCTGAAAACCACGTAATTACTTTACGGAACTTTAAAAGGACAGATAAAATTTGAGACATGATTTTCAGTTGTGAAAAAAATTAATACTAAGAACAAGACCGGTACTCAGAAACTTAAATAAACTTTTAAAACAGATCAAATATACTAATATTTATCGGAATAAAATAGTATCTATACTGGTATATTATACTTTAAAACACTTTGAAGTTGCTACCATAGTTAAGTAAAATTTACGTTTTAAATAAATCAAATAAAATCTTCTCGCCCAATCCCGCACATAACAGGGTAGACGGAGGGAACCTAGAGTTAAAACATGTTCCTTGTTAACCGACAAATTCTCAAGACATAGTGTGTTGAGTGGCCGAACTCCACGCCGCATCTTACCTAATTACTAAAGCATATTTCTACACTTAAGTGGGAATCGAATCCACTACTGTCTTTACAGATAGAAGATTATAAAAAAAAACAATAAAGCAGTCAACTGTTTAACAAAAGAAACATTAGAATTTATAATGAAATACCAACCCGATGTCGAAGAAATAACTTACAATAGAAAAACGAAGGAAGCTCCTCTTATACTATCGTACGTTTACGTATAAGAAGAAAGCGTTATTTTGTATTGTTATTAAATTGTAAAGAATAAAGGAAGCACAGTACTGTCTTGTTGCAAGCGGTATGTGTCTAAAACATATTTTCTTTCTTCTCGTCTTTATAACAACTTACATATATATATATATATATATATATATATATATATATATATATATATATATATATATATATATATATATATATATATATATATATATATATATATATATATATATATATATATATATATATATATATATATATATATATATATATATATATATATATATATATATATATATATATATATATATATATATATATATATATATATATATATATATATATATATATATATATATATATATATATATATATATATATATATATATATATATATATATATATATATATATATATATATATATATATATATATATATATATATATATATATATATATATATGCGAGTGCGTGTATTTATGAATGAATCAAAAGCCAAACATAATACAATTAACCTAACATCATATATTTAAGATATAAATGTCTTTTAAATACGCTGTTTATATATTGATGTCCATAATATGTATATTATATATAATTTTCTAAGTCAATCTTTTATTAAATTATTATGAATATTTATAATTAGAAATAGTACATGAATTTGTTATTTTATCTGAATTGACCTCATTAAATTGATAGTAGAAAAATAAGCACATCTCTAAGTAGACATAACCTAACTACGCGTCACATTAGTATTATTTTATGTACAATTTTATTTGTAACAAATAGTTATTAATATAATGTGTTACTTAATAATTTATTTTATTTCACAATATAAGCTTTCACTTTCCAACTAAAAGTTCAAGAGCTTTTCAAAAGTTGCAACTGAAATACGAAACTTCTTCTAGAACACAGCTTTAACATATCAAAGACCTGTTACTTTATTAACTTAAAACCTAAATCTAGAATCGAATTGAGATCTTTTGTACCCAATATATAATTTTACGAAAAATGTACTAACCTTTTATTTAATTGTTTTCAATTGTATGAATCACTTACACTTTGACACTCGATCGTATAAAGACAGTTTTACACAGGAGTGGTCTGAACAAGCCGGCGTACGGACGGGTACTAACGCACCGCTGAAATTCAGGAGGAACTATTACGATATGGCCAGTGAAAAGCAGCGCATGTCTACATATAAAATAACATATTTTAAACCTTATTTTTTAACTTATAAGATTTAAATTAGTGTAATGTTTTAGATTATATGACTTTTTAATATCATGTATTAGAATGTACGTGGTGAAAATTTACCCCACGGCAATAATTGATAGGGTTATTAATTATTTATTTATAGTTTTAGGTTAATGGCATCATTTCCTTCTGGATTGATGTTGATTGATTATTTATAGGGGATGTTCAAAATGAAAAATCAGTTGAAAATCTTTGGCTTTGAAGCCTTTACCTTGTGTTAAAATGTGTTACAACTTCGAATATGTCAGTGATAAATGTAATACGAAAATATATTTATTTTGTATATTTTATATATAGCCACTACATATTTTATATAATTTTTATAGTGAATTTAGTATAAGAAATTTCTTCAAGTTTCTCCAATAATAAAGAATTTATTGTGGATTTTGCTAGGAGAACTGAATGTTTGACTTTACATCTAACTATACCAGAGAAATGGGGTTTAAATGCAATAAAGAGAGTATATTCCAGAAAAGTAATTTTTTTGTAGCTTCATGCTTTATCCTGCTCATGGCAGGGTAGGCAGAGGGAACTGCAGGAACCGTGGGAACCTAATGTTAAGACACTCCGTTGCTTAGTCCCTGCTTTCTCCGTCCCCGCTTTCCGCCTTTTTCGAAGCATGGCGTGTTAATACGAAGGTTATTAGTTACATTTAAATAAAATAAGTTTACATTTATACCTAGAAAGAACGTTTTGTGTAGTATTTTGAAGATAGAACAGAAAAATGTGCAGAGCTGTAGGGAAAATGCAATGCTTACCGTATTCTTAGACTAAGTAATAAATTAAGGTTATGTAATACTCTTCCAAAAAACAATATTAAAGCCAAGTTAAAATATTAATTTTTAAATAAATTTATATAAAATATTATTTATTTCAATATTTAATTGAAGTGTATACAATGTGATTATATGTAACATAAGCACAAACTTGTTCAGCTTTTTTAATATGCCCTATATCAAGACTGTGTAGGTAAATGTTATGAATTACTAAGACACTAACTCGGACATGCCATTATAAAATATTATATTTTTTTACCTACACGTCTATTCACATTTTGTTACATTTGAAATGCTTTGTTATATTCCAAATTTAATGTGAAATAAAGTTTATTTTATTATTATTATTATAAGTAAATAAATAATACTAAATTATCATAGGGGACTTGAACGACCGCCGTCTTGACTTCGCTTCCTAAAACTAAGCGATTTCGTTTCAACTTCTCAACAAGTATATATTTGTATATATTTTGCTTTTAAAAGTACTATATATTTTCTAATAGTTTCGCTACGCTCTCAGTGGAAAGAGATATTTAGAATTAGAAAACGAGACGATTTGTCATTAAGTTATCTCTAACTAACTGGCCAGATGAAGAAAAATTGCGTAAAAATGCGGATTAAAGTGTTAGAAAATTAAAGAAGATACTAAAAAACGTATAAAGAAAGAATCAATATTTTTATTGTTATAAATTTTATTGTGGGGATGGAGAAAGCAGGGACTAAGCAACGGAGTGTCTTAACACTAGGTTCCCACGGTTCCTGCAGTTCCCTCTGCCTACCCGTCCACGTGCGGGATAAAGCGTGAAGCTAAAAAAAAATTATTGAACTCCCAACCACAGTGTCACTTAATTCAGTTCACACATAATTCAGTTTTTCTTACGTTTGTTTCAATCAAATGTCAAAGTTTGAAATTTCATTATAAATGTTTATTGTTAATTTACGATTATAAATGATTATTTTTATAACAAAATGTCTTAATTAATCTTAGAAAAAAATTAAAAATAAGAAAAAAAAAACGTTTTTCCTTATTTTTTAGCTTCACGCTTTATCCCAAGGAACAACAACAATTTTCAATTTTCTTTCACAGTAACGAAAATAAGTTATACATATGGAATTGTAAAAAATATCTGAATAAAATTTGCAAAAAATTAAATCTCACAGAATTTCAGATTTATAGTATAATTAGACAGATTTACAGTACTATATCGATTGATGATGATACAGTAATTATTTTATAGTCTTAGGACAAGTTATAAAGATAAGCGCATTGAAACAATCGAAAAATTTCTAGCTTTTGTTTGACTTTTGGGTTTCTTAAACTTAAATGAAATATATTCATATCGATGCTTGAAACCAATTTACCTATTAATCTTATTTGCTCACAGGTCAATCTGAATCGATGTTAGTACTGTAAATCTTAGTATTAATTTTATACGAACCTATTCAAAGGCATATTATTAATGAAAATGGTTGCCATTTGTTCTGTACTATTCGATCTATGTTCTAATTATGTAATAAAGGCATTGTGGAGTAGATTGAGAATGGTGTGAGTTCAATTTTCCTTCTGAAAATTAGAAATTAATCAATTGAAATGGACTGGACTAGACTAGACTAGACTAGACTAAACTAAACTAAAATAGACTAAACTAAACTAGCCTAGATACGGACACGGAGAGAAGACGAGACGACGCGAGGCGGAGCCTGTACTTAAAGGTTCTGTATTTCAAGTAGGTTCTGCATTAATTATTTTCTTAAGTAACGGAATCCTAAATATATCTTTGTTTACCTATAGGGCGTTGGTTAATATTGACAAAAATTCCAATGCAACTTGTGTTTATTTAAGCTATTGTTTCACCAATTAACTGTTTATTGAGAAATATAAAAAATGTTAGTATTAAAAGAAAGCTACATTTCAAAACCTACGAAATATTTTCGCCGACAATTAAAAATTTCTATTCAGAACAGGTTGCTTTCACCGATAAAAAAAACAAAGATTGATAACGTTATTGTTATGGTTCCTTTGCTTCGTTTCGGCTGTTCGTACTAAAAATAAATATTTTTTTATTAACTTTAAGATGCACTAGGTTTTACTTCAGGCTTTATCCGCTTTATTCCTTATGACATAACATACACATAACTTTGAACAAATGTATGTATGTATGCAATAATATGTCTCCCTTGACTACTTATATAGTCATATAACAATGGCTTTTCAACCTCAAGAAGTCTTGGTTGACTTTCTAAAACTCAGTATCGAAGATTCTGTAGGAAGATAATATATCCCGAAGAACGTGTATGACGTTCATGACACCGGAGGAGGTGAAGAGGTATGCAGGGACTGCAGAGTTTGGCGCTCCTTATTCTTTGACAACCCCACTAAGTATGTATATTTTTTTCAGTTCGAGATTATATTTTAATTCTAATATTTTCTAAAATTAGGGCTGACTACAAAACAAGTCCACATTAGTTATTTGCATTTGAGTAAAGAGGCAAAGATGCAGGTTGATTATGTTATGCAAAATGCAATCTTTTCGTATTATATATGTATGTCAACTGAGCTGCAGCAATAATTTCAGCTGAATTTACAAAACGAAACATTTTTTACTTTCATAATAAACAATAGTCAACAGTAACATAAAATAAACACTAATTGCTCTAAAATCGCTGGCGAGTGATTATTAAACTAACAATCAATATTGAAGACAAAGCTGCACCAGGTATTTATTGGAAACATATAAAAATAAAGGGAAGCTCTCTTCATTTTCGCGGTGGTTCTGAATTCGATACACACTTGGGGAATGCAATGTAAAGCTAAAGGTTCAAATCCCCCTGAACAAATTACAACCTTAAAACCTACTTATTTATATTCATTACTAATACATACAAATCAATACACAGAACAATTAACACCTACCAACTGATGAACATCAAAACCACATTTAATACATTTGATAGGAATCGTAATTGCAAATAATTATTTTGACATTTACAAATACTCACTCAGTTGATTGTAAAATAACAAAGGAATTTAATATTTAATCGTTTTCGGCCAATTCGATAAATATGTACTGAAAATAATTTTTAATTATAAATAACTAGTATTTAGCACATGGCTGTGCTCGAGTGGACTACGTTATTATTCAAATTAGACTTTTTAGTTCCAACAATATGATATTTTATTGTTATTTTTAGACAAATGTGTGCCTAAGTACAATATCACATATATATTTAAACTAATAATTGAAAGTTGATTATTCCTAGTAGTCTATAACAATCCAGAGGAAAATAAATAATTAAAAATTGTTTGGATTTACCTTAGAGATGGGCGTTCCACAAGGATCTATACTTGATCCTCATTTATATAAAATTTATATTACTTTCCATTCTATATTAAGAATTTATTTATATTGGTTGCAGATGATATTACTCAAATTTTTAAAATTGACATAAATAAAATTAATTATGACGACGTGAACTGTTTACTACCGCATATTTTTCTATAGTTTGATGCAAATAAATTAATATTGAATGTAAATAAAACTAAAACTAACTTTAACACTTATCGTGGTGGAATCCATAGTGTTCTTATGAATAACTATAGATTATCAGCTCCAATGGAAAGCCCAGCTAGAAACTCTTGCAGGTAAAATCAGCTCCGCGTTCGCAATTCAAAGAGTTATAAGACTATAGCTATAAAATAATATATAGCTTAAAAATTAACAGCAAAAAAATTTACTAAATTTACAGCAAAGTATTAACAATAAACTAAAATATATATTTTTTTGAAAAGTGACATATAAAGTGTTATATTTTATTGTTTTCAACAATATAATAACGTTAATGAGTTTGACAATTTTTAATTCACGTGTACCTATATTTTTTACTAAAGTGCAAATTAGAGAGAACAATGCACCCGCATTTTGTACGCAAAGTTCAAACTTTTTTAGTATGTTGGTAGAATTGTAAAAGACGTATAAAAATAATGATATACAAAAAATATCTGTGCTTAAATTAAATATATTTATTAAGTTGTATATTGGTATTAAAACTTCTTCTTCTTCTTCTTAGCGTTAATCCCGTCTTGTGACGGGGTCCGCTTTCTTGCTATTCTTCTTCCACTTCGCTCTATCATGGACATCTTCCTCCTCCAGATCGCAGCTATTCATGTCGTTCGTGACAACGCTCAACCACCGCAATCTCGGTCTTCCCCTTCGTCGCTTGCCAGGTAAAGTAAAGTTGAGTATTGGTATTAAAACTAATTACTTGGATTTCAAAAATGAGAATCAAGCCTAATATAAACAAGGATTAGTTATAAAAACTTGTTAAAAATATAATAAGATTTTACAGATCCCTCCCTGAAAAGGAAAAACGGATTTTTTAATTTTTTATTTTGTTATTTGTAGGTATTTTTGTTGCAAATCTATTACAGAGATTCCATCGGTGAAGAAAGTTAGAAATTTGTAGGAATAACCATTACAAAATGATATCTTCAGCTCAATATATACAAACCTCTACCCCTAAACCCTCCCTACCCCGCTGACTACCCCGCTAACTGACCGCTAGGGATAGAGCGTGAAGCTATGTATGTATGTATGAATGTAATTTATACAAACTTACTGTAAACTTTTACAACTTGTATTTTCTGCTGACCTGATATTAAATTGGTATAGAAGCGTCGGGTGCGAATACTAATCGCACTTAATCGATATGTTGTAATATATCCTTTCTCATTCTCTATATCTTTAGTAAGGGTAAGAACATTTCGTTTCTACATTCAATAAATATAAATATTCAAATGAATTTCAATATAATCCCATATAATAAGACATGACAAGATGATGGAGAAATTGTGGAGAAATAGAAAATTTGGTGAAGTTGTAAATAAGTAGAGCCAATTGGAGAAGAATAAAAGTGTACCTTAGCATAGCGACAGCAAACACATACACAGCAACCAACTATGACGAAACACAATATAGTCAATATAAAATCAATCACAATCATATAACACAATAGAACACAATAACTAATTCAGTTCAGATCAGTTCTTAGTTATGGCGTCTAGAATCACGTCGCCAATGTCACTGAATGAAACACGAAAGAAGATCATCGAATAGCAAGCATCTACTGTTACTTGATAATTTTATAATCTATCAGAGGGTAGAAACGAAGGTACAAAAGATGAAGTATTTCATTTTTTAACAGATTAAGTAAGAATTATTTATTTTATATAGTGGAAAAAAGATCTCCTACAAATATTTCTCAATTGTCAAACGGTTAAATCGCATTAAAGTAAATCTTTTGTGAAATAAAACTGATAAATATTGTTGTATATTGTACGCCGAATAATTGATGCATTACAAATTAATAATTATTTAGACTATGACAGTTGGCGTTTATTATTTCAATGTACATTTTTACAAAGTCAGCTATATTTTCCAGGCAATTAATTGTAATGGAGAATGAATTGAATTAAGAGGAAAAGCTAATTATACCAAGTATTTCATACATATGCGAAAAGCACACACTTCCGTATATATACCAACAGACACGTGTATATATACATACAAAAATACATTAGAAAAATAAAAATCTACATTAATTAAGCATTAATTAAGCATTTCTGGGTTCGATCCCCAGTCGAGGAAGATGGATTTTTCTATTTCCATATTCTTCGCTCTGGCAAACTAGGCAAAGCGCGGCGTTGAGTTCCGCCACTCAACACGCAATGCCTCGAAAAAGGCGGAAAGCGGGGACGGAGAAAGCAGGGCCTAAGCAACGAAGTGTCTTAACACTAGGTTCCCACGGTCCCTGCAGTTCCCTCTGCCTACCCTGCCATGTGCGGGATAAAGCGAGAAGCTACAAAAAAAAGCATATATTAAGTATATAATGGAATGTTTTCTTTCAGCTCAGATGACCGAAAAAGACACTGTTTACAACAAAAAAATGAGAAACAAAGTGCTTTTCTTGTTATCAAAATAAAATTAAAAAAAAAAAATAGAATAGAAAATAAAGGGCCGTGTTTAATAAGACAATAAACAAATAAGGCATTATGCAAAAGCAAAACTACCGTAATTTAGACGTTAGGCCCTGGATGTAATATCAGAGTACGTGACCGTCCTATGAAAAGAAGACTCGGTACTTTTTGCCATTCCTATATATAGAAAGGATATGGTATTATTGGCACTCTTAACTTAACTCTAGGTCAACGAGAAGTAGGCTACTTCTCGTTGACCTAGAGTTAAGAAATTTCAGTAGAACTTAAAGTGTATAAAGACCAAAATATGAAAAGTTTTATCGTGTATCGACTCTAAACAGCGTCGAGAAAGAAAAGTCAGTAAAATTAATTATTTAGTACTTAATCTTAGAAAGAAATTGTTACAAACTTATATGTGTAATGTGTCCATTTTTGTAAAATGTTTATTCCTTGGCAGAATATTGGTACGCATTGCCGGTAGACTTCAGTGCACGAGTACTACTCAGAATCGACAAATATTTAGTATCTTTATTTTCACATATCATCTGCACAATATTGAAATGGCCGAATAAAAAAGTAAAAGATGAAAATATTTTATTGTCTCTTTACGCTCTATCACTCCACTTCCACCCAATTTTCAAAATATTATATATTAAGCTTGTTGTTGTTGCCACAGCATAGACATGAACATAAGTTCCCTCGAGTAAGAATCTGTCCCACAGCCGTCGTGTTAACAGTCAAGTCAAGTTGTGCGATGTCCTTATTGCAGAAGTAGGGAGTCAATATCGCCTAGTCAATATCGTTTCTAATAAATATTAGTCCAACAGAATACTGCACCGCGAAGGTGATAAATTACTATAAATTGTTGATTTCTCTCATTTTCAATTCAAAGGTAAATGAAATATAAATGATATGAATGTTGCTTAGTTATACAAAGTGAAATAGTCTAAGAAGTTGTCGCCAGAATCAACGTATTATTGTATAAAATAATGATTTTGCTACCGAAATAATTAGTACTAAACATTGACAAAAAAAAAGAATAAGAAAAAGATATATCACGTTGCCGTTTTGACAAGTTAGTGTACGCTGCGTTTTACTTGACAAACGGCGTTTCAGTCTAAAATTTCTTCTTTAAATTTTTCTACATTTGTATAAAATACAGTAAAAATATTATATTAAAATAGCCATTATCTATCAAACTTATTAATATATATTTTTCTATTATATTAACTTATTAATATATAAAAAACTCTATAAATAACGTTAAATCGCCACACCACCCCCTAGCCTATACAAAGCCTAACTTAATATTTAAACAGACGTATTATAAACAACAAACTTGTGATTTGCAAACACGTTTAATTAAAACAGGCGGTGAAATTTAGCTTTTGATTTAATTTCCACGACTTTGACTACTCGAGTTTGAGATTGAGGCAACATTGGATTATGAAATCTATATATCTTATTACTTTGTGTAATATTGTTTGTTTATTTACTGAGTCAGTTTAATTTACTTGTTTCTTCTACACGATGTCATTTACAAACACGTAGCAACTGAGGATAGTCTCCGTTCTTCTCCTCTCTTCATGTTGCTGTTCTCACTGTTGTTACAAAGCGTTGTTAGCGGGAACTATTATTTACTCGCTCTGGTAAGCAGACAATATATGACGTTATGTTACGTCACTACACGCCACTTGTTGACAAATATGTGGAAAATCAGGAACAGAGAGCAATAAGTTCCCTGTGTTTATCCTAACCTCTGTCAATCTTAACCTTTAAAATATGTTAAAATTGTTTTTTTAATAAATTTTTCTGTTAATTTAACACAATTGAAAACTATATACGCACAAAGTTTTTATTTTACTCTGTCTTTAATATGAATTGCTATAGTGGCAACAGAAATAAATCACCTGTCATAATTTTACTGCCATATTGAACCAATTCTTGAGATACAGCCTAGTGACAGATGAACAGACATACAAAGGGACAATACTCTTAGTAAGTCCCTCCTCTTAGTAAGTGGGATCTTAGTTTTGCACTTTATGTGCGGAACCCTGAAAATACAGTTAGTTAAGTTATCTAAGTTAGTACTTACGATAAATGCCAATAAAACTATTAACATTATTTTATAATAAATTAAAAAAGGTTGTAACTACAAAGTTCATACTATTTTTTACAATATAAAGACTATTTGGCTTTCTATTGAATTTTTAATATCTATTTCTAAGATAAATAAAAGCTCAACCTCTTTGTATTAGCGTGTTTTCTAAACATATTCATTTTACTGAACAAGTTTGAACTTCAATGTTTTTTTTTTGATAATTTATTAAATGAAACACTTTAGGTAAGCTAGTTGCGAAGTCTCTAGCCACATGACGATGGAAGTGAATTTGATTTTATTTATATAAATGCAGATACACATCCTAATTTGTCTACACATTTAATCTAAGCTGGTTATAAATTCTGTTAATTTACCTTAGATCAACGATAGCATGGTCTAGTTTCTAGACTTTAGAACAAACAAGGTGCATCACAGAGAAGGCAATTAATATTGCACCAATTAACTATGTGCTAAGTTAATCAGTGACAGGTTAGTTTCTGTTGAGTTAGACTAACTTGATTTTAGTATTTCAAAGCCGTTGTTGTAGAGACTGACTACAAAGGAGGTAACAAACTTAATTCATAGTTATTTATGCAAATAATATTATATTCCTTTTGTCTTAGTTAATAATAGTTATTAAAATTAAAATATTACTTAAATAAATAACAAAAATGTTAATAAAATATCACTTTATTGTCTGCTCAACTGTCCTTTCGTCTACCCATAAGATTACTTTCTCCGAACTAAGCAAATGGTCCATATATAAGATCCAGATAGGATAGTAAAAATATAGTGAGCGCAATCTAAAGATATGAGCGACATATTTAATTTCATTTCAGATTTCATATAAAAATTGCCGAATAATCAAACCCTACCTTACTACCTACCTTGTATTTTCTGATTTATTAATAGTACAAACAAAGGGGTATATGCAAAAATTGCAATTTTGTTGATATATTCCATAAAAAGAAATTACCCCTACATTGTAATTATGTTGTAATCAGTTTCATACTAAATGAGTGCATATGACCGCAAAGTTAAGTCTTATTAGTTGAATTTTAATGACATAGACTTTTTAAATTTGACGTAAAGAGAGAACTTACAGTAAATACAAAGGGTAAAATTTAAAAAAACATGTTTTAGAAGCTGAAAGAGAAAAAATCCTTACAAGCTTTACTATATATTATTTACATCATACGACTTTAAATTTATCCTTGTCAATTTTTATAAAAATTAAGAATTACTTTTAAATTGGTACAGAACACTCAATCACTCACTTGACCGATATATTTATTTAACAAAATTTGGAATAAGTATCTGTACTTATTGTGTACAGAAAATGGCATATAATGACGCTTAGGTCCCTTCGCCTTGTACACGGAAAATAAACTTTAAACAAATAAAACGTCAAGTTCACAATCATTAATATTAGTGAATATTATCTTTGTAAGTCACGCTCGGTGTAGTTAAAGCCTCCTCCATGTGTTTCCATACGTGCCTGTCTATAGAATACAATCAATAACTACTAAACAGATAAGTCTATATTCTTCAGAACAACTCATTTTCCGACAGCGTATATTTTAAAGCTACTTATATTACATAATTAACTATAAGAACCCAATGCCATACTTTACTTAAGGCATCTAAGCTTTCTTTATAAGCTTTTACTAAATTGTCCAATCTCACTGATTGAAAATTTGCCCAAAATTGTATTAAGTTGAGGGATTTGGGAAATGAATGAAATAGTATCAGGACGAACAAATAACCAAAGCATCGCCACCACGTGTACTTCAGACGTAAGCACTCGCAATATGTGCAACTGACATTGATAAGGCACCTCTCAACGTGGATAGCGAGCTCGTGGACAAAAGGTAATGATGATATTTAGTTCTTGACTAATATTGTATGATATTTAAAATATGGTTGTTATGTACATTTTTTATATTTTTTCTTTATATATTGGAAATTTTACGAAGTCATTCAGATGCTGGATCACAGCATTTCCCGTACTGCAATGTTAAGAATTCTGTGGCACGCGGAGTAACGCGTGAAGCTGTATATATTTAAAAAAATACAAGTAATTTGGGTATACTTTAAAGAAAAACACCCAAGCACACGAAAACCATACGTTTCGAAAGTATTCGGGAAGAGGTTCTACGTAACTTGAGTAAACGATGCAAGTCACTCAATAATCTTCTTATTTGCCTGCATGCAGCAAGCCAAATTGGCACAAATTCATCATTCTTTATAATCTTTATCATCTAATCAATGTAAAAACATATTATTGACTATGGTAATAAATCATTTAACCCTAATACTGTTTAGTAAACAAAAAAACATAAGCGATGCAATTTTATTGAAGATGCAGCTTCTTGTAATATCTGAAATTATAACATTCTAACACAGTTTTTCCAATATCTCTTTCCTCACCAGACTGGTGTCTGTGCCTTTGTCGTTTCTTGTCTTGTTTAGTTAAATTGTAGTTTTACGATAACACTAATTCTCATAATAGTAGATTTCATTTATTCATTCATCAATACCCGTGTCGAAAGAGTTCAATACGGATAGATGAAAAACTTAATTATTTAAAATATAACAATAATAAATAAGTATGGAAAATATTTAAATATCATTGAAGACATGAATATATATACTTTTACAACAATTATTTTTGGAGGTTTGTTTTCATGACAAAATTGATTGAGCTACTGCGGAATTGCATTACAAGAGTTTTATTTTATTCTTATTATGTGCGATAAATTTTATATGAACTTTATAGTGAATATTGAAACATATAATCACGAAGAATCATTTAATTATCATATTTGGAACTATGCTAAATTAGTGAAATGTATATGTTACACAATGAAAATAACATTAAAAAAATAGTTACGAAATTAAATTGATAAAGAACAAAATTGGGACTGGAAAAGCTCTAAGAATCACAGCCATTAATATATGTTTACACATTACAGTGTAGAGTAGTACGTAGTGATATAAACTATTCACCATACTCTAAATTAAGGCCAGCTTAACGGACACATTAAGCTCTCAAAACGTAGCTTTTGTAGTTGACGCGCCATGTTGATTTACAAACGCTGCGGGGTTTTATAATTTATAATTATGTACGCGTTTTGATTGAACAGCTTAGGAACGGTAAATATATAAATTGTATGAAATAATATTCATTATACACCTTGAATGGAATTATTTGAATTTCCTCACAATTTTTCATAAATTTAGACGTACACCCGATAACGAAATGTTAGACGAAGTTTTCACTATTTTAAATTTGATCTTACAATGTTAAGGTGAAAGTTAAGATTTGTCAATGTTCATATAAAAAGTTCCTTGTGAAAGTCAGAAAAATAATAACTTAAAATTAACATTAATTACGTTAAAAATTGCTGAATCTTTGAGTAAGAGTAAATTTAAGGTTTTGTTCCAAAATTGTAAGTAAATGATAAATATGTAAATATTATATATGACAGAACTAGTAATTTAACATAAGAAATTAGGAGCACAATGAAAAACGTCCACTCAATCTAACGTTTAATCGGTGACAAAGCAACATACGAATACCTTAAAACTTAGTAACAATTATTTATTATAAACTTTCCACACATATATCACAGTAAAATACCGCGTAAACTAACATGTTTCCAATGGACCATTGCACTGATGCATGATTTTTCATACAAAATGCTGTCTAAGTTCATTAATTATATTATAACTTTGTTATAATAATATTTAAATAAATACTTAATTTTTTTCAGTTCCACTACAATAGATAAAGTGATTCGTGAATGTTGAAGGAATATATATATATATATATATATATATATATATATATATATATATATATATATATATATATATATATATATATATATATATATATATATATATATATATATATATATATATATATATATATATATATATATATATATATATATATATATATATATATATATATATATATATATACATATATCACAATCATTAATATTAGTGAATATTATCTTTGTAAGTCACGCTCGGTGTAGTTAAAGCCTCCTCCATATGTTTCCATATGTGGCTGTCTATAGAATTCAATCAATAACTGCTAAACAGATAATTCTTTTTTCTTCAAAACAAACTCCTTTCCGACAGCGTAAATTTTAAAGCAACTTATATTACATAATTAACTATAAGAACCTAATGCCACACTTTACTTAAGGCATCTAAGCTTTCTTTATAAGCTTTTACTAAATTGTCCAATCTCACTGATTGAAAATTTGCCCAAAATTGTATTAAATTGAGAGATTTGGGAAATGAATGAAATAGTATCAGGACGAACAAATAACCAAAGCATCGCCACCACGTGTACTTCAGACGTAAGCACTCGCAATATGTGCAACTGACATTGATAAGGCACCTCTCAACGTGGATAGCGAGCTCGTGGACAAAAGGTAATGATGATATTTAGTTCTTGACTAATATTGTATGATATTTAAAATATGGTTGTTATGTACATTTTTTATATTTTTTCTTTATATATTGGAAATTTTACGAAGTCATTCAGATGCTGGATCACAGCATTTCCCGTACTGCAATGTTAAGAATTCTGTGGCACGCGGAGTAACGCGTGAAGCTATATATATTTAAAAAAATACAAGTAATTTGGGTATACTTTAAAGAAAAACACCCAAGCACACGAAAACCATACGTTTCGAAAGTATTCGGGAAGAGGTTCTACGTAACTTGAGTAAACGATGCAAGTCACTCAATAATCTTCTTATTTGCCTGCATGCAGCAAGCCAAATTGGCACAAATTCATCATTCTTTATAATCTTTATCATCTAATCAATGTAAAAACATATTATTGACTATGGTAATAAATCATTTAACCCTAATACTGTTTAGTAAACAAAAAAACATAAGCGATGCAATTTTGTTGAAGATGCAGCTTCTTGTAATATCTGAAATTATAACATTCTAACACAGTTTTTCCAATATCTCTTTCCTCACCAGACTGGTGTCTGTGCCTTTGTCGTTTCTTGTCTTGTTTAGTTAAATTGTAGTTTTACGATAACACTAATTCTCATAATAGTAGATTTCATTTATTCATTCATCAATACCCGTGTCGAAAGAGTTCAATACGATAGATGAAAAACTTAATTATTTAAAATATAACAATAATAAATAAGTATGGAAAATATTTAAATATCATTGAAGACATGAATATATATACTTTTACAACAATTATTTTTGGAGGTTTGTTTTCATGACAAAATTGATTGAGCTACTGCGGAATTGCATTACAAGAGTTTTATTTTATTCTTATTATGTGCGATAAATTTTATATGAACTTTATAGTGAATATTGAAACATATAATCACGAAGAATCATTTAATTATCATATTTGGAACTATGCTAAATTAGTGAAATGTATATGTTACACAATGAAAATAACATTAAAAAAATAGTTACGAAATTAAATTGATAAAGAACAAAATTGGGACTGGAAAAGCTCTAAGAATCACAGCCATTAATATATGTTTACACATTACAGTGTAGAGTAGTACGTATTGATATTAACTATTCACCATACTCTAAATTAAGGCCAGCTTAACGGACACATTAAGCTCTCAAAACGTAGCTTTTGTAGTTGACGCGCCATGTTGATTTACAAACGCTGCGGGGTTTTATAATTTATAATTATGTACGCGTTTTGATTGAACAGCTTAGGAACGGTAAATATATAAATTGTATGAAATAATATTCATTATACACCTTGAATGGAATTATTTGAATTTCCTCACAATTTTTCATAAATTTAGACGTACACCCGATAACGAAATGTTAGACGAAGTTTTCACTATTTTAAATTTGATCTTACAATGTTAAGGTGAAAGTTAAGATTTGTCAATGTTCATATAAAAAGTTCCTTGTGAAAGTCAGAAAAATAATAACTTAAAATTAACATTAATTACGTTAAAAATTGCTGAATCTTTGAGTAAGAGTAAATTTAAGGTTTTGTTCCAAAATTGTAAGTAAATGATAAATATGTAAATATTATATATGACAGAACTAGTAATTTAACATAAGAAATTAGGAGCACAATGAAAAACGTCCACTCAATCTAACGTTTAATCGGTGACAAAGCAACATACGAATACCTTAAAACTTAGTAACAATTATTTATTATAAACTTTCCACACATATATCACAGTAAAATACCGCGTAAACTAACATGTTTCCAATGGACCATTGCACTGATGCATGATTTTTCATACAAAATGCTGTCTAAGTTCATTAATTATATTATAACTTTGTTATAATAATATTTAAATAAATACTTAATTATTTTCAGTTCCACTACAATAGATAAAGTGATTCGTGAATGTTGAAGGAATATATATATATATATATATATATATATATATATATATATATATATATATATATATATATATATATATATATATATATATATATATATATATATATATATATATATATATATATATATATATATATATATATATATATATATATATATATATATATATATATATATATATATATATATATATATATATATATATATATATATATATACACATATATCACAATCATTAATATTAGTGAATATTATCTTTGTAAGTCACGCTCGGTGTAGTTAAAGCCTCCTCCATATGTTTCCATATGTGGCTGTCTATAGAATTCAATCAATAACTGCTAAACAGATAATTCTTTTTTCTTCAAAACAAACTCCTTTTCCGACAGCGTAAATTTTAAAGCAACTTATATTACATAATTAACTATAAGAACCCAATGCCACACTTTACTTAAAGCATCTAAGCTTTCTTTATAAGCTTTTACTAAATGGTCCAATCTCACTGATTGAAAATTTGCCCAAAATTGTATTAAGTTGAGGGATTTGGGAAATGAATGAAATAGTATCAGGACGAACAAATAACCAAAGCATCGCCACCACGTGTACTTCAGACGTAAGCACTCGCAATATGTGCAACTGACATTGATAAGGCACCTCTCAACGTGGATAGCGAGCTCGTGGACAAAAGGTAATGATGATATTTAGTTCTTGACTAATATTGTATGATATTTAAAATATGGTTGTTATGTACATTTTTTATATTTTTTCTTTATATATTGGAAATTTTACGAAGTCATTCAGATGCTGGATCACAGCATTTCCCGTACTGCAATGTTAAGAATTCTGTGGCACGCGGAGTAACGCGTGAAGCTATATATATTTAAAAAATACAAGTAATTTGGGTATACTTTAAAGAAAAACACCCAAGCACACGAAAACCATACGTTTCGAAAGTATTCGGGAAGAGGTTCTACGTAACTTGAGTAAACGATGCAAGTCACTCAATAATCTTCTTATTTGCCTGCATGCAGCAAGCCAAATTGGCACAAATTCATCATTCTTTATAATCTTTATCATCTAATCAATGTAAAAACATATTATTGACTATGGTAATAAATCATTTAACCCTAATACTGTTTAGTAAACAAAAAAACATAAGCGATGCAATTTTGTTGAAGATGCAGCTTCTTGTAATATCTGAAATTATAACATTCTAACACAGTTTTTCCAATATCTCTTTCCTCACCAGACTGGTGTCTGTGCCTTTGTCGTTTCTTGTCTTGTTTAGTTAAATTGTAGTTTTACGATAACACTAATTCTCATAATAGTAGATTTCATTTATTCATTCATCAATACCCGTGTCGAAAGAGTTCAATACGGATAGATGAAAAACTTAATTATTTAAAATATAACAATAATAAATAAGTATGGAAAATATTTAAATATCATTGAAGACATGAATATATATACTTTTACAACAATTATTTTTGGAGGTTTGTTTTCATGACAAAATTGATTGAGCTACTGCGGAATTGCATTACAAGAGTTTTATTTTATTCTTATTATGTGCGATAAATTTTATATGAACTTTATAGTGAATATTGAAACATATAATCACGAAGAATCATTTAATTATCATATTTGGAACTATGCTAAATTAGTGAAATGTATATGTTACACAATGAAAATAACATTAAAAAAATAGTTACGAAATTAAATTGATAAAGAACAAAATTGGGACTGGAAAAGCTCTAAGAATCACAGCCATTAATATATGTTTACACATTACAGTGTAGAGTAGTACGTATTGATATTAACTATTCACCATACTCTAAATTAAGGCCAGCTTAACGGACACATTAAGCTCTCAAAACGTAGCTTTTGTAGTTGACGCGCCATGTTGATTTACAAACGCTGCGGGGTTTTATAATTTATAATTATGTACGCGTTTTGATTGAACAGCTTAGGAACGGTAAATATATAAATTGTATGAAATAATATTCATTATACACCTTGAATGGAATTATTTGAATTTCCTCACAATTTTTCATAAATTTAGACGTACACCCGATAACGAAATGTTAGACGAAGTTTTCACTATTTAAATTTGATCTTACAATGTTAAGGTGAAAGTTAAGATTTGTCAATGTTCATATAAAAAGTTCCTTGTGAAAGTCAGAAAAATAATAACTTAAAATTAACATTAATTACGTTAAAAATTGCTGAATCTTTGAGTAAGAGTAAATTTAAGGTTTTGTTCCAAAATTGTAAGTAAATGATAAATATGTAAATATTATATATGACAGAACTAGTAATTTAACATAAGAAATTAGGAGCACAATGAAAAACGTCCACTCAATCTAACGTTTAATCGGTGACAAAGCAACATACGAATACCTTAAAACTTAGTAACAATTATTTATTATAAACTTTCCACACATATATCACAGTAAAATACCGCGTAAACTAACATGTTTCCAATGGACCATTGCACTGATGACTTCGTAAAATTTCCAATATATAAAGAAAAAATATAAAAAATGTACATAACAACCATATTTTAAATATCATACAATATTAGTCAAGAACTAAATATCATCATTACCTTTTGTCCACGAGCTCGCTATCCACGTTGAGAGGTGCCTTATCAATGTCAGTTGCACATATTGCGAGTGCTTACGTCTGAAGTACACGTGGTGGCGATGCTTTGGTTATTTGTTCGTCCTGATACTATTTCATTCATTTCCCAAATCCCTCAACTTAATACAATTTTGGGCAAATTTTCAATCAGTGAGATTGGACCATTTAGTAAAAGCTTATAAAGAAAGCTTAGATGCTTTAAGTAAAGTGTGGCATTGGGTTCTTATAGTTAATTATGTAATATAAGTTGCTTTAAAATTTACGCTGTCGGAAAAGGAGTTTGTTTTGAAGAAAAAAGAATTATCTGTTTAGCAGTTATTGATTGAATTCTATAGACAGCCACATATGGAAACATATGGAGGAGGCTTTAACTACACCGAGCGTGACTTACAAAGATAATATTCACTAATATTAATGATTGTGATATATGTGTATATATATATATATATATATATATATATATATATATATATATATATATATATATATATATATATATATATATATATATATATATATATATATATATATATATATATATATATA
The DNA here is from genome assembly GCA_037178615.1 of Dione vanillae. NCBI lineage: Eukaryota > Metazoa > Arthropoda > Insecta > Lepidoptera > Nymphalidae > Dione > Dione vanillae. The sequence continues at coordinate 2,156,191 of JAZFAU010000269.1, forward strand.
TATATATATATATATATATATATATATATATATATATATATATATATATATATATATATATTATATATATATATATTATATATATATATATATTCCTTCAACATTCACGAATCACTTTATCTATTGTAGTGGAACTGAAAATAATTAAGTATTTATTTAAATATTATTATAACAAAGTTATAATATAATTAATGAACTTAGACAGCATTTTGTATGAAAAATCATGCCTCAGTGCAGTGGACCATTGGAAACATGTTAGTTTACGCGGTATTTTACTGTGATATATGTGTGGAAAGTTTATAATAAATAATTGTTACTAAGTTTTAAGGTATTCGTATGTTGCTTTGTCACCGATTAAACGTTAGATTGAGTGGACGTTTTTTCATTGTGCTCCTAATTGCTGATGTTTAATTACTAGTTCTGTCATATATAATATTTACATATTTATCATTTACTTACAATGTTGGAGCAAAACCTTAAATTTACTCTTACTCAAAGATTCAGCAATTTTTAACGTAATTAATGTTAATTTTAAGTTATTATTTTTCTGACTTTCACAAGGAACTTTTTATATGAACATTGACAAATCTTAACTTTCACCTTAACATTGTAAGATCAAATTTAAAATAGTGAAAACTTCGTCTAACATTTCGTTATCGGGTGTACGTCTAAATTTATGAAAAATTGTGAGGAAATTCAAATAATTCCATTCAAGGTGTATAATGAATATTATTTCATACAATTTATATATTTACCGTTCCTAAGCTGTTCAATCAAAACGCGTACATAATTATAAATTATAAAACCCCGCAGCGTTTGTAAATCAACATGGCGCGTCAACTACAAAAGCTACGTTTTGAGAGCTTAATGTGTCCGTTAAGCTGGCCTTAATTTAGAGTATGGTGAATAGTTAATATCAATACGTACTACTCTACACTGTAATGTGTAAACATATATTAATGGCTGTGATTCTTAGAGCTTTTCCAGTCCCAATTTTGTTCTTTATCAATTTAATTTCGTAACTATTTTTTTAATGTTATTTTCATTGTGTAACATATACATTTCACTAATTTAGCATAGTTCCAAATATGATAATTAAATGATTCTTCGTGATTATATGTTTCAATATTCACTATAAAGTTCATATAAAATTTATCGCACATAATAAGAATAAAATAAAACTCTTGTAATGCAATTCCGAAGTAGCTCAATCAATTTTGTCATGAAAACAAACCTCCAAAAATAATTGTTGTAAAAGTATATATATTCATATCTTCAATCATATTTAAATATTTTCCATACTTATTTATTATTGTTATATTTTAAATAATTAAGTTTTTCATCTATCCGTATTGAACTCTTTCGACACGGGTATTGATGAATGAATAAATGAAATCTACTATTATGAGAATTAGTGTTATCGTAAAACTACAATTTAACTAAACAAGACAAGAAACGACAAAGGCACAGACACCAGTCTGGTGAGGAAAGAGATATTGGAAAAACTGTGTTAGAATGTTATAATTTCAGATATTACAAGAAGCTGCATCTTCAACAAAATTGCATCGCTTATGTTTTTTTGTTTACTAAACAGTATTAGGGTTAAATGATTTATTACCATAGTCAATAATATGTTTTTACATTGATTAGATGATAAAGATTATAAAGAATGATGAATTTGTGCCAATTTGGCTTGCTGCATGCAGGCAAATAAGAAGATTATTGAGTGACTTGCATCGTTTACTACAGTTACGTAGAATCTCTTCCCGAATACTTTCGAAACGTATGGTTTTCGTGTGCTTGGGTGTTTTTCTTTAAAGTATACCCAAATTACTTGTATTTTTTTAAATATATATAGCTTCACGCGCTACCCCGCGTGCCACAGAATTCTTAACATTGCAGTACGGGAAATGCTGTGATCCAGCATCTGAATGACTTCGTAAAATTTCCAATATATAAAGAAAAAAATATAAAAAAATGTACATAACAACCATATTTTAAATATCATACAATATTAGTCAAGAACTAAATATTATCATTACCTTTTGTCCACGAGCTCGCTATCCACGTTGAGAGCTGCCTTATCAATGTCAGTTGCACACATTGCGAGTGCTTACGTCTGAAGTACACGTGGTGGCGATGCTTTGGTTATTTGTTCGTCCTGATACTATTTCATTCATTTCCCAAATCTCTCAATTTAATACAATTTTGGGCAAATTTTCAATCAGTGAGATTGGACAATTTAGTAAAAGCTTATAAAGAAAGCTTAGATGCCTTAAGTAAAGTGTGGCATTAGGTTCTTATAGTTAATTATGTAATATAAGTTGCTTTAAAATTTACGCTGTCGGAAAATGAGTTTGTTTTGAAGAAAAAAGAATTATCTGTTTAGCAGTTATTGATTGAATTCTATAGACAGCCACATATGGAAACATATGGAGGAGGCTTTAACTACACCGAGCGTGACTTACAAAGATAATATTCACTAATATTAATGATTGTGATATATGTGTATATATATATATATATATATATATATATATATATATATATATATATATATATATATATATATATATATATATATATATATATATATATATATATATATATATATATATATATATATATATATATATATATATATATATATATATATATATATATATATATATATATATATATTCCTTCAACATTCACGAATCACTTTATCTATTGTAGTGGAACTGAAAATAATTAAGTATTTATTTAAATATTATTATAACAAAGTATAATATAATTAATGAACTTAGACAGCATTTTGTATGAAAAATCATGCATCAGTGCAATGGTCCATTGGAAACATGTTAGTTTACGCGGTATTTTACTGTGATATATGTGTGGAAAGTTTATAATAAATAATTGTTACTAAGTTTTAAGGTATTCGTATGTTGCTTTGTCACCGATTAAACGATAGATTGAGTGGACGTTTTTCATTGTGCTCCTAATTTATTATGTTAAATTACTAGTTCTGTCATATATAATATTTACATATTTATCATATACTTACAAAATTGGAACAAAACCTTAAATTTACTCTTACTCAAAGATTCAACAATTTTTAACCTAATTAATGTTAATTTTAAGTTATTATTTTTCTCACTTTCACAAGTAACTTTTTATATGAACATTGACAAATCTTAACTTTCACCTTAACATTGTAAGATCAAATTTAAAATAGTGAAAACTTCGTCTAACATTTCGTTATCGGGTGTACGTCTAAATTTATGAAAAATTGTGAGGAAATTCAAATAATTCCATTCAAGGTGTATAATGAATATTATTTCATACAATTTATATATTTACCGTTCCTAAGCTGTTCAATCAAAACGCGTACATAATTATAAATTATAAAACCCCGCAGCGTTTGTAAATCAACATGGCGCGTCAACTACAAAAGCTACGTTTTTGAGAGCTTAATGTGTCCGTTAAGCTGGCCTTAATTTAGAGTATGGTGAATAGTTAATATCAATACGTACTACTCTACACTGTAATGTGTAAACATATATTAATGGCTGTGATTCTTAGAGCTTTTCCAGTCCCAATTTTGTTCTTTATCAATTTAATTTCGTAACTATTTTTTTAATGTTATTTTCATTGTGTAACATATACATTTCACTAATTTAGCATAGTTCCAAATATGATAATTAAATGATTCTTCGTGATTATATGTTTCAATATTCACTATAAAGTTCATATAAAATTTATCGCACATAATAAGAATAAAATAAAACTCTTGTAATGCAATTCCGCAGTAGCTCAATCAATTTTGTCATGAAAACAAACCTCCAAAAATAATTGTTGTAAAAGTATATATATTCATGTCTTCAATGATATTTAAATATTTTCCATACTTATTTATTATTGTTATATTTTAAATAATTAAGTTTTTCATCTATCCGTATTGAACTCTTTCGACACGGGTATTGATGAATGAATAAATGAAATCTACTATATGAGAATTAGTGTTATCGTAAAACTACAATTTAACTAAACAAGACAAGAAACGACAAAGGCACAGACACCAGTCTGGTGAGGAAAGAGATATTGGAAAAACTGTGTTAGAATGTTATAATTTCAGATATTACAAGAAGCTGCATCTTCAACAAAATTGCATCGCTTATGTTTTTTTTGTTTACTAAACAGTATTAGGGTTAAATGATTTATTACCATAGTCAATAATATGTTTTTACATTGATTAGATGATAAAGATTATAAAGAATGATGAATTTGTGTCAATTTGGCTTGCTGCATGCAGGCAAATAAGAAGATTATTGAGTGACTTGCATCGTTTACTCAAGTTACGTAGAACCTCTTCCCGAATACTTTCGAAACGTATGGTTTTCGTGTGCTTGGGTGTTTTTCTTTAAAGTATACCCAAATTACTTGTATTTTTTTTAAATATATATAGCTTCACGCGTTACTCCGCGTGCCACAGAATTCTTAACATTGCAGTACGGGAAATGCTGTGATCCAGCATCTGAATGACTTCGTAAAATTTCCAATATATAAAGAAAAAATATAAAAAATGTACATAACAACCATATTTTAAATATCATACAATATTAGTCAAGAACTAAATATCATCATTACCTTTTGTCCACGAGCTCGCTATCCACGTTGAGAGGTGCCTTATCAATGTCAGTTGCACATATTGCGAGTGCTTACGTCTGAAGTACACGTGGTGGCGATGCTTTGGTTATTTGTTCGTCCTGATACTATTTCATTCATTTCCCAAATCCCTCAACTTAATACAATTTTGGGCAAATTTTCAATCAGTGAGATTGGACCATTTAGTAAAAGCTTATAAAGAAAGCTTAGATGCTTTAAGTAAAGTGTGGCATTGGGTTCTTATAGTTAATTATGTAATATAAGTTGCTTTAAAATTTACGCTGTCGGAAAAGGAGTTTGTTTTGAAGAAAAAAGAATTATCTGTTTAGCAGTTATTGATTGAATTCTATAGACAGCCACATATGGAAACATATGGAGGAGGCTTTAACTACACCGAGCGTGACTTACAAAGATAATATTCACTAATATTAATGATTGTGATATATGTATATATATATATATATATATATATATATATATATATATATATATATATATATATATATATATATATATATATATATATATATATATATATATATATATATATATATATATATATATATATGAAACTATCGAACAAAAATATCAGAAATGGACTCCATTTCAATATTTTTTAGTAAATCTATTTCCTGTTTTTATATAATAGAAATATATTTATCACTTTCTGAATTCTGGCAAGGAGAGAGTGCGGCGTTGAGTTCGGCCAATCAACACGCAGTGCTTTAAAATTGGTTCCCTTTGGATATTCTTTGGATATTCAATAACAATTATTATAATAGATATAGACTTGTGTCGTATTCTATACGCTAATAATTTACGAATATTCTTATTTAGCGGAACACCGTCAAATAATAATAATTCATTGCCCAAAATTGAAATCAAACCCACGACCTATTGCGATCAGATACTGTCTTAGGATCTCTATTAACAATATTAGCGTCAATGTAAAGAAAGATCCAAAGTCGTTACTCGTGACTGCCTTCAAAATATTAACTTACTCTAAAATAGGGTTGTTCTTATGCAAGGCGTCACTCCTGCCCTCATTTTGACGTTTTACGAAATTTACGGAACCGGTCAGGCGACCTTTCCAATATATTTTCAATGGCATTGGAAATAAAATAAATGTGAGCTTTCAAGATATTTCTCGGCACAAGAGTGTTTTATTCGGATTTTTGGTAAAGCTTTTTTTTTTATTTACCTACGTACCTATTTTTCTTCTATTGTTCCGTTGAATTTTTGCAAAGCATTGTTCTCTAGTAATTTTATTACAATTTTTTTATTAAGTTTTTACTTGTGATTGTGAAATAATTCGTTAATGATTCTCTTGATTAATTTCATACATTCGTATATTATTTAAGATCGAGTTGCAGTTATCCTTTATTGTCCCAGTTTATATTAATTTTAATCTTCTATTCTCGATACATACTTGAAAAAGAAAACGACCATTTTTGCACTGATAACACTTTAAATCAAGTTACACTGCCTATACTATTGTCCTACATACCAAAACTAACTATCCTAACACACACACACACACACACACACACACATGTATACGGACGCACGTACACTTATATACACACATACATATATATATAAACACGCGTATACATACTCGTATATACATACTCACTTATAATTTCAACTTCATTTACTTACATTTAATTGTTTTTAAGCAACATTGCATATTTTACCGACTCTTATATAAACCAAAACACGTCAGAAAAGTTGTTACAAAATTCACTCCTCTCAGTTAATTCACCTTAAGGGATGGAATTTAAAGTATTACCTTTTAAAATAACCCATTAAATATAAAAATGACATTTGGATTTCAATTTCCTAATATTTTTATGTAAAGAGAAAAGGGTCTCCTTCAAGGGGTATATATATATATATATATATATATATATATATATATATATATATATATATATATATATATATATATATATATATATATATATATATATATATATATATATATATATATATATATATATATATATATATATATATATATATATATATATATATATATATATATATATATATATATAATATATATATATATATATATATATATATATATATATATATATATATATATATATATATATATATATATATATATATATATATATATATATATATATATATATATATATAATATATATATATATATATATATATATATATATATATATATATATATATATATATATATGTATACACAGTATAATCAAGCTTGTATATAGATCGACCCGAACAGTAAACCGTGTATACTCATTCCTATTGAAAAGAAATGTCAAAGTTTACGTGCGTTATTTCAGCTCATTTAATGATTTGCAAAGCCACCATTAGCCTACCTGTTCGCGATTTATGTCTCCCTGGTACTGGCGGCTCGTTGCTTTCGATTTAAAATGAAAGTATAATAAAAATAGACTACTATATTTTTTATCACTTACATAGTAATATAAAATTGCTTCCCGCTGTTAAAAGTATGGGTTAAATGGGTTTGGGAATATTTATCGATCTTTTTTAATTAATTTAATAATATACATATATATATATATATATATATATATATATATATATATATATATATATATATATATATATATATATATATATATATATATATATATATATATATATATATATATATATATATATATATATATATATATATATAAAAGTTCGACGAAATTTAAATCTGTACTTTGACCTGTACTTAAAATAAAAAGGATCTCGACATCACTCTTCACTTGACGTTAGCAGGTACGGTTCACTGAATGGGAAATATAGGATATTGAACTTTTAATTGAGACCTTTGATTACATCACGTGTCTTACGAAAGTACTTTGTTAAGGGTTTTTTTATGAATTTTGCTGTATTAATATTGTACTGTGATAGAACCCTGTATGACTGTAAACGCGATGGTTGTGGGTTCAAAATTGGACAACAAGCAATATCCAGAAAGACAGAAAGAGGAAAGTCGAGTGTCTTAGTGCCTACCTGATATATACGGGTATTAGCTTGAAACTCACATGACAGGAAATATTAAAAATTTTGATAAAAAAAGAGGAATCCATTGAAAGAATTTTTAACAGCTTCATTCTTCTCCCATTTAAAATTTTTTATTGCTTCAGGCTTTGTCCCACATTTAAAAGGAACCATGTGTGCATGCATGACTGTTAAGACGCTAGTTATTTTATATGTAAATATATTCAAAATTCTAAGTCTATTTTATTTGAACAGATTTTTTTATCACATATGAATGTTCGAAGGCAGTACTAATTTAATTTATATTGAAAATGGTGCCTACATAAACTTCTTCTTTTTCAACCAAGCGTCATCCCGACCGCTGATAATAAGAGGATCTGCTGACTTAATTACTGTACTTTACATAGTATTCAGCGTCCTCAATGGTTAGTCCGTGGGAGCCCCAGACTCTTCTTATTATATTAACTATATAGTGATGTACTGTATTGAAAAACAATGCTCTAGAATACTAATAAATAAATCAAAGTCAGACATTACACGCATAGCATCATAGCATGTTATTTACACATACTTATTCCGTTCTATCTCTTTATATTTTAAAAACGCGATCTTTGCAATAAGTTAAAGAAGATTTCCTCAAAGCCGAGCACAAACTTAAATCATTGTAAGCCTGAGGCGACGATACAAAGCATATTCAATTTCATGGTGGGTCTTTCTATCGGAAAAATGTGGAAGAATTTAAAGATTTTTAAAGTTTTCTTCGGAAAGTTGTTAAATAGGTATAAGTAGGTAAGTTGGCACGTTTCATAATATAGATTAGGTTTTGTTGAATACGTAAATATCAAAAGCTATTTAAGTATAATATTATATTATTAAATGTTATTTTTAGGGAACTGATGAGTTTTGTTAGTTAATTAAGAAGTCTCAAGTACATTATGACTAAGTAGTATAGCGTTTGTCGCGTTGTTATAGGATGAATTCTCATTCGGGGGGGTTATATTATTATATAAAACATATTGAAGTTGAGGCAGCATTCATATATTTCGTGAACATTCAATCAATCTCACAACCATAGCGTTTACACTCATAGAATATGTACATGTGCACTTAATATATAAACAGGCCATCAGATCTGCTTAACATGGAAGGCAAGGTAAGCTACGCAGTAAATTGCTCTCGGTGATACAAGTTGCATATTTGATTTTGCTATAAGCCGGCGACTTAAAGAGACAACAATTTAATATGAGGGTAGCAAGTTTGAATCCCCATAAGATAAATGTAGTTTTAATCCGAAGTTATATTCAAATAAAAGCATTTTTTTACAAGTATGATAGTGAATAGTGTAAAAAAAGAACTAAGTCCTGATTTCAGTTTTGATTAAGTCCTAATATATTCACGCTTTATCCCGCACATTTTGCACACGTGGTGGATCTTGTACATTATTTTCTTAATTATTAACTATATTTGTTTTGCTTCAATATACTATATAAACTAGGCTTAGATGTTAGATTATATTATCGCTAGAGTCGTTTTGTGGTCTTTTTTTATCATTTAAGTACATCTATTCATTCAGGAGTATACGAATAACGTAACTTAACGCTATAATTTGTATATTTGTATTATTTTATATATATATATATATATAAAATAATACAAATATACACGTCCGGACCGTCGTGGCGCAGAGGCGCAACGTCTGCCTGTAACGCTGCTGACGCGACGGTTTCTGGGTTCGATCCCCAGTCGGGGAAGATGGATTTTTCTATTTCCATTTTCTTCGCTCTGGCAACTAAGGCAAAGCGCGGCGTTGAGTTCCGCCACTCAACACGCAATGCCTCGAAAACGGCGGAAAGTGGGGACGGAGTAAGCAGGGACTAGGTAACGGAGTGTCTTAACACTAGGTTCCCACGGTTCCTGCAGTTCCCTCTGCCTACCCTGCCATGTGCGGGATAAAGCGTGAAGCTAAAAAAAAAAAAAAAAAAAAAAAAAAAAAAAAAAAAAAAAAAAAAAAAAAAAAAAAAAAAAAAAAAAAATATATATATATATATATATATATATATATATATATATATATATATCTATATATATATATATATATATATATATATATATATATATATATATATATATATATATATATATATATCTATATATATATATATATATATATATATATATATATATATATATATATATATATATATATATATATATATATATATATATATATATGTGGTCTTTTTTTATCATTTAAGTACATCTATTCATTCAGGAGTATACGAATAACGTAACTTAACGCTATAATTTGTATATTTGTATTATTTTATATATATATATATATATATATATATATATATATATATATATATATATATATATATATATATATATATATATATATATATATATATATATATATATATATATATATATATATATATATATATATATATATATATATATATCTATATATATATATATATATATATATATATATATATATATATATATATATATGTGGTCTTTTTTTATCATTTAAGTACATCTATTCATTCAGGAGTATACGAATAACGTAACTTAACGCTATAATTTGTATATTTGTATTATTTTATATATATATATATATATATATATATATATATATATATATATATATATATATATATATATATATATATATATATATATATATATATATATATATACATATATATATATATATATATATATATATATATATATATATATATATATATATATATATATATATATATATATACCCCTTGAAGGAGATCCTTTTCTCTTTACATAAAAATATTAGGAAATTGAAATCCAAATGTCATTTTTATATTTAATGGGTTATTTTAAAAGGTAATACTTTAAATTCCATCCCTTAAGGTGAATTAACTGAGAGGGGTGAATTTTGTAACAACTTTTCTGACGTGTTTTGGTTTATATAAGAGTCGGTAAAATATGCAATGTTGCTTAAAAACAATTAAATGTAAGTAAATGAAGTTGAAATTATAAATGAGTATGTATATACGAGTATGTATACGCGTGTTTATATATATATATGTATGTGTGTATATAAGTGTACGTGCGTCCGTATACATGTTTGTGTGTGTGTGTGTGTGTGTGTGTTTAGGATAGTTAGTTTTGGTATGTAGGACAATAGTATAGGCAGTGTAACTTGATTAAAGTGTTATCAGTGCAAAAATAGTCTTTTTCTTTTTCAAGTATGTATCGAGAAGAGAAGATTAAAATTAATATAAACTGGGACAATAAAGGATAACTGCAACTCGATCTTAAATAATATACGAATGTATGAAATTAATCAAGAGAATCATTAACGAATCATTTCACAATCACAAAAACTTAATAAAAAAATTGTAATAAAATTACTAGAGAACAATGCTTAGCAAAAATTCAACGGAACAATAGAAGAAAAATAGGTACGTAAGTAAATAAAAAAAATCCCCGCTTTACCAAAAATCCGGTTAAAACACTCTTGTGCCGAAAAATATTTGAAAGCTCACATTTATTTTATTTCCAATGCCATTGAAAATATATTGGAAAGGTCGCCTGACCGGTTCCGTAAATTTCGTAAAACGTCAAAATGAGGGCAGGAGTGACGCCTTGCATAAGAACAACCCTATTTTAGAGTAAGTTAATATTTTGAAAGCAGTCACGAGTAACGACTTTGGATCTTTCTTTACATTGACGCTAATATTGTTAATAGAGATCCTAAGACAGTATCTGATCGCAATAGGTCGTGGGTTTGATTTCAATTTTGGGCAATGAATTATTATTATTTGACGGTGTTCCGCTAAATAAGAATATCGTAAATTATTAATATAGTAATAATAATTGTTATTGAATATCCAAAGAATATCCAAAGGGAACTCAACGCCGCACTCTCTCCTTGCCAGAACTCAGAAACTGATAAATATATTTCTATTATATAAAAACATGAAATAGATTTTCTAAAAAATATTGAAATGGAGTCCATTTTGGATATTTTTGTTCGATATACATATATATATATATATATATATATATATATATATATATATATATATATATATATATATATATATATATATATATATATATATATATATATATATATATATATATATATATATATATATATATATATATATATATATATATATATATATATATATATATATATATATATATATATATATATATATATATATATATATATATATATATATATATATATATATATATATATATATATATATATATATATATATATATATATATATATATATATATATATATATATATATATATATATATATATATATATATATATATATATATATATATATATATATATATATATATATATATATATATATATATATATATATATATATATATATATATATATATATATATATATATATATATATATATATATATATATATATATATATATATATATATATATATATATATATATATATACATATATATATATATATATATATATATATATATATATATATATATATATATATA